>WEIT01019529.1:21625-46616 GCA_013389985.1 Dryoscopus gambensis | reverse complement strand
GCGCGGCTCGGGGGTCCCTCCGGCGGCCGCGGGCAGCGGCACGGAGCTCATGCACCCCCGCGAGCACCGGGGTGCAGAGGGATGCCGGTGCAGGATGGAGATGCTGCACGCACCTGCGTGCGAGTGGGCAGCTGACTCTTAGTTAATTGCACCCAAATTATGTCATTTATGTATAGTTTATATGGAGAGATGTGAATTATAGTCAAATACTTCACTCGGGTGTAATTTAGGGTGAAACCGTGGTCTCGCTTGGATTGGCACTGTCTGCGCACAAGATATGGGTGGCTCTTTTTGTTTCCCCTTGCTGTTTTTCTTGAAATCTTTTACTTATTTTTCATTGCTTTCTCTCTATTTCTAATTGAGAAAAAAATGTATTCTCCGACCCCAGCCCTCATGCTTTCTAGGATCACAGCAGAGAATGAAAGTTGACAACTCAGGGGATGTGGGGAGAAAAGAAGGCCAGATCAGAAGGAAAAGGAGAATAGTCCTTTGAATGCTAAAAGGTGTATTCATTTTTCAAAAACAGCCACAACCACACAATAAAACATCCTGATTTTAGCCTCTTGTAGAGAGCTCATTAACATCTCCCATTATTTCAGGAGAGACGCCCCTTCACATTGTAGTTAAAATCTGTATTTTGCTCTGTTAACATCCACCTTGGTTTAAAATATTGACACTAATCAAGCACAGCAAACACACTCATGTTTCCAAGCCTGCAGCCCCAGGCAAGGGCTGGAGGTGCCCGATAATTTGATAAGCTTTTACAGCCTCACCTGAGAGCACATCCCAGTGGAGGGAAGGTCAGTCCCAGCCCTCACTGGGCTATTTACATCTCTGAGTCCCACTGAAGATCTGGATCTAAATGTCCATGGCAGGAGTGACAGGACGCAGCAGCAGTTTATGCCGTGACATTCCAATGTACTGGAATAATTGTGTCCTGGGCACATTTTTCACCTGTCTCAATAACTATTATAGTCCATGGTTAATTATGAAAGTCCAGAATCCTTCAGTACTCTGAAATTTGACTCTTTTGCTATCACCAAAAGCGTGCAGCTCTCAGGTATAGAAGGAAAGGCAGAACACACTCTGCTGACAGAGCAATCCCAAGCATGTTGTTGTGTTAGTCTCAAGGGAATACTACAAGGGGGAAAAAAAAGGGTTTCAAAACCAGAAAGAAAATTTGTATATGAAAATCAATCACTTGCCACTAGCCACAGATCAACCAACGGCCTAAAAACTATCACCAAAGAGGCAATACCAGGTGAGATATTCTGCCATTCTTCATCCGCACAAAACCCTGGAGGAGCTTTATCTTTGGGTTGTTGTTTGTACTGAGAAGCAAGAAATAAAAGTGAAATAAAATAACTGCACTCTCCTTGTCACTCGATGAGCCACTGGAATCCAAGTGGGCAAAGTTTTATTCTCCCTCCTCCAAGGAGGGTTTACCTCTCTTCCCCAGGTTCCCTGAGCCATCGCGTGAACATCTCCTAGGAGTGCTCTGAGTACCATTTAAGCAGTTTGCCCCCTACTAACTGTGGGGAAAAATCTACCCATTTCTCTCTTTACCATGACTTTTGTGGGTGTCAGGAGCTGACAATTTACACCCCATTTGCAACAATCCCACCTTTGGCCACCAAGTCTCCATCTGGTCCTAACCCATTTCCACTTGCGCAGAAATGGCACCAAACTGCTGAGCACATTCAGTTTTTCTTTAAGTCCCTCTCACAGCAGGGATGTGTGATATCAGTTCATTCACACATCACTTCTGCTCTGGCCTGTCCCCAAGGCAGGAGACCCTTTCCACAACTTTTCCACTGTCTTTCACTCTACTTCCATCCTCTCTGCTTCAAACATTTCTCCCTTCTTCTTCGCTCCAGGGGCCCCGATAGCAGAACAGCTCTCCCCTCATCCAAAATACTGCTGGGGAAAGAGAAATACTGGCCTATCGAGGGCAACGAGATTTGTCTCCAGTTCCAGGAAATTGTGCAGGTCCAGGAAGGGATATTTGGCTGGGAAAATGAGATGTAGGGCTAACCCCTCTCTACTGAGATGTGATAGCAATAGCTGAGCCTACGTATGTGTTAATAATATATTATATTCTAATATATTATAATAATATATGACATGCCTGTATTACCAGTGCAGCATCTGATGCTGATTCAGTCTACAACCAGGATGTCCTTGCCTATAAGAACTAAGTGGCCTGCACACACATTTACTTTAATATATATATATATATATATATAGGGTTGGAACAATGTGATCTTTAAGGTGCTTTCCAACCCAAACCATTCTATGGCATACACACATACACGCCTACATATAAATGTGTAAAGAGTGTTTGGATTCATTTGAAACAAGGGGAGAGTAATTGATTAGAGAAACAAGGGGAGTAATTGATTAGAACTTTGTTAAATATGTTTTAATACCCTGCATGTCAAAAAAATTACACTTTCATTGCAATCTAGGGAACACAAAACTGGTTTAAAGACTGGCATTATTTAATATTTAGTTTTGCTGAGTCTTGATAGGGTTGTGTTATCTGTATTTATTAAAAGAATGAAAAGAGAGATAAATTTCCATGGACTGAAAATCCATGAAAATTTCAAAAGCCAGCATCCTGCAATACTCTAAAATGCTCCTCTGCTCTGTTTTCTCTGTTTTAAGAACATGAAGCCCTTCATACAACCCTCATGTAAGCACCTAACCTCTAAAAAGAGCAAAACATACAATCAAAAGCTAAAAAGAAGAAAGAAGCTCCCAACTAGCAATCCAACCTAAAGTGCACATTGAGATACATAAAGTATGCACCCAAAGCTTTGATGGTAGGCAAGTTTTTTGATACAACACAAGTTTCATGAGCTATTGAAATATGTAGCTTAAGAGTCAAGTTTTTCTTTCAAGTATAAATTTTATCAGACTGTGTTTCTCAAAAAAAATTAACCGTTCTAATTGTTAGAAACAGGTGGAACTGTTTACACATACTAAAGATTCATTAATTTATTTGTCTCAAGATAGCTCATTAAATTGTCTTGCTAACTTTATTAAATATTTTCTTTGATTTCATGAAACTTAAGATTACTCATCTCTGTGCATTTATATTCTTTAGATTGCCCTGATTGCCAGATCTTTAATGAAATTATAATGCCTGTCTATGAGCTGCTGTAGTTAGCTGTAACTGCTGAGTTATTGCCATTCATTTGGTTTAACCTTGCCAAGAAGAGCCACTTAAAGAGGCCATCCCTCTTCACAGAGCATCTTCGCAAAGACACAGGGCCCTGACAGTCCTTCAGTTGCTCCAAACACAGTTATCATTTGCTTTCTTTAGTACTGTTCCTTTACCCTAAAACAAATACATTTTAAAAAATACAATGCTTTGCTTGTATGGCAAAGAACTCACTTGGGACTGGCCAGAGTTTCACATATCACGAGTCAAGAAAATTAGCAGCACTAGTCTGAGGGTTCTGATTTTAACTCCCTCTTGCCCACAGAAGACCCCAATACTCCCGTCGCCCATGGCCTCACCACCACCTCTGCTGCACTTCAGTGCTCAGGGACGCTGGTTTCCTTCCTCCCAGGCCATGATGGGAGCCGTGCATTTTGTCATCTGATGGGATTTGTATTCTGACATCATACAGGCTGTCCTCGGTGACATTCACTTTTTATCATTAGCACCTTGTACTGGGATGTTTAACTGGCTATGTTGTATCTTCGCACTGTAGATTTATTTTGCATTTTCATTTAATTAACAGCCATGACCAGTGGCCTGATGGATGGCAAAGCATTCTGTGAAGCAGAATCCTACTGGATTAAAAGCTTTGCGGAAAGGTTTCAAACACCTATTCAGCCTGAACTTCTCAAAAGCAGTGTTCTGCAAAGTACCATGCTTCCAAAACACAGTGCTCGAGGACATGGGAAGAGGAGGAAAACAGGGCCCAAGGATGACACAAACCCTGTTCCTGCAGACTCACCCCTCTCCAAGTTTGGGCTGGATGCTCACTGGATGAGCACAATCCACCTGTGGTTAGTCTGAGATTCAGAATTTCAGGTTCTTTTGGGTGCTGTTAAAAGATAGATATTGATAAAAAAACCCAATGCCAGTGTTCTTACTGGAACTTAATCAGTAGATTACAACACATTACAACACTGTGCTTGCCAGGGAACTCTGAATTAATTATAAAATCCATTTCCTTGTTTATGTGGCTGGGAATACATTTAGTCCAGAAGAGTTTTATGACTTTGTTCCTTCCCAAAATTTCAGTTATTATTTGAGGCCATAATCCAGCAGTACCTTGGTTTGCAGTGACCCCGTAGAGGAAACTATGGGGCTAGACTTTGTTTTTTTAATTTATGGAAAGCATTTATACAAAGAGTTGTCTGTTCATACTGTGTGAAAGCCAACCAATTTCTAGTTTTTCCAATTAAATTAGTTCAAACCTAACATTGAGTACATACTGTATTCTACTTCCAACATGCTGAGTTTGAAAGCACACAGGGACATTCCCTGAAGGAGCTGCTGCTCTGAGTCACTATTACATGAAGTTTATATTCAATCAGACCCAGCAAGCAAATGACAGAGAGCTATAAGCCAACTTCATCTCTGATGTGATGAAATGGAAGTTAGAGGGACCTCATCAGAGAGTTTTGTTTCCTAATACTTAAACTCAGCAGAGAGAAAGGAACATGTAGCCTGGATTGTTACCATTTGCAAGTATAAACAGTGAATTGTTTTCCACGTGCTTTTACTGTGGCATACCTTTTCCTTTTTCACCAGTCGCTTTCCACAAGCAAGGAAAGCTTGAACTTCTGTGAATTAAGACTTGCTGGAACCTTGACACTCTCTTTACTGACAGAGCATTTTAGGTCCTTATTTAAATCAGTCAGTAATAAGATGACTGTGAAATACATCATGATTTTACTACCAGCTTCTCTTGGCATCTGTTTGCCTCCAGTTACAATTGCACCGATAACTTGGTGACCGATATAATTAGCCTGGCTGTCATTATGGCTACTGGCCAAAAGAGCCAAAGATGTTTCTTAAATTTTCTTTTCAGATGCACCAAATAACATGATCCATTAATTAAAACTCAGGCAGTCGCAGTTAATTCCTGACAACTGAAAAAGATGCAATTTGAAAACACTCCTTAAGAGCAGTAAATCACCTCCAATCTCCTCTGTGTGAGCTGCATTTGAAAGAGGCTGTGGTGTGCTGGGGTCTGGGTAGGGCTGGGAGTAGGGGCAGAGCCCTGGTCTGGCTTTGCCAGTGAATGAGTGGAGACCTTGAGCAAACCCTTTTCTCTCTCCTGCCTTTAACTCTGTCTAAGCCACTCTGGTTTTTTTATCACCAGGGCAGAGACAATCTTCCCATACCAAGGAGAAGGGGGAAGGCATGTGGGGATTCCCAAGCTGGGGAGGAGAGGAAGGTCAAGAGGCAGCCTCTGCCAGACCCACGCAGCTGCCTGCAGGTGCAGGAGCAAGTCTGTGTTCCTGCAGGGAACTGAGAGACCTCCGAGAGAGGCCAGGCACCCCAGAGGGCTGTGTGGGACTGACTGGTTTTGTGGAGGAGTCAATATGAGGAGCGCTTACGAAATTCTGCCAAAATAAGCAATAGGAAATAATGAACCGACAGAAAAACACTTCACAAAGGACACATTCCTGTACTTTGCAGGCATTAATCAGCATCAGTGGTGATGGGAAGTCCAGGAGATAATATCGATATGAAAATACCATTGTACAAACATTGTCATTCATTCACCTGCTTATCTTAGTAAGTCTTAAAGCTTGTCATGTCTGGGAATCCGATTCACTGCACAATGACAAATGACACAAAATTGTCGTGTACAGGCAAGAGCACACAGGCAAAGCAGAGAGAACAGAAATTGCCAAGGATCTCCAAAGCAAAGACACCTGAAGAGCTCCTAAACTGAAGGACACAGAGAAGCATCATCTTCAACTGGCAATGAGAGGGGCAATAATCCTTCAGAAAATACAATTACTTTTAAGAAAATAAACTGAAGGCAGATCAAATCACTTGTGACTTCTGAAAATCTCACTGTAGCATAAGTGAGCTGTTCTTTACAGCTCACTAATACTATTCCTGTAAAATCTAGCAGTCAAAATGATTTAGTAACAGAATAGCAACAACAAAATTCTTCATTGTAGTTGTGTAATGGGTGCATGTTAGGTTATGAGCCTTTGTGTCTCTTGCTGCACACAGACATGTGACAGCACCAGACCTACATGGCGAGGCACCCCGGAAAACTGGACACACCAACAGCACCCCTGCTCTATGCAAAATACCTGCAGATACCTCTGTCTGCCATGACAGGAACAGTACAACCTCAGGAAGCCTTAGCTAGCATCCATATGGGCAGGCAAGGAGAAAAAGTAAAAAAAAAATATAAAGAAATATCATTAGAGGAACTGCAGCAGCTCAGAAGCCTATTATTTAATTGATGTCATAACCCAGGAGAGTGCCTGATCCTCTCCACACTGTGGCCATGTCACACAGTGCTCCCTACACGGACTTTGAAACTGCAGCTGTTTGTTATAACAAGATCAGCTACAACCATCTGAAAGTTAAATCTATACAAATACTTTGTAATACTTCTCTGTGGCTGAAGTGAATCCCACACCCAGAAAGACATGACTTTGAATTTTAATTTTCAAATTTCTAGGTCTTGATTACAGAATACTACTTTTTCTCCCCCCACATCTGGCATTTGCAGAACCTAATGAACAATGTCCCTAGCATTCAGAATTAGTACAATACAGTTTAATCTCCTTCTGTGTGCCAAACTTTGGCATTCCCTTGCTGTAGAAAGGGAGCACAGTGGTTCTTAACAAATAGTTTCTTAGGCAAGGCGAAAGAATTCATTAGTTTTCTATTTCTCAGACATTTCACTTCCTTTCTTGTTCCAGACAAACAACCCCAAATTTCCTATTTCTAATAATAATGATGCTATAAAATTTTTGCTGGCAAATGGTATTATTCCAGATGAGAAATTTACTCTTATAGCTGAGAAAAAAATCCTGCAGCCCCCTCCATGGTCTGTGCATCAGCCAGTAGAGGGTGCAGGCATTGTGGCTGCATTCCCCACACGCCTGAGCCGGCCACTGCTGCCGCTTCAGCTTCTTTCTAAGGTGGGCAAGTACAATAAAGCACCTAACGCTGTGTTATGGGTCAGTCCAATATTAAATAATTTGTAAAAACTGAAAGGCACCTGTTTTTCCTCAGCTTTTCGTTTTCTCTGTTCACAGCTGTTCTCTGTTTGCAGTGATGCTGGGCTTGTGCTGCACACATGAAATTCAGACTGCAAGAGAGGCTTGCAAGCTCACATTGCAAATCCAAGAGACATCTCTTTGTGATATTTTCATAGCCACAGGATTAAAAAAGGGATATTTTCTATCAATAAAAAATTTTATTTCTATTATTCAGGCTTCAATCAAGCAAACTTCCACTGAAATAAATCTAAAGTGTTTCTCTGACACTGGGAATATTAGCTTGGAAAGGAGATGGCAGGGAGAGAGGGGTTAAGAGGCATTAGTGTGCAGAGGGGACGTTGCAGCAGCTCTTGTTACAGGGGGAATTACCCCGAGGCACCATTTGCCCTCCTCCACAGCCACCTGTGGGTTACACAGTCCTGTGGGCAGTCACAGATCCAGAGCACTTTTCAGCCCAGGTTTGTCCATGTTTTGCAGCGAGGCTGGCACAGATGTGAGCCAGAAAATACCTGTAGGAGCCCACGAACACACCTGCTACAGTCCAGCATTTCACATCTGCAATTCCACTTCCAGCGCCTGCTCTACCCAACTGTCTTGGAGTCTGCTAAGGCCAAAATACAACACTGGGATTTAGGGGGGATTTAAGCCACGGGAACCTAAGCCCAGAGTTTCAATCAGCCTAAAACTGTTAGAGTCAACATAGCACCAGCAGAATAAATGAAAACACCAAGCTGAACTTGGTAACACTGATCCACGGAGGTGAGTAACTATCCAGGAATGATCACAGTGCAATAATCACAAGATACAGAACATGCAAGGGTTTGTGGCAGGTGAAAATGAATACATTTACACCACATGGAGCTAAAATTTGAGTCTAAAATGAAGGATATACTTTTCTTTTTGAGCAAGAACTTGTTGATCTAAAGACCAAAACAAAAATTCTTGTCTCTTCAGCATGTGCTAAATAACTGACAACATCTTTCAGCATTGTCTGAGGTTTGATTGCAGGTTACCTTTCAAAGATTAGACAAGATAAAGCACCTTGCATTAGCACACCTATCTGACAAAATGACATCTCAGAGTGGCTTGATAAAATATGATAGTAAATTTTACAGGTCAATAATCTCTGCCTGGTATGAGCAAAATCAGCGTTGTCCACTCGTTTCCTACAGAGCTATCAGCGGTGGAAACAACCAGCAACATCTCAAATGAAATGTCTCAAATCTCAGCACAGCCCCTGCAGCCATCCAGTTCATCAAAGTAAGAAACAAGCTGAGGAGAGCTCATGTTCAATGATGCTCTGAGGGAAAATGACTGTCTGGCATCAGCACTGGAAGTAGGATGTGGCTGACTGATGATTTCGGATTGGTTTTTTGGAAAATACTGGGTAAATTGAGTAATTTGACCCAATCATGGAATATATTGTGCAACGCAACATTCTTCTACCCTGCAGTCTCCCTTCTGGGAAATCTGGAGTGGTGGGGAGTATATTTATCAAGAAAATAATGACCCCAAACAGACTCCTTGAAGCCTAAGGTGGTTTTTTTATAAGAGGACTCTAGGGAACTAATTAGGAGGAAATAGCTCCTCAATGTCCTGAGTGAACTCCCACTGAGGAAATAAACAATTTACTGATTCATGCAACTCCAGACATCCAAAGATAGTCATCTTTATGACATGTTTTTTGCAAATATGGAACATAGAATGGCATGCAGAGGCAGTGTTTGGTAACGAAAAAAAGGTGTATATTCAGGGACACACATTTGTCTCCATTATTTGAATTCTTATCTTTTAATTTGCAATTAAGGTATACCAAAGAAGTGTATAGTAATGTATATTATTCAAAAATTAAGTTAAGAATATGAGGTTACTTTCTATCTATTTTTACATCCTTTAACCACTTTCCTTGCCATGCTATGTTCCATTCTTTGGAAAACAGGAGGTGCAGGAGTTTTGGGTGTGGACAAACTGTCAGGCAGCAAAAGTTCTAGAATCAGCTTTGAAAACAGTCAGTTTTCCAAATGTTGACTCTTTTGGGCCTTGTCCCCAGAAGAGAAGGCCAAGTGTTTTGATCAAGAAAGGAATAAAGTCCTGAGAATGGAAAACAGCAACAGTCCATGTATTCCAAAGGTACAGACACCCAGGAGTAACGTGGAGCATCAGAGGGAGGGCTGGCAAGAACGAAGGGCAGCGCATTAATATTTAGACTGAGCATCAGCAGAAATGCCCTGTCAGTGTGATGTGTGGAATTATCCTAAGGGAGGTAACTGAAGCTTGTTGCTGACAACCATCACTTTCCAGCATTTCAGGCTGGCAGCTCTGTTTCTACCCCAAACATTCTCATCAGTCCTTTCATTCTCTGGTAAACAAAAGAAAAATGCATATAGTTGATGTCATCAGCAATGGACCCGTGTGAATAGGTTTGTGTTGTGAGATGCCGAAAGGGAAAGCTTGAGCTGGGTGGAAAAAGTGAGCACAGGCCCCTAACATAAAAAGGACACGGACCTGTTGGAGTGAGGCCAGAGGAAGACACAAAAATGCTCCAAGGTGTGGAGCCCCTCTGCTCTGGAGAAAGGCTGGAGAGCAGGAAATGTTCACCTGGAGAAGAGAAGCTCTGAGGAGACCAGAAAGCCCTTTCCAGTACCTAAAGGAGCTACAAAAGAGCTGGAGAGGAACTTTGAACAAGGGCATGGGTGATAGGACAAGGGGGAATGGCCTTAAGCTGATAGGGAGCAGGTTTATATTAGAGATGAGGAAGAAATTCTTTACTGAGAGGGGGGTGAGGCACTGGAACATGTTGCTCCAAGAAGCCCAAGGTCAGGTTGGACGGGGCTTTGAGCAACATCTTTGTGCTTGAGACCCACAAATAAAAGTATGGGTCAAAATTATTTGATATCTACAAAATGTTGCTCATCAAATCAATGTTAGAATAAGTTGCATCTGGCTTCTAAAAGAATTTTTCTAGAAGGAGAATTTAGAGAGTTCATTCTGACTAGATATCACCTAAAAGAAGATTTATGTGTTATAAGGTTTATGTCATTGTATATGGGTGAAATGTGATTGCATACAACTTCCAACTTCACCCTCCTTTCTGGGCAGTTCTCAGAAAAAGGCATCCAAACCAGCAGCCATTTATCTTTGCTTTAAGCATGATTTGATGCCTGCTTAATATACACACAAGTAATAATTCAACACAGCACAAAGTGTGCATTTGACAGGCTTCCAAAAGACACCAATGCATTTTAACATTTTTGCATTTACAGGCATAAATTCACGGGTGGCTCTCACAGGAGATGACTTGAAAAATTCTGTGCACTAATATGTTCTCTACAGAATATTCATTTTCTCAGTGTTTTAGCTGCATGTTCTTCATGCTTTATTTCCTGTAATGCTTATAGGATTGCGTTATTCAGAGACCCTGTTACTATTTACCCATACAACACCATCACCCCTCAAAACACTCAAAAAATGGGGATTTGCAGGATTTTTCCACTGCACAGATTGTAATGATTATAACAGTCTACAGAACCCCTCTATAAAATATGACTGACAAAACTATGCCCTAGAGAGCAATGGTTAAATAATAATATACATACATAATGTCATTGTTATATTGATTTATACAGATGTGACACTACCTACGCTTTATGTGAGAGAAAAAAGACAGCTAATAAAAGGAAAAACAAGTCATATAACTTATTCAATCAAGAAAAATCCTTGAACCAATATTGAACAACATATATACGTTATTCTCCATCTCACACCTGCCTTCTGAAACATCCCCAAAGCAAGCATTTTATAAATAAAAGAGCAAACTAGCTCCTAGATCAAACTTCTTGCTATTCATGGCATGTTTGATCAGACTTCGCCAGAAGAAAGATGTGTCTAAACCAATCCCTCTAAATAAAATACCTTTTCCCCCAAACCCATCAGCTCATTATTGGTTCTTTAGGAAACTGGGCACCGTTCACAGTGAAGGGTAGGCTCAAGATATTCCTCAGCTTGTTACTGAAGGAGGATTAAAACATATCTTGGTCTACAGTGGAAAGTTTTGAAGGTACATACATTTACCAGCTGCAGAAAAAGAAGGCAGCAACACACTCCTGCACACAGACCTTGCTAAATTCGTAATAAAATTCTTGAGTGCAAAAAAACTCCCACAAAATCAAGTAAAAAGCACCCTGACCAATCATTATTGCAATCAGCATATGTTTCTCAAATTGTTTTTTGACTTAAATAAAACTGAGGCCAGAGGACACCTGCAGGCCCCTGGCTCCTAATGATGAAACACGTCTACTGAGACAAGATCAGATTTTGTATTTTTTTTTCCTGTTAAAATACAGATTGTGTTTCCAATGTTTCATAGCCCAAACTTCTCCCCTTCAGCTCTGTAGTGATGAAACGACCAGACTGAAAATAGGCTCTTGCTCAGATTAAACCCCAATGTCTTCAGCAATTCCTTAACCCATCTACAACACAGCTCTTTAAAGAGGATACTTCATTCAAAAGAACAGAAAATTAAAATATTAAGGGAAATACAATGGAATATATAAATCCTTGCCCTCATCCAGATTTAATATTTGATTGTTCTAATGACATAATTGTGTAAGGTAAGTAAAATGGGATGAAGACAGAAGAATGATAACCTCAGAGGAAGAAGTTACAAGCAGGATTTTTTTCTGCACTCCTTTTTATGGAAAACGTAAATTATTTAGAACCTGTGTACCAAACTTGCACCTCATTTTCTACTGTAAGTTATTATGTGCACAAGATAGTTTTTTATGCTGTATCAATTTTTAAATAGACTAAACTCCTCAGATTATGCAACATACCAAAAATAAGACATCAGCTTCATGAAAGCCGGTGCCCTTAATGCAATAAAAACAGGCAGATAAAGTAAAATTTAGCAGCTAAATAATACATTAAGACCAAACATACCAAAAGAAGCAATTTACAATGTTAGGATTCTATACTTTAATACACAGTTATTCAGTTATTCAGTATTCCAAAATATCGAGCAGAGCATAGTAGTCCACCAGAAAAAGTCCAAGTCAGTGAGGAGAGGCAGCAAATACCTTCTCCTGGCAGTTTGATGCTTGGAATGATCTAAGCTAACTGCTAAAAACACAGAGTGAATCAAGAAACAGAGAACTTTGCATGTGAGCAGGAAGACAGACATGAAATGACTGTCAGACGTTATGACAGAAATCTGAAACACATTGCAGAGTATCTGAATCCCAGCCTGACTTGAGGATTCAGGCACAGTCACCCTTCTGCAGGGTTTCCCAAGGACAAGGTCACAAGCATTTGGCAAGTGAAGGTGGGCATTGACTGCATCGAGGGTGGTGGAGGGGCCAAGCCCTCCTGTCCCTGACAGCCAAACCAAGAGAGAAAAAATACTCCCTTTCTTCTAGCTTTAAATCCACGTAGGGAGGCAGCATGGATGGTGATAGAGCCATCAAAGGGCATATAAATACTTCAGGACAGCTTCCACTCAGAGCCTGCAGGACTTTATTTTAATAGTTAAACAAGTACAAAAACCAGCTGATATTCTCCTTTGAAAGCTGCTGTGTGCCATTGACAGCCGACATGATTTACAGGAGCCATCAGAAACTTCAGCCTGCTCCTCTCAACAGCTCATTTTGACTCAAGAAAACAAAGTAAAATGGGCTGCACATTAGGCTCCCCTGCTGTCTTAAATCGTAAAATAATTGTGTTGAAATTCATCATGACCTTGTGTTGTGCTTCTCTAAATATCTCAGAATTATTTTTCCAAAGTTAACAAAATCAAAGAAACCTATGCTCCCAAATAAAAAGTGCCTAATATTGATAACAAGCTTTCTTTTCCACTAACAGCCAGACTATTACCACTCCCAGACAGATAATGCCAGTAAATTAAAACATCCAGCGACATTTAAGCAAGTAGAGACTTGACAGAAATTCCCAGCAAGCCCTCCTTGCAAGGTTAAGGGAAGACCTTCAGAAGAAAGGGAATTTGATTGGTGATACATTTCCCAGGTCGAGAGGGGCTTCATATTGTGGCCTAATGTATTGCATCATTATATCATTTATATGCTTCTGCTCTAGCATCAGTCATCACTAACGACCCAGGCCTCCCTCATCCTTCACACAGCACTCATCAGAACTGGCTGCTCTCAACATTTTTGTCCCTTTTTGACCAAGGTACTGGTTGCCATCTAAATTCATTATCATCAAAACATGACAGCTACAGAATTAGCTGCAGAAAAGGAAGATTAGATTCCCAAAAGCAGAATTCTGGTCCTTTCAGCGGGGAGCTGAGCAGTGCCGCTACCAGATTGCAGAGGTCCTCACCTCTCAGGCTGTGCTGCTGGTTATGAGCAGCTGCTCTGAAGCTCCACCAGCGGAATTGGCTTGCAGCTACCTTTCCCTTTCAACCCAAAATGCAAGAAAACTTCTTTTTAGTGTTCTCCATCTGCAAGCCTGTCACTGCTTTACTCTGCAGAAGAATAAATGCCTTGTGCTGCTACTAACACAGGTCTTTGCAGGAGAGGGATAGAGGGGCTTAGAGAGGTCTCTGCTTCCTCCTTTCAGCACAGTGTGCCTTTCCAGGAGTGCTTTTGAATCTTCCATGGGACATCCACCCTAAAGTTGCAAAAACACACCCTCTTCTGCCTCTGCCAAGCCTCTCCCTGATACAGGCTACAGTTTTATCACAAAAAGTCTACTGGAATAGTCCAAAACTAAAAGGACGTCTTAAATTCTCCCTTCAGTTTTGCTGCTCCATCGCAAAGGAGGACACAGCTATTCCTCAGCAATGTTTGCCAAGCCAAATGTGCTTTGTATTGCCAGTACCTGTCCCTGTGCTTCAATCCAAAGAGTAATGCCACCATTCTGGAGCAATTGACACAATCCGGAACAGGCGGTCATTATAAATCACAATGTCCTAATAAAGGATAAAAAGAAAAGGAACATTTATGTGGCAGACGTATTTCACAGCACATTTACACTGGCATTTTTTAAGAGCTGAAAAGGTATATGGACACAGGGTGAGAAGGGAGAAGTGAAATAAAGAACTATGATATACTCACAGGATGTCTGTGCTCAGAACAGACAAATTTCTGAAAACTTTTTAAAGGTCATGGTTGCTAGAATTTACACTGAAGTCTTTTTCCCTTTACTTTGCTAATCTTAACATGTTCTTCTCCTTTGTGATTTCATGCCATGCTGAAGCTACTTATTAACTTTCTTAGGCTTGTTGTTACTATTCAGAGTATTATATTTATGATGCACTATATACTGTAATAATTAATAACAATTTACTTCAGAGTTTTCATTAGTGTGATCGTTGACATGAAATGCAGTGCAGAACACAACAAATAATAATATTAATAATAGAAATACAAACAAGAGATGAAACTGTCTGGATAGTTCAAGGACGTGGCACCTATTTTAAGGAGAACTTGCTGGTTTTTAGCAGTATTTAATCAGCATGAAAGGAAACCTCCTATGAGCATGTGAGCTTTGACGTCTGAAGAGTTTTTATTGCCATGTAATTGTTTTAGTTCATTTCTTCTGTGCCATTCTAAAGGCTTCATTGTCACTAGTACTCCAGATAAAATTCAATAATTGAGATCCTTAATTTTAAACCTGCCTGCTTGACCTTCATACTTTTAACTGACAGGGAACCTCCACGTCAGACATCACGACAACAGAAAAACGCCATACAGCACTTAATGCTCTTTTTCAGGCTTCAAACATCTTCCTTTTCTTCTCTTTTTTCTTTTTTCCTTTTTTTTTTTTCCCACTGGGGATTGCTCAACACTTACAGCTGGTGAGGGATGAGCAGGTTAATGACAGGACCATAAAATAAAACTCCACTTAAAGTCAGAGTAAGCGTAGCAACGAGTACCAGGATCTCCTGAAAACCTAAATGAGTCTGCCAAAATGGTTACATATGTAGCAGGAACCGCAAGTAAATCCAAGTCTATGGTCCTAAAGAGTAAGCGTAATCACTATTGTATCTCCATTTAAGTGATACATTAGGACAGAAGGAACACCGCTGCGTTCCTTGCTGCACAAACAGATATTTAACAGTGGTAGCATTTTATGCAAACTACCTATTAAGCTACTAAGAAAGCGCCAAAAAATGTAGCAAAGTAATTAAATAATGGACAAGGCCTGAGGTTTATTATAAGCTTTCCAAACCATAAAAGCAATGCCAAAAGACAGTATAAATTCAGTATTGTTTGAATGGACTCTTGAAGTCCTGTACTCTAATCTACTCTTTATTACTCATCCACAAAACATCTAGCAATTTTTATTACAAGTCCCATCCATTACAGTATTAAACTTAAATTCAATATACACTGCAAGGTCGTGATCCTGCTGGTGATGAAAAGCAGTGTCTCGTAGAGCCTGCTTCATTTAAGCCTTAGATCTCTTGACCTACTAAAAAAAATGAGCCTCACAAAAGGCACGCTCAGATGTCAGGAGTCCGCTCAGCATCCAAGTGGAAAGTTTACTTAGTATCTCCAAAAGCTTTAATTGCACGCCAGGCCCAATTTATAAAGCCCTTCTGATGTCCGTGTTCTGGAAGAAAACCCCTCTGGTTATCTGATGTCGAAGTTGAAATTAGTCCTTTGGATCAAATAACCACAACAAATAACAATTTAAGCCAACTGAATGTGCATTTTACCTGCTGCTGGCTACAGTGAGTCCATAATCTTTGGAGTCACTTTCACTTTACTCAATTTTTGCTAAGTTGTACATTAGACTTTGCAGTACTGCACCAGCAAATGTAATAACATGAATAATGCTGGTTTGCAAAAGGTAAATAACATATTGTGGTCTGAATATATACTAAGGATGAAGTCAGAGTGACATAGTCCAACACGTGACATTACTAAACTGTAGAGGACCTTATATTCCTAACATTTGGAAGCAGGTGCTTACACTGAAAAAACCAAACCAATTCTTAAACCATTTTCACATCTTTATCTCCTTTTTCTTGCTTCATTATTTTTCTTCCTCCTATCTTATAACCTTTTTAGCATCTGAAATTGAGTGATTGCCTCATCTCAGAAGCAGCATGATACCTTAAATTGTTTACATTTTGATTCTGGAGCAAGGAGCCAGGATTTGTCAAACAAACATTAGGCATGTGTTCTTGATGTGTTAGGTCAATTAATACTAATTGCAGCACTCCTGTTATCTCACTGCCCTTGTCTCTTGCCACAAACTGTCCAGATAAGGACTTCTGTGAGATAACAAACCCAGACCAGTTACATCACCCACCTAAAGAGAGAAAATTACACAAAACCTGTCTACTTATTGCTTAGCAACAGCATAGTATTGCCTTAGTGTCCTGATTTGCCAAGGCAGTT
Organism: Dryoscopus gambensis; assembly: GCA_013389985.1. NCBI lineage: Eukaryota > Metazoa > Chordata > Aves > Passeriformes > Malaconotidae > Dryoscopus > Dryoscopus gambensis. The sequence goes on along the minus strand of WEIT01019529.1, from coordinate 30,027 downwards.
ATTTGGCAGAATCATAAAATTGTTTAGGTTGGAAAAGACCTCCAAGATTGTCGAGTTCAACTGCCAACCCAGCACTGCCACGTCCACCACAAAACCATGTCCCAGGTGCCACATCCACCTTTAAACACCACCAGGAATGGACTCCATCATTCCACCAGCCTGTTCCAAAGCTTGCAAGCCCTTTCCGTGAAGTTTTTCATTGTATGCCATCTCAACACACACTCACCCACCAGAGCAACTTGAGGCCATCTCCTCTCACTCTGTAACTTGTTACCTGGGAGAGGAGACCAACCCCTACCTGCCCACACCTTCTTTCAGGCAGTTGTAGAGAGCAATAAAGTCCCCTGCAAGCTTCCTTTTGTCCAGGCTCAGGAATGCATGAAGACAAATAAAAAAACCTCTCTATTTTATTTTTATTTTCTGTCTGCACATGAAGATGATATTTTCCTTTTCCCACCCAGAACTCTCCTCATGGAGGTATTGGATTGGTCTGATAAAAATCTTTCTTCCATTTCCAAAACTCATGAGATGGGAATCAGTTGTACCTTCATATTTAGGGACATATTTACTGTTAGCCACACTCCCTGGTATGAAGAATTACTTTCAAGTCAGTTTTCTGTAGCAAAATACCTGCTGGTGAATGGTTGTCCTTAAGAATAAGGTTTCCTAATCTGGCCTAATGAACTGACCCAGAATAGAGAAAAAAAAAAAGAACTGGGCTTCTAGCAAGGATGCTGGGATTTGTAAACCATGCTGGGAGCGCAAAGACACTGAGGCAAAAACACAGCCACCGCTGACTACATTGCTCTCACTGTGAAAACAATGGTAGAGGCCATCCCAGAAATTTAAACAGTGAGTGCACGATGAAGAGTGGAAGACACATTTTATAAATGGAGACTAAGAAAAAAAAAAACCTTCACACACGTAGGGACTTTGTGTGACACTCCCATTGTAAGGGATGGGAGCTGAGCCAAAGTGGTTATACTTAAAGGGAAGAGACAGTTTGGAACTGTTAAATGGAAATATTTTGTACAAAACGTGTGATTAAATTGTGGAACACTCTTTCATTGTAAAATACTTTGCCTAACAGCTTAGGAGGATGTAAAAAAATACTTAGATACTGCAGACATAGGGACACATGCAATATATCATATCCAATTACTCTAAAATAGTGTATTACTACCCATTTGTAGCACAGAAAAAATAAATCTTCCTGTTCAAGATACAGTGCTATAAACCAGTGGGGTAAATATTAAAAATGCTCCCTAGAAGTACGTGTCTAAAACTGGCAAAGCAAACAAGAAATTATGAAAAAAAAAACCATTTTTCACACTTCAAGGAATGGTGTAACACTGATCCTTATATGCAGAGCTGAGCCTCACGTCCTCATTAAAAAGATGTGTTTTCTACAGACAGACAAGGAAATTGAGTAAAGCCCATACGAGTTAATTCATAGTTCCTTGATGGAATTCTTGATCTACTGAGGGTCAAGTGATTAAATCATTGACCACCTAAGCCATTAATGAGCAAAGCCATGCCACTTGCAGATGGTTTAAAGCTGAGGTGACATTACAGGAAGGAGCAGGTGGACAGGTGATGAGTACTGAATATGTTTTCTATCCACAGAAACAGGTGAGGGGGATAAAAATAACAAAAATCCCCAGGCAATAACTTACAACAATTATTTGGCAGCACAGAATGTTTTGAAGAGAGCAGAAAAATACAAAGTGTAGGAAGGCAGGAAAAGGTTGATTTCTCATTACAGAAAGAAGGCAAAGCTTGCCCTTCTCTCATACCAGCAGGAGCTTAGTGACACCTCATTATTTTGGAAGTTGCTACTACAAACAGCTCTACCAAACATCGAGTGACTGAAGCACTTGCTTCCCCTTTTGCCTTTGTCTCTGCAAAAGCATCAAGCTTAGTATTATTCTCTTTAGAGTGAGGTGGGCCTTTTTCGTCTTGTCTCATACCAAAATATTCATTTTTGAGGGGAAAATCCCTCAAAATAGCATATCCGAAAGAATAACAGCACCAGCAACCATCAAACTGCAGTAATACAAGCATTAACTGAGCAAAACAGCAGGTCTGTCTCAGGAATTAGAGCTGTTAACATTGCTCTGCAAAGACATCAAAGCTGTTAATTTAATGGTTACTTCAAATTCTGAGGGGTCTTGTTCTCAAACTTTCATTACATTTCACAAAGGAAATTAAAATTATTCTTCCTTTCACTCAGCACATGATACTTTACAAGAATAAATAGTAAAATTAAAGTAATCTCCAAAGAGATTTCATATACAAATCTCTGAACAGACTCAGTGGCCTGTCAGGCACGTGCAGCAGACCATAGGAGAGCACAGATCATCGGCGGCAACAGTGCAAATTTTACCTCTCTCTGCTGAAAGACATAACATTGGCTGTAAAAATGAATCATTAAGATCCCCCAGAACCTCAAGAGCAAGAAGAAGATTTGAAATGTAGGAAAGAAATGCCAGTGTTATTGCTCAAGTTGTACTTCTTACTTGCTAGAACTTTTTTTCTTAATTAGCTACAACTAAACTATCTTTACAACTAAACTTGATATGATTCTGAGAGGTAGGAGCAAACTCAGCACTGTTCTATTTTCTGTGGCCAGAAACTGTGGAAAAATATTCCTAGATGAGAGTAGGCTGCCTGCACATCAAGTTGGGAATAATCCACACTCACTCTGCACTAACAAAATACTCCTATATTAGTGGCTAATCTAATCCCAACAGATCCCAGCAGTTATATGAAAACTGTCCTACTATGAGTGAACTCTGATTTCAATTTTTTAAAAATCTACTTACTGTTGTACCGTGCCTTTTATTTAAAGCTACCAGGATTTAAAATCACCTGGAATTACCTCAGCTGGCTATGGCACTTTCAGCTGCAGTTCACATGGAACAAATATTATTTCCTGATTTAAGACAGGGCGAGAGCCTAATGTGCAACCCACTTTACTTTGGTTTTTGAATACAAATAAACAGTTGAGAAGAGACAGCATTTCCTTGAAGGGTCTTGTGGATTTAGAAAGCAACTCATGTCTGCATACCCAAAATATTCATTAGATTATGCTAAGAAAAAATGTGGAAAAATAATGGGTTTTACAAAGGGTAGATTTTGGAGGAGTATAAGAAGATTGATGTGAATTAAATAGAGTCCAGAAAATCAAGTGTAGTAAAGGAAGGATATTACTGGCTATGCTTGTTCCAATAAAACATTTACAGAATGTGCCACAAATGGGAACTGGAGCTGGTGTGCAGAAGCAAAGGATGGGGAAAACAGTATCAAGGATAAAATGATGGTGTTAAAAGGTAGAACACATCCAGAATACAGGAGGATTATGTAAATTATAACAAGAGCCTGAGGCAATCAAAAATACTTGAGAAAGCCAAATTGAAAAATGAGCATCAAATAGTGCAAAGCATCTCAACTAATACCAAAAGATATTTTAAGCATAATTATACACCCAGCAACTGACAGGCAAGAAAGGTGATGGAGTGTAAAGCAGCAGGAATGCTATACAGCAATTATTCCTGTACCTATCTCTAAAACTGAAGAGGGCAGACAGTTGCCTAAGACTCAACACAAGGAAATGGTGGTGAGGAATTAAAAGAAAAGGTGATGATACCCAAACTGTCAATTAACTGGATTGTTGTTCTTAAAAGCCATAGGAGACCAAAGCTGAACAATGCTCATCTAAAAGTACTACATGAAGTAAGCACAGAAATTGAAGAAGGTGTAATGAAAATTTATATTTAGTACCATCATTTTAGGAGACTGGCATGGGGCCAAGCAGACACACAGCAAGAAATTACCAGTCAGTTCATTTCCCATTAGTTGTCGAGCAAGTCTTAGACAACCATTAAAAGGATCACACCGGGGCCGGGGAGGAGGGGAACATGAAAATTCACAGCATTATCAAGGACAGCTAATATTGTTTCAGGTCATGCCTCAGTAACTCAGGTTTCATTGAGCCTGTTACTGCCTAACGTGGCAAAGGGGTGCAGTAAATGTCAAAGATGTTAGTTATTTAGATTGTCAGAAAACATTTGACAAAGCTCCACCTCGAGAGGGAACTTACCAGGAACTTAAACCAACAGACAATAAGCTCTAATGTGTCAGCAAGTTCTAAAATGTTGTTATTAAGCATGCAGTGCCACAGCAGAGTTCAAGGTGTTAGAAACCAATGCAAAAGCAGGCAAAGAAAAATCAACACTATCCCAGGTGTGACTAAAGGAAAGGTTACGGACCAGATATGCTTCACAGGAGTGAAGAGCTCTTCTGAAGTCACCCTCCAGGGGAATTTAGATGCAGGGTAATTAGAGCTGCATCATCTTGACAAGTGGATCCAGTTAGTTACAACCAGGATGCAGAGGTGAAAAGAGGACACTGGGGATCATAGTGGTCCTGGAGGGAAGTAATTCGGGTTGTTTTCCACTGGTCTTGCATTACCTGCAAGAATCCAGACCTGCCCTGCTCACATGGATAGAGACATATCTGGACATTCTTCCAGCACCAACCATTGGCACACAAGCTCCTGCCTTGCAGGAAGGTGTGGACAGGTGCCCTTCTTGATGATGGGATAATGGATTTTGCCTGTTCTGCAGGACAAACCCTTTTTTAGGCTGCAGTAAATGAGGACTGTTTGTACCTTTGAGTGCTGCTGACACCTGTTGGCTCCCTACCCCCTTTGTGCTGTATTGTTGCAGGCATCCAGAAATGGATTTCAAACACTTACCTAGGAAAACCTATTTTTCTTCATTACAAAAGGCTTTTATACATGACTATCTGCACGATCACAATGATTAAATATGTTTAAATCCCTTTCCTGAGTTTATCAAAGCCCTGGAAAGGCAAATCTTGCAGGAGCACATTGAGGTGCCTCCTGCCTTGCCCAGAAGCCTCTCCTGGGGCTGTGCGCGGTGGCATTTTAGCTGTGCTCTCGCCTGTCTCATCAGGGGCAGCTTAAAAGGCAGCATGTTTTATTCCTTATTCCCACACGCGGCCTCTGTGGCTGCAGTCGGGAAGCTGTGGGGTGAGGGACCACGAGCACCGGCACGTGAGGCGCCGAGCTCTGCAGAAGGGATGGCAGCACAACAAACACAAAAAGCGGGGGAGAGAGGAAACCACGTCTCCCTCCCCGAGCGCTCCCCGCGGTGAGAGCCGGCTGTGTGTGACAGGCCTCCCGGCGCTCCTGCCCTCCCTGCCCTCCTGCTCAAACCCTGCACAGGGCCGCCGTGCCCGGCTCAGCCGCCTGACAGGGCCACAGGGATTGGCAGCGGGCATGAGCCAGCCCGTGGGAAGGAGAGGGGAAGGAGGGAGACACGCTGAGCTGGAGACAGCTGGGAGATCCCGTGCCTCCAGGGGATGGGAATCAAAGAAGATGGGGGGCTAAGCAAGGGAGCTGACAAAGAGAACTCCCTCCAGAAAGTATTAACAGAAAATGAGAGGGGAAAAGAAAAAAAAAACAAAGCCTTGGCTTCAGCATCACTATGCATTTGCTTAAAACTTGTGCTGGATCCTCAATTCATGCCAGAGAAATTGCAGTGTTCCTTTTTCATCATGCAGGAAGGTGAGAGATTAATTCAGGTAATCCTTTGGTCTGTGGTCACCTGCACACAGCAATTTCTGACACTCTTGGGCAAGGACTCTGAGTAAAACAGGAGGCTTCCATAGGTGTAGATTATAGTTGCTATCTAGGAGTTAATATTTCTATTAATTGAGCTGTGTACGTGATCCATACATGTATGGAAAATGTCACACTGGAATATTGGGAAAATCACTCTGTTTGGAAGGACAGAACTGGGGACAATGGACAGCTATCACCCAAACAGTTGAGAAACTGTCCTTGCGGAAAGAACTGCAAAATATATACCAAAAATAAATGAGGAACAAGGAGTTAACTTTGAAGGAAATTTCAAATATAAAGGCAGGAGATGAAAGTAAGATACAAAAGTGTTTAATGCAGCTAGGATGGTCAGATCCTCAGCTGGGCTTAGTTTATCTAATTCCTTTGATTTCCACTAAGTAAAGCCATTTACAGAAGCCCAGCCACTTGCTTCATAAGTTTAGGTTATACCCTGATTTGATGAGAGGTTTTCCTAAACTTGGCTCAACCGCTAAGAAACAGGGATGTGGAATTTGTAATGAATCAGGTCTGCATTCTGTGTTAAGGTCTTCTGATTTTTTTTTTTTATTATTATTTTATTTTTCCTGAAAGGGCAAGCAAATAACTCAAATCCCATGACAGGTTTATTGCAGAAAGAAATGGTAGTATTTGCATCATAAAATTTTTTTTCTTGGAATGCGGTAAAGTACTATAGAAAACTACTTAAGTCATTTCTTTGGCTGAATTAAGGAGAGAAAAAGAGCATGTTGATTTATACATAGGCAGGGTTTTTTCCACTTCATTTTATTTAGAATAAAGCCAAGTGGAAAGGGAAGCTAATAAAACATTTTTAAAACAAAACAGCCCCCCTCCCACAACACTTCACAAATTCCAAGATTTGCTTTTCCAGGATATAGTCTTTTATCACCAAAGTGCTGTGTAATGGATTGCAGTAATAAAATTATTGCGCTGGAATGATCTGGTTTACATAAGAATTCTTAAGCTTTTCTTTGCCTTTACAAAGAATATATGAAAGCAAATTAGGAATTAGCTGCTAGGTTTAAAATAGTTGAGTGTGTTAAGAAAAATGCAGATGTGTAATCCTGCAAATGTATGATAATTTAACATAAATAATTCTTGAATTAATTAAAGGATTTACAGGTTTGTCTTATGTTCTTTTTGCTGGCTTTTCTTTTTGAAAGCATGACTCAGAACAATCATCCTGCACATCCTGGCACACAGACCCTTAGGGGTGGGTTTGAGTGCACACAGCTATTTATAGGCAAAATTTCATATGTCTTCGACCTCCTCAAGTCCCCAAATCTAACACATTTTTTACTTAAGTAGCCCTCATGGCTCTACAGTCTGGTCGTCATCCTTAGAGCCAAGTGTTGGATAAATCAGAAAAAATCTATTCATTTACACAGGTCTTTAATTGGCCTGAGATGATCTTAAGAAACGAGGGGCATGTCTCTTCTCACTTTGAGCAGAACGTATGGATTCTGAAGTACTGTTAGTCCTTGCCAAATTGTGTTCGTGTCAGAGGGGAAGGTAGAAGAGAAGATGGATATTTTTTAATGTTCATAAGATCTGGATGTAATTTTTGACTGTAGGACAAAAGCAGTGCCTCATTCAGCAGGATGACAAAAGGTTATTTGGCACCTGGCATAAAATACACTTCTTGCAAGAACCTGGCACGAACACCAAAGTGATAATCAGTAAAATGTCAACGTCTGTGCAATAAAATCATTGATGCTGAATGTTAAACAATCATAAACAGAATACTAAACCTTCTAAGAACATTATGCCTCTTCTGTGAACAGCCAAAAATTAGTCAAACCTAAGCTGACATCTTCTCTGATATTAAGAAAATAAACAAACCTAAAAGGTCCCAAGACCTTTCCCATTACCTTTAGTGTCCTAGGACATCAGGTAAACTGCAGGAAACACACACTGCCACTTGTTAATGAATCACATGAGATAAAATGACATCAGTCCAGTTAATGGATTCTGTTCCTTGCCAAATATATGGCTTTAAATTTAATTATAGTTGAGCTTCATCAATCATACAGCAAAAGAACATGGTGATGAAGACTTGAACTCCAAGATCAGCCCTTAATCAACAGGTATTTGCCTCATACTCATCTAATACACTTGCCTGCACAAACCACTGGGTAACGAAAAGGGAGCTGTGATCTGTGAAGCTCCATGATTAATAGCTACATTAGGAGAATTCAGCCCTTGCCCTATATCTGTAGCTCCTCACCACAATTACAGATTAAAACAATGTTTGGGCTCCAACCCAAGAGTTCTCTGATTTTACAATTACTTTTCTGTACTGCTACTAAACCATGTCTCCCTGGGACAGTCACTTTTGCCCAGGTTTCCCCATCCTTAGAAAAAGTCACCGTTATGGTTCGAGATCTTTCACTGGATTGCAACAATTAACCTTTACATGTTTGGTAGATTAAGGGTTCCTGAGATGAATGAAAGAGGTTCCATTCCCATCATTAGTCTGGATTAGCTCTTCATAAGGAAAATCCGATGGTGAAACATTCTTATTTCTATGTAAAATTCACTGGGAGAAACGTTAGGGTTTTCCCTCCTCACTTCCTTTATGTAATTGTATGAGAGTAAAAGAAACAGAATTTTAAAAAATAAAAGTTTAATAATTGCTGAATGTTATGATATATACACACAAAATACCTCCCAGCAATTTATTGAGTCCAAAATCAGATCATGAGGAGGACAGGTTGTCCTTAGACCGAGGAAT
>WEIT01019529.1:1624-21595 GCA_013389985.1 Dryoscopus gambensis | reverse complement strand
TAAACACTACTCTTCTTCCTAGAAATCTCTTCTCTGATTCAAAGGCGGTCCTGGCAACCACGGTCCTCAAACCTCTCTGAGCATCTCAAGATGGAAAATGTTCTTCATGGAACTCCAAGCCTCCCTCCTCCCCACTCAACACCCACTGAGGTTCCTATTCCTGCTTCTATCCCCAAATGCATAGAGAGGAAAGAAACAATCTGCAAGTTTTGTTTTCAATAACTACGTGTATCCACAGAAATCTACATCTTTCCTACATGCAGGCAAAGCAAAAGCACAATCCAGTTAAATAGTCAGCCAACATTTCTACTGACCACAGGTACTTGCTCAAAAAGCATGGGGTTCACTGCAGGAGCACTCCGACAGACAGCCACTCTCAGAAAAATGTTTATCTTCTTAGCAGTAGGTTTTTTGATATTACTCCTCTTCTTGTGTGTAATTAAAAGCACATTGTCTTGATTTTTAATAATTACATGCTAAGTTGAGAAGTGTCCACTTCCCCACACTTTGACCGCAGGGAAAAAATTAGTGAGAAGAGTGTTTTTGTTTTCAAAAGATATTTGTATTAAACCAGCATGTAACAACAACAAAAATGTGCTCTTTCAAAAAGGCACTTGCTAGGTCATTATGCATTTCTGAAGAAACAGCCATCAACTGGGAGCTAAAAAAGTTTCAACAAGAAGCACTTGTGGATGTCACTTCTGCAAAACTTGGTACCAAAGCGAGTGTGTTGTATCTACAACGCTAATTAGTACCTATCATGAATACCATAAATTCAAAAGCGTTAATTAATCCTCACTGTTTTTCCTGAAAAATAAGGGATATTAGTTCCTTTACAGTGAGAGAAACTCAGATTTAAAAGCTGTGCTAAGACTGACTCCTGACTGACAGGTCTGAGGAGGTCAAAGTATGCTGGATTCCCAGATCACCTCTTGTAACTCCCAGTCTCAAGCAAATAAATGACCATGGATCAGCTGCCTCCAAATCTCACACTGTACTACGTGAGAGATCAACACTGCTCATCTGGGCTATGCTGCCTGAACCCATTTTGCAGGATTATCACCAAAATCTCCATCTTTCCCTCTGCCAAGACAGAGGGAAACCCTGAAACCCAGAGCCCAACCCTCAGCGTATGCTTGTGTCCGAAAATATGAACGAAAGGCAAATTTGGGTTGCGTACAGCTATAGTCAGGGATAAATAACCAGGTATCCAAAATCACAGGTTCAAAAAACCCCAAAACAGTATCACAGAAAATTCAGTTAGGATTCAGAGTGACCACACTGCATAATACTGTGCTGAGTGCACAGTGATGAGGAAGGATAGATCAAACCTCAGATAACTCTTTTATGCAGCCTTATTATGTTTAGAGCAGACAGGGCACACTGAAATTTATTCAAAAAAATATTGTTTTAATCACTAAACCATGTCTGTCTCTGGAATACCGTCAGATTCAAGAGAGGGGGAAGAAAACCAACAAGCATAATGTAAGCTGCACAAGATCAAAAGAAAGCAAGAGTGCAATTAATTTCATCCATTTTTAGAAGTAATTGTCTTTGCACCTTACCCAAAATTTAATGAGCATTACTTCTCTAGCATGGAAAAAAGCTTTGTTCTTTTGACTTAATTGATTTGTAAACGCAGTAGGAGAAGTGTATCTGAAGTTCAGTAACCTTGATAGTTGAAAGAAATGAAGCATTCAGTGGGTGTAGTGCAAAAGACTACTGCAAACCCTGGAAATGTAACTATGGAATTGATTTCCTGCTCACTGAAACTCATAGGCAGTATGTGTGTGTTTCATAATTTCAGTATTGGTCCCTAAATAACCTCTTTTTATAATTATTATTTAAAATGTTTTTTATTCCCTCCTTGTTGCAGAACTCTTCATTTTCGAGAACTTCATAGCATATAGTGGTTTCCAGTGACAGAAAATCAGTGAGGACTGAATGGCTGGCAAAAAACATTTCCCACAGAAAGGAAAACTAGCACTTTTTGGGTGACAGAAAATGAAGACTGGCCAGAATTGTATATATTGCATCACAGAGGACCGGTTTGAATGTGGTCAAAGGACTATGGGTTCAACGCCCAGAAAAACAGAGCCAAGGCAGCAAAGGAAGGAAAGGCAACGCTTTGTCTGCTGTCTAAGATGAAGAAAATTATTTTCATTTAATATCTTAAGGCTGGAAGAAGCCAGGTTTACATTTCATATTTGCCCCTTAAGGGAAGATTTAGCATAGCATTGTTCAGTATGTAAATTCTAGTTACAGCCTAATGAGATTCCTACAAAATATTCTATTGATGCTAAAGGCTCTGTTCTAAGGTTGTACTTACATATGTTGCTTATCTTTTTCTCATCAGGGCTCTTTTATGCTCCTGGATGAGTTTCTCAGCTGGATCATTGTAAAGTACACAAATTATGGGATTGCTTACCTGCACTTCTAGGAGATTAACTCACACGTTCTACCACCACCCACCTGGAACACGAAACACCTTTGTGAGCCAGCGTACAAATCCACTTAATCAGTGACCCACGTGAAACGCAGACATGGTACCACGTATAATACTGGTATAAATATCACCTCCTTGCCTCTCCACTAAATTCTGCAACATCAAAGCCAGCTGATCTCTTGGAATAGTTTATAGGAGGCCAGGGAATAGCACAACCACCTCATCTCTCCAGAGCTTTCAGCCTGGAGAGGTGGTGTGATATGAGACTTCAAAATGAGCCTCCTGTCCCCGGAGGGAAGTTTGCATTACAACATGCAATGCTTCATTACCACGTGTATCACTGTAATGAGGAGGTACTTATAGTACTGAACTTGCATTACACAGAATTATATATGCACCACGCAGATGTGGATTGGAGGATTGCACTGCAGAGTTTAGGTATAATTTCCGTTCCCAATTCACTTTTACCACTATTTGTACCTCAAGCAGAATTGAAGATCAATTTTGAATCAATGCTACTTAATTTAGGCTACAAGCAGTTCTGTTTTAAAAATTATCACATTTAAATTTCTACGTGATGCTATGATTAGCAATGCTAAAATATATTGTTAAAATATAAATGTCTGATAACCCATTAAAATCCTTTAAATGTTCATTTAAAACTAGACTGAACCAGTAGTGCCTCACAAATCTTAATGAGCTGAAGAATATCGTCTCATTCAGATTAATTCCTTGAATGTTGGAGAAATGGCTATGAGCTGAAAAGCCAGCAGGCTTCCTCTTTCAGTTCCTGACAAGAAACCAGGAGGAAAAATATGTCACCTATTAATTCAAAAATTTGGAAGAAGTGGTTCCAGAATATCAAGCAGTTAGGTAGAGTTCCCGCTGTACTCGTGAGGTGTTCAGCCTTTGCACAATTCATTTCCTACCTCTTTAATCTAATTTGGCTCTTCTGACAGCTGTGCTATGCATGCATGGCCATTTTCTGATACCAGAATAACATGGAAATTCTGTCAAAAGATGACCAAAAAAAACCCTAATTACCATCAAAACTGATAGAAATTTCCTTTTTCTACTAATAGGTATGTAACCCAAAATAAATTTTGGAAAGTCTTATTTTTATTGATTCTTAATGCATGTGAGCAGTCTTAGGATAGTTTTATGCAACTAATTAAAATTATATTTTATATGTTATCATCAAAACTAAATTTCTACTCGCATATGGCATGACAGAATTAGAGCAAGAAGTTAATCTACTGAATTAAGTTACATTATTCATAATTTTTAACACCCTAAAACTAAAACAATATAAATTGTGTAAGACTGTAAAATTAATATTGTGAGTAATTGTATGTTAAGTGACATACAGATAGATGAGTATGAGCATGTGGTATGTATTTCTGCTTAAGCAAAACCAACTCCATATTTAATAAAAGATATGGGTTTTGAAAATCACTTTTTTTGTTGTTCTAATTAATAGCAAGTCTTTCTGCAAAAAAAAGAACTAAATATTTACAGCTGAATATTTTTTGCTCATTTTCAGCTGGATATTTTCAACTTAAACCCAGGGATTTAAATCACTTTCATTTGCCAACCAGTGGAAAATCTGCCTATAGTTTCATCACTGGGACATGTCATGGACCATAATTTTCCTGTCAGGAAGGTAAATCTGAAGGCGCCTCTTTGAAAATGGGTATTTGGAACACGATTAAAGCACATAAATACTGGCTTATCCTGTCGTTTTCACAAGATGTACTTCGTGTTCCCAAAAGAGGTGCTCCTGGCTCTTTCCAAGCTCTGTGACCTGTGTCAAAGGGACCTCCAGCTCTGCCAGCTCATTACGGGATTCACGGGCTGGGTGTGGGATCTCACGTTGCTGCTCCTGAACCGTGATGGCTTTTGGACGCCCCTTCTTCCTGAGCCATTGGCCAAATGGACTCCTTTGACACTGGTCTCTTCCAAAATGGAAACTGCAGGATAAACGTGCAGGAATTTGGTGCCAAGATGTTGCTTGGAGCCCTGGCTAAGGCTGGGGGTGAAGCCTCCCTGTGCCACCCTAAAGCCGCTCATGTTCACCTCTGCACGTCTGGGAGAGGAAAGCACCAACCACATCTTCCTGCCTGGAAGGGGGAAAAAACACCCTATCCCTGACACCAAGCCACATAAATCCTTCCTGCAATCATTTTATCTGTGCATCTGCAATCTCATCTCACAGCCAGCCTGTTTAATCAACAGAGTTTTGTTCTGTCCTCCCCGTTCATCAGAGGAGTATTGGTGTGTTGGCTCAGCACTTGCACATCCTGGCTGGTTAAAGGGAAGCGGTTCTGGCATGTTAGCCCCAAATCTACTGCATTTTTACTGCCCCACGGACACCCTGTGCACAGAGCTACAGGGCTAAAAATATTTAAAACTTAACAAACTAGCAAATTTTCCAAATGAAGGAAAGTGGCCCTTAGTTTCCCTAACACAGTACGGGAGGCAAACTGGCAAGAGAAATTGGTAGAAATAAAGAAAAAAAATTACTTCTAGAACACAACTATTTCCCCAAGTATTTAGCACTCAATTACCCTAAAATCAAAGCTAATTAATATATTCTTTCTAAATACACTTATTTTTCAGTTAGGTTTGATTTTTTTTGGCAGAATTGTGCCCCACTACAAGTTTTACTGTGCTCCATGTGCTCAAAATAGATTAAAAAATTGCTGCCTTCTGTATTTTAAAGATATAAGAAAACTGTATATCAGAAAAAAAACTCCCACCTAACAGTGAGGTCTAATATGCTGTGAAATAATCTTCCAAGGAAATGGCAGGCTTGAAATAAAACGGGAAAAAGCATAAGTAGCATAAAACAGAGGGATGGTCCTGAAAGAGATATACAAGATGAATTAGGTCATCTTTTCTATCTCTATATTCAAGAAAAATATCAGTGAGAGTATAAAATCCAATAATTCTGCACACAAATGTCATGTCATAAGCAATATAATGCTTTAATCCTATTATGTCTAAAATTTAATTGCAGTTTTTCAGAGAAATTGAGGGAGGAAGAGCCCTTGGTGTACATACAGATTAGATCCAGTCTCCACTCAAACAAAGCAAATAAATAGGCCATTCAGGTCTCAGTTTAACAACCCACATTAAAAGATAGGCATGTTTTCGTTTGGAAACTGCAAAGAGTGATTCTGGCTTTTTAAATGCAAAAAAGACATCTCCTATCTCTGCAGATGAAATAAAATAACAGATGAAATTAATACTTGGGAAATAGTAGGTTTGATTTCTGTTTCTCTGCAAGGCAATTTTCATTTCATACATATCCAATTAATATGCTCCATTTCCAATATGTGGATAAGTTGTTCTTCTGTAGCTGAAATTTTCTTTCAGCTGTACTTTTACTAAAGAAACAAAAATTCCAGTAAACATGGGGGCACATTGGCACTGATAAAAATTGCCATTATTTCATTCACATCATCGCAGTAATAACGGAATAGAGCAGCTGAGGATGAGCTCCATAAACTTGTGTTCAGAACTCAGCAGAAGGAAAAGTGGAAGTTCCCACATTTGTCTGCTTTTTCTACATTAATGTGAAACTTCAGCTCAGGAACTGTCGGCTGCTTTGAGTTCACAATGTTTCCGGTCTGAAGGATCCAAGATGATTTTTAAGCACCACTGAAATAAGCAAGGTGTGCAATAAAACCACACAATTTTGCTTCCTCATGCCTATAATTGTGATTTTTTTTACTGTACAGGGAAGGTAGCAGGATGCTCCACAGCACCAGCATGGCTGGAGCAAGCACACATAGATATCTCTGTGCATCTCAGGGCCCTGCCAGCGTTAAGCACCCTTACTTCAGAAATATTAGACATTTCCATGTGAAATCTTTGCTTATTTGGGCACCCCAGAAAGACACGAGGATGAAGGGAAGCCAGTTCTCAAGGGCTTTAAGGCAACCCATGTTTTCCATTAAGATTTTTGTGACATATATGGTTCACTGACATAACAAATGCTAAGGCACCATATAGAGCATATCTGGCCTTACAAGTGAAAAAACCAGACAGGTTCACATCAACTTTCTCTTCAGTGTCCTCTTTCAGTTTTTCTATTTCTTGTGCTCCTCTGAGACCAATCCATCTCCCTTTTTGGCAAGCTGTGTCAGTTTTTAAATGGTTTTCTTTACTCTTCCACACCCACAGTCTGCCCATCTACAGAAAACGAGAAATTTTCCCAGTGGTAAATCCAGCTCCAGGGATAAATATTCTCACAATATAATGATATAATTATATAAATAGCAAATCTGACTTCTACCACATCTTTCTCTTTACCTTCCTACAGATAGACAATAGATTTATGCCACAGAACACACAACATAGATCTCAGAAGTTTAAAAATAACTTTGGTTAATATATAATAAGAATAATTTGGTATAAGAACAGCCTAATAAATGCTCACTCTGCAAGCACTGCTATGGGATACAATTTTTTTAAAGTAGAGAACATGCCAATCTCCTTTGCTTCAGGTGATAACAGAAGATAACAGTGGAACTGGAATCTGATGGTGACCTGAACACTTCCATAAACACTTCCATAAACACTTCCATAAACACATAACACTTCCATAGGCCAAAACCTACATCTCATTGGTTATTTCAGCCAGAAAACAGCGTTTGCCAGAAATCAGTCATTCAAATATGACAGCACTGCTTTTCAAGAAGATTGAAACAGGTAAAAACATTATCTGTTGGAATACTGAAAACTCCAATATTATAGAAATAGCCCTCTGAAGGACCAGCAAGATTATCATGTTAAATCAGCTATGATACATCAAATCTACATATTCAGAAATCACAAGTTAGCAGAGATGGTTGTTCAAATAAGACATGTATGGCTAAGGCCATTTCTTAACAATTACAATTGCCTAAATTTCTGTTTAAAGAGAGAAAACCAAGACCTCCTGATGCTCCCTTTTGGAAGGGAGCAACAATCTGAAATTCAATTTGAAACTCAATTGTGAACAGACTCGGAATGTCTATCTTTATTTAGAGGTAGTGCGGCACAGAGAACCCAGTGCATGCTGAAGTTGGGTGATTTGTTTCAAGCTTCACTTTCTCTTCTATTTAGAGCACAGAAAAGCTGGAATGATCTGTTGGTACAGCAGACAACAATTTGCAACCCATCAGAAGGGTAGAGTCCTGGTTTAAAATGAATTAAAAGCTCCCTCTTGAAAGCTGAACGCCACAAAATATAATTTTCATGGTATGTGCATGCATTAGATTGCTCCAATTAAACTTGTAAAAAAGGAAAAAGAAAAAGCTGTTTAAAAAACTGTTTCAGGTACTCCAGCTATTATTCATGAAAATGCAGTGCTTCCCAGCATTGTGGCTTATCAAGTATAAACTAGAATCCTACATTTTAAATGAAATGATCTGTAAAAGTTGCTATCTTTGTGAACATGAGATATTAAATAATTTCAGAGAGGAATGTGTGAATCAATTAGATTCAGCAAAATAGGTTCTGGGTATGTGAATATTGCGGATGCACTGAGACACCGTGTCAGAGAACAGTGCTGACTCCAACATTTTTCTAAACAAAGCACTCAACATCCCTGCTAGGAGATATATAACTTCATTTATACCTAAATGCCACAAACGCAAGGATATTTAGATTAATTAGCTATGCTGCCTACAAACATACCTCTTAAGAAAAAATTATTCATCCAAACCAGTATTTTTGAAAGTGAGTTTAAGATAAAATTGTTTCCTACACGTTTTCCCAAAGGAAAGCTTAGCTATCATAAATTATTATATTGTTAAAGGGGTCTCAAATAAAACCAAATTATAATATCTCATGCTGCTCATCTTTTGGCTTCTATCCCAGTAGAGGGTCATGGCTCTGTACGGAAAACACAGTGGGGTAATAAAACTGCCTGGAGATAGTAAATGCTTATTGTACAGCAAGCAACTATGTAGGACTTCTCCTTAAATAAAAAAATATAATCACTTGAATTTACTGGTGGAAGATTCCAGGGATTAATTGCTCATTTACGATGAATAGCACAAAGGTATCAAAGGCAACACTATTAAAACTATTATCACAGTTCATATTAAGTGATCTGGTTATAATTATAAGGTTGCTCTGGCTCTCGGAAGGAAAACACCTCAAAGTCATGTCATGGCTGTGTATAAGTCACATATATTTGTTCAGGTAAAAAAAGAGAACTAATAGTTTTAACTGAATATATGAAATAGACTTAACGTGTGGCAAAGTTTTGGGAGCTAGTCCCAGGTGTTTATAATTTTTATTTTTTTTAATACTCATTATAGTATGTTCATGTATATTAGATACTGGAACACTATAATTAGCAGATAAAAAATACTCACATACAGAGCATGGACTGTGTAGTGAAGTACTGTTGATGAAGCAGTATTATGAGTGGTTAAAAAGTGATGTATTCTACTCAACCATCAAAAGAATAGGCCAAAAATCTCACTCCACCAGAAGCAGGGCCATTACCTTCACCCTGCTGCCTGCAAAGAGCTGTGATGTGGAGAAATGACCTCCCACTGCCAGAAACCTGCCCCACTCTTCCTGTGGCTTCCAAGGCCTGCGATATTGCACTGGTACTTGATGGAAAGATCCACTCGCAGGGCCTGGCCAGGGGCTCGGAGGGTCAGGGCTTCAGTGCAAGGTGAAACGTGGTTCACAAAGAGAAGCCAAGGGCTGCTCCATAACTAGGGCAGCCATCCCAGTGCACACAGCTCGTCCTCCCCAACTCGAGGGTATTATCCTTTCCAAATGAGATCCATGCTCTACTGAGCACTTGTAAAAGAAGGAGATATATATATATACATGTATTATCTGTGGTGACACAAATCTATTATGAATAAGTATAAGGTACATTCACTCACAATCTGTTTATGGTGTTAGGGAAGAGAAACAGTGAGGAAGCAGCAGCCCACCCTTCCCAGACAATCTCCCAGACAATAAACCTATTACTAATATTTTTTTAATATGGTGGGGCTTTGTGAGCAAATATGTATCCTTAAGTCCTGCTTGTGCTGAAGTTTCACTGACACAGTAATGGCATTATGTTGGTAAGCAGCATAATTAAATGCTCTAAAAGCAATTAACTAAAGTGCACGCCAGTACCACATTGCTAGACATGGACACAAGGTCAGCCTTCCCGAGATTTTTATTCCACATTTCATGGTGAAATAGCACACAGCACCACAGCTCCTACAGTCCATTCCCCTGATCCTTTCCATCTGCCCCTGAGCTGCCTGAGGTTTGTCCATGGGCCCCTGCCTGTGCTTCAGCTCAGCCAAGGACAGTGAGGGCTCCCCAGTGTCTTAAAACTGGGAACTTATAGTTCCTTGCACTTCCCCCATGTCAGTGCTTGTTAGGTAATGATATACCACGGCAGACACGGTTCAGATCCAGGACAGCCAATTCTCCCAGGAGCAGAGACTGCTTCAGAAGAGGCAAACTGCACTAACAGGGAGAAGGCGAGGAAAAGAGGAAAAGAGGAAAAGAAACAAGGCTTGCACAGGTTCAGAACAAATGAGGGAAGATCTCTCCCTGCTTTAGCAAGGGAAAAGGAGCTGCACTCCCTTATACACTCCTTTTAATTAAAACACGGAACATGCTCATTATCCTAAGAAAATACTCTCACAAATAATCAGCTCTGTATACAATGTATCCTATTGCCATGGAACCCATCAGATTGGACTCTGGGTTAGATTTGATTTGGGACAAGTTACATGGGAGGGAAAGGCCTCAAATTCTTTTAACTGTCTGATGTAATCTGCATGATGAATTTTCAGATAGTATGTATATATCACTATTGCTTTCACACAGAGAAAAGGGTTTGCATGTGAAAAGCACTTGCTTCACGTGGCATTTAGGGGGCTGTTATCTTCTGACATTTAATATTTGCTTCTTAATGGCTGCTGTGATAATCAAACAAACCTGACAGGCCAAGTAACTTGTCCAAACAATATCAGAACAGATCCTCTGCTTTCTACGCTCATAAGAGCAGCTCTGCTGGAGGCAATCATTTGTCATGATGGAAGGAATTAACTGCGACCAATTAACATTTCATCATTAAAATTATGTGAAACCAATATCAAAATAACAGCTTATCTGATGATCCTGAATGCTACAGTTCCAAACTCGAGAACAAGAGTAGTCCCTGAGACTGGCAGAAGATGTTCTTACCCCCTGAGGGATTTAGTGAGGGTTAGTGTACATGATGCTGACAAGGAGCAGCAAGAGGGGAAAGCTTGGATTTCAGCAAATGTTGCCTATGACCAAAAAATAAAATAAGCATCCTGTGATGTCACTATAGCCACCTCAGGGAAGTTACAAAAATCCTGCTGTCATAGTATATACAATATTTTTCTGTACAGAAGATAGCTTTTATATCTTCAAAGCAATTCAAAATCCTTAATTATGGATCGCCAACAAATATTAGATGGATCAAAATGCCTTTTCAAAAAAAAAAAAAAAAAGAAAAAGAAAAAAGAAAAATCTGGGGTTTGCTGCTGAAGGACCACAAACAAGAACATGGATACACAGCCATGGAGAAGTCAGGAGCAATGGGAACAAACATAGAAATAAATGAGGTTCCTACGTTACTACAACACAAGTAGCATCACGACAAATTTGAATAGGACACTGGAGTTGTTGGTAGAGAATTCCCAGACAGTGTGACTGTGAGCTTGGTAGTCACCCTAAATAAAAAAATGCCAGGCAATGCTATTCAACACTGTTTGCATTTCTTTGGGCTATTTCACATAAGCATTGATTTGTCTCACTCTGTTTGTAAGGCAGAACAAAAGGAGAATGAATGACCATAACTTGTAGGAGACCAAGAAGGTGCCAAGTTTCTAAAAGGTAATAATTCAAGGGTAATACAGGAAGTTTATTTCTTTTTTAAAATTAAATAAAAATACAGGCATGTTCTTATAGTAATTTATCACAGCTGTTTAATAAAATGAAGAAAAAATAGGTTCTGTAATAAAATATAAACTGAGGAATGAAGAGGAAATTCATTATTTATTCATTTGTGTTACAATCTTCTCTGGTTGTCTCTAGAAGTGTAGCTTCTGCTGGCAGTCAACTTAATGTAAGCTCAGCTATTTTATCCCCCATAGAAATAATAAATGATAATGATGGCTACATGACATTAAAGACAGATTAGAGGGTTTTCTACTCTGGCAAAATGAGTGAGCTTCTTTTAAAATTTATTAGCATTTTTTATATGAATGAAGGGAAAAAATAGGAGTGAACAATTGTCTTATCTTGTTAAACTTGCATATGAGAAAGGACAAATGTTTGACTTCTATAACATGTAAGGTCGCAAGTTATCATGACTGAGAACTATGATATGTTCATTTTTTTCCAGAGGCTGTTTTAACCAGTTAGTCTACTGTCATGCTTGCACCCAGCTACAATTTTGAATTCGATCATGTTTAGGTCAACTTTAATACTGTAAAATTCATGCTGACACTGTAAACACGCACAAGCCTTACATAGCTACAAGTGCTTTGTGCTTTATTAGCCCCATTTATCTCATGGAAATCCTGCTCCACTGACCAATAATCTAAAGAGCTCCATCTGGCAGAGATGTGCCACTCAAGCTACCTGGGTCCCATTAATAAATGCATATTGTGCATCATTTACAACCGTGCACACATAAAAATTTCAGAACCCACCCAAAGGGTCTATGTGCTCTGGCTTTACAATACCCAAAAGGCTTTTTGCTTTGCTTGGCAAAAAATAACTCCCTGTTAAACTGGAGGGCAGATAAGCCAAATAAGAAGGGAAGTTTCCACCTGAAGTGTGGCTATGTCTAATTTCAAAAGAATTTAAAGCTTATTAAAAGCAAATTTTATTCAGCTGAACACACTCATGCCTCTGGCACACCTTCCTGCCAAAGAAGTAAAGACTCAAATAACAAGATAGCCCAACATTTAATATATAATACATTCAGTGACACTGTAGTTCCTACAGTTATTGTGTCAACATCTGCTACTTTTGCTTTTAAATCAGAGGGTGACAAGACCCACTACTTGCTAGACCAAGACATTTCTGCTGATTTTAATGTAAAAGCACATGTTCAAAAGCCTGGCTACAGAAACTCACCCAAACATGTTAAGGTTTCTGATTTTTAGCACAATTCCTATTAACTAGGGGAGATATCTTTATTTTTGCACTACAGTATACATCTTTATGCATTTTAAAAAGTTGAGGATGAATACCAATGCTCATCAAACCACCAAACTGATAATTTTGGCTACAGTCTGGTATCATAAGCCAACAGCTGCCTACATTTGCAGCCAAAAAAGGCCTATGCAGTGGAACTGCACTGAAAAGTTGAATGGCATTGCAGGGATAAAAAGAATGATAATTTGATACTGTTTTGGGAGATGATTTTTCAGGCTTCCTGTTATTCCATGGCCTGATTAGATGAAGTTCTGAAATGGAGCATCCAGTACAAGTTGGGCCTGTATTTAGGAAGAGTTATGAACTGTTAGCTTTTTCTGTGGTAAAGATGGAAAAAAGCACCTTCCAGGAAAGGAAGGTGCTTTGTGGGGTTTTCTATTGTAATAATACAATAATATGCCTAACAAGCTTTCTTTATCTCTCCCTAATGCCATTTCCTTCTTCCCACTCAAAAAAAAACCAAACAAAAAAAGGCTCCAAAACCCAAGAAAATAAAGCAGCAGAAATACAAGAGTGGAGAATTTTTTCCTAGAATTAAGCAGCGGTAGCACAACAGCCTGGACGGGGTCTGTGTGGGTGAAGAATAAAGACAACCTTTTTTTAAAATGTTATAATGCAGTGAGCTTCTTTTATCTTCAGTGCTTCACATCTCCCCAGCAATGCCCCAGTCCTGGGGGACCGCATTCTCTCACCCTTCACCTGCTTTCCTTCAAACCCCAAATACTTAGAGAACATCATTCATCCACATGGGAACAACTTTTCAGTGGTGACAGGATCAGGATCAAAGTAAAAGTGCTCAGGAAACCAGCAAGCACTCCTAGTCAATAACAACCCATCAATACCTGGGAGTAGAGATGTAAATAACAGTTATGCAGAATTCATCCTGGCCAAAACCAAGACCATCACGATCCCCCTTAGAGCTTCTTCTTCAGATATATACACTTACACAACAACCTTAAATGCAAAGTAAGGAAGAGCCTTGTGTTGCTATCGAAGGGTGTCTGTTCAGCTTTGAAATACTACACAAGGTATCGAGGATCTTCAATGTGGTGTGCATCACACCACAGAGCAGTTCAGAGGTGGCTGCAGGGGTGGGCAAGGTATGAGTGACACACATGAATTTCAAAATCATGTCCTCTTAGGTGCTTCAGGGTGGATTACTTGCAATACCTTCACTTCACCTGTTCTGCAGATTACTTTCTGTCTCCAAGGTTGAATTCCCCTGACCTAAAATTGTCCTCACTCCTTTGTCATGAGGCAGTCAAAGACTCATAAGATTTGTGGGCTAAAATAAGGAACACCAAGACTGAGAGTCAAAATACTCCCAGAGACAGCAACACATCTCTCTGCAAGGAATTGTGGCCCAATCAGGCACAGGGACTGTGGAAACCAAAACACTGCAGACATCCAAATGGGACAGTAAAAGACATGAAACTCCTACACTTCTGAGGAGCTTCTACCTGGAGTGCATTGACTTCATCATTCCCAACAGTGACATGATGCAAAGCTCCCCACAGACTGGCCCTGTGCTCTCCCTCCCCCAAATTTCCAGGTAGGTATAGCTCCCTAAGGAGTGCTGTTCTTTCACCACAAGATTTCCTTTCTTCAGCCTAAATTTATGCTGTATGCTCTTATTTTCATAGTGCTACACTGCATAACTTACGAGTTGCAGATTTGGGTAAGATCAGATTTTATTTAAGAGAAAGAAAATTATGTGAAGATATCAGCTGATATATAACGGGTATTTAATCTTTGTGTGAGAATTAATTGTGTGTATCTCTGTGTGTGCCTGCTATAAAAACATTTTCAGTTTTTTATCTGCTATAATTTTTATGCTATGAGCACTAATCATCTTTTAATATGGAAAACTGGAACGACTAATAAGTCTAACACAAAACACAAAATCTTGGTTTTGCAAGACAGCTTGCTTTCTGTTTATCCTCATCTAGATGTTTAATGAAGTGGCTGCCATATCACACAAGTAGATGGGTTAAATGAATCAAACACAATGTTTTGCCTAATGAGAAGAATTTACAGAAAACTTATGCAAAAGGTTAGATTTTTTTTTTCTAAACACAAAGCTGTAGCAGCAAGAATTCACAAAGGCCTCTGTTCCTGAGAAAGGGAGAAATCCTCACAAAAACAAAAAGATCAAAAGTGTCACACAGAACTCTTAGTAATTAACGAAAGCTTCAATATTGTCTGTAAGCTGTTTCACTGAAAAGCCTAAAACCTGCATCTCTCTATTTTCTCACTTCTCCAAACACGTACAACTAAAGGAAGACCGAAACTGCTCCAGGACTTTTTAAAGTGATGCAATGAAATTATTCACATGAAAGCAGTTGAGATTTTTCAGTTCACCAGTACAGGATGCTTAAGATTTTCTTGATCTCATTTCAGCCTTAGCACGATCATCAGTGACACCACTGGTGTTACATTAATGTCAGTGTTATCACTCTGTGTGGTTCAGGAGGGCAGTGGGACCTTGAGTGCTTTCCCAGGGGCTCTGGTCACAGGGAGCCCCAGGCTCACACGTCTACCCAGGACCTTTGCAGGATGCAAGAGGAAACACTTGCTGTTGCATTAAACCCTGGTGTGTTCCTAGCATAGCAAGCAAACAAATCCATGAGCCACTGGGACCATCGGCAATTCAATGAGTTTTGCTGTTGGATTTTCTGAGCACCAGAAAGGAGGAAGTGAGAAAGATTTCTTAAGGCCGGGGGAATCAGTCACGTCTCCACACTCTAAGGCTACCTGAAAACCAGCTTAAACTGATTCAGCCTTCTGCCAAGAATGAAAGAAACTTAATTTTACAGCTTGGTAATATTCAAACTCAATTAATTACCTTTGGTAAAATAGCATTTTAAAAGATCCGCTGGCAAATCTGATGCTTTTACACAGAAACAGAAGGACTGATCCCATAGTATGCTCTCTGCAGCTTGAAACCTGACACATGCCATGTCCTTTGCCTCTCCTCCAAGGATCTGTCCTGTCAGGAGGGCAGCAGTTTCCATGTGCTCACCAGCGTGAAGCCACCAGCCACAGTGGGTGCAAGAGCCTCTGCTGCACATTCCAGCTCCTGCACTGCCTGGAAATCCCTGGGAAAGGTGGCTTGGGGATTCCAGCTCTGTGGCATCATTTCTCAAAAATTCTTTCAGAAATTTCCAAGACAGGTGGAACGTGCTGACAGGATTTTCTGTGGCTATCACACCTATATTAAGAAACCCTGTTAATATTCCCAGATCACCCGCTGATACACACAGTCTCTGTGAGGCTACTGAGCAGGGGAGAGCAGGAAAAGAACCAAAAATCCACTTTCTTCTTTTATCCAGAAACAGTTTCATCCGCCTTAAACTTTTCACAGAAGCAACTTCACCTCATAAAGAAAATACAGCTGATTAATAGCAACAAAAGCAGAACCAACTCAGCACAATGCTGAGCATTAGGTAAGTACACACTGTAAACAGTAACAGACTGGAACAACCAGCCAAGTGGAAGTGATTGCCTGTAATTGTAGGTTGACACCAAAATTACTGGCTTCAAGATTGAATTTGGTGATAATGTAAATCACTCCCTGTTATTCTTTTCTTAGCAGCCTCTCTTATGAACTGCCTGAAGGAAGATCACAAGACTTCTCTCTAAAAAACTAAATTCAAAGCATTTCCCAATTCCATTAAGATTTCTGTTGTTACTCTGTTAAGGAGATGCAGGGTTTGGAGCTTGGTTTTTGACAGCTCTTTTACAATCTTAGTTGCTAATATAAATCATAGAATCATAGGAGCATTTAGATTGGAAAAGACTTTTAAGATCATCAAGTCCACCTGTTAATGCAGCACTGCCAAGCCCACCACTAAACCATGTCCCCAGGTGCCACATTCATGCATGTTTTAAATCCCCCCAGGGATGGTGACTCCACCATTTCCCTGGGCATGTTCCAGTTCTAAATATCCCTTTCAGTGATGTTTTGCCTAATATCCATTCTAGATCTCCCCTGGCTCAGCTAAAGGCCATTTCCTCTTGTCCTGTTTCTTGTTTTCTGAGAGAAAAGACCAACCCCCACCTCACCACAACCTCATTTCAGGGAGTTGTAGAGAGGTAAATTCTCCCCCGAGTCTCATCTTCTTCAGATTTAACATCCCCAGTTCCCTCAGCTGCTTCTCATCAGTCATGTGCTCTGGACTCTTCACCACCTCTGTCGCTCTTCTCTGGACACTCCATCTATCTCCATGGAAGCTGCAGGCACATTTTCTGTCACTAAAAGCATGCCCTGGTCACCTTTCAGGTTGTCTCCACAGGTAACTTGTGTTTATTACTGCTTCTTCTTTGCAGGACAAATAATTCTACAAAAGGCTGTGGTTACATGTGCCTCCTGCAATGACTGAGGATTGGGTATAATTGAATGAGCTTTTTCTTCCGGCTTTTTCGCAGTAAGCAGAAAACCAGTAAACATTTTGGAGAACAAGATCTAAAACTCCCTCAGTCACTTCTCTCATGAGAGCTCCTTGTAACCAACCAACAAATAAGCCCCAGTTAACAGGCTTGTGATCACAAAGCCACCTCTCTGTCAGATCTGTCTTTCCTACGAGTAACACAAAGAGAAAGGGAAGAAAAGACAGCAGAGATACAGATACAAAGGCTGTTTTTATATTCACATTTGGGCCCAGAGCAGCAGAGCAATTTTGAAGCAAATCCCCTGATCTTCCCCACTTGCTGCAGGCTGGTGTGGTTCACAGAGCTTGATTTGGGGAGAGTGAATTTGGCTTCATGTGGAGGAAAGGAAACCAGTTGCTCCTGTGCAGGTGCAAAGCAAGTGCTCTCCACCCCTAATGAGTGCTTGGCCATTTGGATGGCCTCTAACGACAGGCCTAGTGGAGATGTTTGGCCTGGGGCACCAAACTAAGTATTTTAAACAGGATTATACCATATTCAGCCTAAGAAAAAGCAAAATCATTTTCAAGATCTGCAGAGAACTTTCATGTGCACGGTTCAGCATTGCTGGCAACCTGCACAACTTGAGTCCTGTGCACCAAGGCATTTATTTGTTACTGCTCTCCATTAATTAGTTACAACACACCTCAACACGACTGAGTGCCAGGATACAGCATCTTTCAAATGGAGGGTACTGCAGAGGCAAAGAGCCTTTGGAGATAGCCCAAAATAGTAATTACTTAATACTCAATTGATCAGAACATGAATGAAATAAACAGCATGGTTTCTGGCAGCATGAATGGCATTATGAAAAGCACCTTAGTTATTAAACAATCAAGTAGCACTTAGCTAAGGAGCTCACAGCACCAGATAAGAGACTGAATAACTAAAGCGGAGAAGGCACAGGAAACAGGTAAAAGCTATTATCTTGTCAGATCTCTGAGATTTTTCAGGAGATAAGTTAGAAAATGTTCTGTATTACCCTGTCAAAAAAAAGTAAATACTCTTTCTGTACACTGTGCTGTGTGACTCTGCACATCAGGAAACAAAACCAGCCAGGAAATGCATGCACGATGGAAAGTTGCTTTAATCATAAATCAGACAGTGACACAACACCTAAATATAACACTAGAATTTACACACAGAAAATATAACTTAATTATCAACCCCCTTATTTATGAAAGTTAACCTAAAATTAGCATTTCAATAATTTACTATCAAGAAAAATTTGGAACAGAATTGAAAACATTCAGCTGAGACTTAAGGTATTTTAATGTGACTAATAAGCAGATTTCTACTTGATTTTTGTTCTCAGAAAACTACATTCAGAAGCAACTTGGACTGTGTTTCAACCAATTCAAGGTAAAATGATGAAAACTTGAGGCAAAAAAACCCAGAACAGTTGGCTGAATTTATCTGGTCAAAGCTGTTCCAAAGGCATGATCTTGAAAAAGAATAAGCACCTCAGGAACAGCTGATATCCCCACTCCTGTAGAATTCAAGACTACACCTATGAGTTTTGTAGATCAAGCTTCTTGTAGGCCTGCACTTCTCACACCTTAACACGATGCATTAGCTTTTGTGAAGGTTCAACCTGGCAGAGTTTGGCTGGTTCTGCTCCCGTAGCTACATCCAAAAAGAAGGAAATGGTACTTCTGAGTGATTATCAGACTGGGTAATCCATGGATTTAACCATGCATATGCATGTTGATCTTCTAAAGCCAGTGCTGGGGTAAAAAAACCTCATCATAGGGTGGTAGTGGTCATGGATATCCTTCAGAGCAGAGATGAGATTTGCCAACAAACTTTTTTCTGTAGCAATAGTATTCGCACCAGTCATGCCCAGCTCCCAAAACAGAGCATTATCTCTGAATTTGGGGCACAAGCATGGAGGGTAACAAAAAGCCATTAATACAAAGTCCCATCAGAAAAGCAGGTGGGAAAGTACACGATAAATAGACAAAGAATTAATTATAAAAAAGGCTTGAAATCTTTCCTTGACATCTTCTGTGAGGAAAAAAGTACAAAGAAATTGTACAGAAATATGACAATGTCCACTTAACTTCAGCACACTTGCTAGCTTAAAAGTTATCTGCCATGAAAAGGAAAATATTGTAATATCAGTAAGGTAAAAAAGATGCAGACAAAGCACCTCTGAGATCAATATCACAGATATGCCTAAAAGCAAAAGCAGACAAAGTAGCTTGTTCATGTAGAGCTGTAACCTCACAAATAAACCAAAATCAACTGGCATAATATCATTTGCTTGTGTCATCTATACAACTGATTATTTTCACACCTCTCTGTCCCAAAAACTCCTCAGCCTCACTTTGCCTTGTACTGATCCTTGTTGGATACTCACCATCTGAACAACTCAAGTATCAACCAACTTAAAAAAAAAAACGTTTGCAATTTCAGCACAAATGAACACATGCCAAACTGAAATCAATCCCCAAGAATTTTAAAATATCATTTCTTCATCTCTGCATGATTCTTGAAAATCATGTATATAAGTTTATATATTCACATGGTGTTTTACCAATATGGAATAATATAACCTGCTGTCACTAAATGCCTGAATACAGAAGGAGACAAGAAGAACCAACATGAGAGAAAACACAGAATGACAGTCAGAACATGTTGAATGAGGAGTGATTACTGGCATACTCAGCTGAGAAGGAAAGATTTCTGGCATGACTACATCTTGAGAAAAAACATGGTTATGGCAGGAGAGGGATGGGTACAGAACTATATACAACAAGCAGAGCACAGGAATGACAAAAGCCACCCACATTTGAACCAGAGAAAAATAACAGTAAGGGGAGATAACCAGGAAAGGTTTGCTCCATGGGAGTGGAGTTTAGGGTAAGGTTCAGCTT
>WEIT01019524.1:94838-122810 GCA_013389985.1 Dryoscopus gambensis | reverse complement strand
TGAATAGATGAAGTCCCCTGTGTTTTGCATTGGGTGGGATTCCAGTGGTGTTTCCTGACTTCATAGGTCCCTGAATCACTGCAGTAAGCAGTTTTTTTTTAAAGGACTTTAGATTATTTTCTTGACATGAAAATCATCCCTGTACCTGTGCACTGCTTTAAAAAACCTTCCTGCTTGCAGAGCCACCTCCTGCAAGCTGGTTCTGAAAGATCTGCCTGCCAAACTTGGGGGTGAGAGGGAGGTACTGGCTTGCATACATNTGGCTTGCATACATCTGCATGTTGTATTTCCTAACTTCAGATTTCTCTTAAAAATTTATTTGCTCTTGCTTGGCTGCAGGAAGCCAGTCAGGGGAGTCACTAACTTTGGCAAGATCAAGGATCAATCAAATATTGATAAATGTACCTTTTGTGTAGGCATGGTCCTGAATTTGTTCCTGCACATATTAAAGGATGCTTTTGTCTTCTAAAAACCCTAGAGGGAAAAGTCTTGTCACTTAGGGAAGCCATGGGGAAAGTGAGAGGAGAGAAGACTGATCATTTCATGAATAGGATTCATAAGGTGGATTTGACTTTTATCATGCACCCTCTGTTGATTAATTAGTTTGTGCACAGCTTGTCTTTTTTTAAGTGGGGACATGCAAGGGGATTTGTAGACTTTCAGGGTTTGTTCTTGAGGTGCTCAGGTGAAAAATAGGTGATTTAGTGCAATGAAATTGTAGATTTGATTTCAGGGTATGGCTATAGGCTGACAAAAGACCAAGTTAACAGACAACTCGAAAGCCCTTTCTTGAGACTGGAATTCTGTCCTCCCACCTGAAGGGCAGGCATATCTGTGAGCACAGTCCCATTCACTGGCACTGGGAAACATGAGTCATCCCATTTACATGATGGCTAGTGGCATTTCACTCTGCTGTGCAACAGGTTGGAAAAGGTGCTTGCAATCCCCTGCGTGTTCCTCTGTTGTGGGGTGAGATCTCCCTGAAACATGGCAGTGGTTTTGCTGAGATCATATGATCTCCTCTGCAGTTGCTATTTTCTGCTTGTACTGTGAAGGTGCCTGGATGACTTGGATATAACTGGTTTGGGCTGTAGGCATAGCCAAGAGTCAATTCCTCCTTAAGGATTAGAACTGTTGTGCTGATCCTGCAGACATGAGACCTATCACTTAAGCTACTTGCTTATATGAATTATCTGAAGGACTACAGCTGAGCTTCGTGGCTTCTCAGCACCTTAGCTGCCCTAGTTTGAGCAAAGTCATCAGCGTTTTGCAGGGGAATTCATATTTAATTTGGATTTTTTGATCTCCATAAGCAAAACAAGGAAGAAAAGATTTCCTGAACTTCTGGCAGGACTTCTGCCCCTTTTTTTTTTTTCCTTCTTTAGCAACTTCATTTGTTTCTCTTTTGCCTTCTTCTTTTTCCCACCCCACCCAACCTTAAACAGTGCCGGGAAATTCTGTACTTACCCAGCTGTACTGTCTGAGGAAAGCCAAGTTGGGGTTTTTTTTCCATGCATCAAAATTATAATAGTTTGAAATTACTTATTAACTCTCAGAGTTTCCCAGAGAGAAGACATCATATACTTAACTGATATGCCCTTTGTACTTAGACAAAAGGCCAAAGGTTAGGGCAAGTGGATACATATGACAACTTTATCCAAATCCTTGAGGATTTCCCATTGACTAGGTCACAGTTTCATTCTTTTTTTTCAAGTGAAAACAATTAACATGACTCAAGTAAAATGGGTTAATTTATTTTCATTGCAGCTCTCTTCCTGGTGCAGTCTCTGCAGTCTGTAGACAAAGAAGATATAGTTGTTACTCAGATGGCTGTCTTGCCTGAAAACATGCAGCAATCACCTCAAATAGCTCACCTCAAATTGGGTCATTGCTTGAGAACACGTATTATGAAATAGTTTTAGAACAAGTTAATTTATATGTTAGCAAATGGATCAAATAAACATTTCCTCGTGTCTAACCACTGCTGCTGTGTTGATGACAAAAATGTGTAACGCATGTTTCTCTGTCACTTCATAGCAGTGTAACTTTTTTCTTGCTACTATTACACGAAGTTCCAAAACACTGCAGTTCTGTGGGTTAGTACTCCTTTGCTCTGCTAGCAAGGGAAAAAGGTGTGTTTGGACTGGCAGGAAACACTGTTATTCAATTTACTGTGGATTTTGGTGGTCACATTATATGCTGTGGGCTATGGCGAGTGATTATTCCGTATATAATCCTGCAGCATTCACAAGTGTTCGCACCCACATCAGGAAGGTGAAAAGCTTTATCAATAAAAACATCGTGACCTAGAACTAAGTATTACTGTGTCTGGAGCTTTCAAAATGTCTGGGGAATGCTCAAGCAACAAAAAAATGGTGCACCAAAATAGAATTCTGCATGAGAAAGCCTCCAGGCTGCAATAATATTTCCTCAGCCACCCTCACTGTTGGGCCCTTCCTGGCAGAGCTGGACCACGTCCACAGGTCATGTTGACTTTGTCTGGATTGATGGTGTTTCAGCAGCTGTCCCCTGCTGCTTTCAGGAAGCCAGGTTTGGAGCCATTAGGTGAAACAGCCCTGTAAGATTAAGAACAAGTGCCTGTGCCTGGCATGAGCAGCGGTATGATTTTATGTCTGAAAGAACAGCATCCAGGAACATGCATTGTGCCCGTAACCCATGTCTGGGTGTGTCAGAGGACTCCACAGAAAGAAACGTGGATTTTGGGGGCAAATCTGGGGCAAATAGGTCTCTAGTTCCCTTGCTCTTCTAACCCCACAGAGACTTCAGCTGCTGTGGTGCGAAACTCCCAAGTCATTGTCTAGCTGTTGCCTTATGACGGTATGGGTTCCTTGATGGGAAGACATCTGTGCCCACCCTTGAGACTCTGGTGGCACAAAAGCTGTACTCCCTAATGCACTGCTTGCTGTGTTGTGTAGGTTTCAGGAAAGTATCAGAAAAGAAGTGAAAAAGGGGTTTGAATTTCCCCAGAACAGGCAAATTAATAAAAACTGCTGAGCCTACAATAATGCCTAAAGAAATATCTCCTTTTCTCCTGCGTTTGTTTATACCTCACTTGCACTTCATTGCCAGACTGATGGGACTTAGAGCTGGGAAATAGTTTTTCAAGCACCAAGTGTGAGCTGTAGAACTTGGGGAGTCAAGGAATGGTCTTTTCTCATCAAGAGGTCACTCCTTGCGTACAGATGTTTCACAGACCTTTGGTTTGATACTAATTAATTATGTGGGGTTTTGAATAGTTGGATCCTAAGTGGCAAATACTTGGATCCAGGTGGTAACTGGTACAGATAGCAGAAAGTTAAAAACAACTGTGCTGCCTTTTTTTTTTTTTCTTTGGGAACTTAAAAATTCCAATCTTGCTGCATTAAACTAAGTCATGCAGAAATGCTCCAGCTGTTCTTTGCACTGTGGAAGCCAAATTCAGCATTTTGATGTTTTTTTTCCTTTGTTTTTGAGAGACCAGTTGTGAAACTATTTGATGTCTTAGGTAACAAAATCATACCTGTACTCTCCTTCCAGTTATTTGGGTTTTCCTAGTCATTTTATTTAAGGTGGACTCCTTACAGGTCATTGTGTAAAATATGAAGTTCCCCAGGAGGTAAACTGGTCAGCCTTCTTTGCAAACTGGGATGTCTGGTAGCACTGGCAGACTTCTAGCCTTTTAGACTCCTTCTTCCTCTTTTTCACTGAATACTCTGATGGCAGCTGAACTCACAAGAATTTTGGTCAAAAGCAGTAGAACACACTGACAAATAATTCCTGTGGCATGCATTGTTTCTAGTAAGAGATTTATTTGGTAAAAGGTCTGGTGAGCCCTTCTCAGCTCCCTCCATTTGCAGGAAGAGGCAACCCTTAGTTTAATACTCTTAAGGAAGAATTCCTTGAAGTATTTTTTTATTATTTTGTAAATTAGATGTGTCCTATTTTTCCTCGCAATTTTCAGTGTGAGAGTTCTCCGAAACGTAGATGATATTCATCATGGTGTTTTAACAAAGGCTTATGTCTCTGCTTAACAGTGAGTTTCCTGCCCGTCACTTCCCTCTCAGTGCATACAGGAACTGGAACACTGACTTTGGGAACACTTATTCCATAGCTTTGATGCCTAGAGCAATGCTTATGCTGTGGTTTCTGGGTGCATGATCAGGAGAACAGTACAAGCTGTATGGAGCAGCTTGTACCTGAGCAGCTCCAAGGATTGACTTGGGTACTGGGTAACCCCATGCTTACATGCTGCACATGTTAGTCTCCTATGCCTCAAGCAGGAATGGACTTTCAGTGCTCAGTTCCTGCTGGTTTGATGGAGAAGAAAATTATCTGTGTCCATTATCAAATTATGTAGAGTCCTTTCCACAGGGCTTGCAATTTCAAAGTCATCCCTCTTGTTTCAGTGAAGCTGTTCGAGGATTTCCAGGGTTACTAATAATTTTAATCTAAGCCTTTTTAACTTAAAAGTTAGTCAGCTCTGCTAAGGCTCGAGCCAGGTGACTGGTGAAGGTTACAGCAAAGTGACAAGTGCAGCATTATCCAGCCTGTTATCAGTGACTGCACCAGGCACAGTTCAGTACCTGACCATATGACAGCACAGTAGCCTGTTTTGATCTTCATTTTCTCGCTTTAATTGGGTGGCCTTTCTCATGTCTCTCCCTGCCTCTAGTCTTATTAACTCATGAGTGTGGAATGGACTGGCTGAGATATCAAAAGACTGGGTACTTAAGATGAACAAAACCATACAGCAATTTATAGTAATTCAAAGAATATGGAAGCATTTGCACTTTCTGATACCACCTGCATTGCGTGCCAAAGATTGTAATGGGAACAAAAATCTTACAAGGTTCAGGAGGGGAAAAAAAGCCTTTTTGTGGAAAAAAATTAAAGAAAAGGGCAACAGAAGTTATCTTGGGATGTGAGTGAAATAGAAACATTGGTCATGAACTGAGTGAATGAGGTGGATCTAATTACTGTGTAACAAAACAAAGGAAGATGGCCTAGCAGCCGTTTAAATTGCAGATACTTAGCCCTACTGCAGTGCTATAGAGTTGACTGTTGTAGGTAAATGTGGAAAATGTCAGTCCAGTCCTTTTTATGGGATTTGCCAGGATCAAGAGATACTCATAGAGAAATTCAACATATACTATTATCTCCAGATATGGGTTAATAGTATTCTTAATCTTCCCTATATTTTCTCTTGGGCCTATATGCTGCATGAATATTTCTTGGCATGCCTACAGATCTCTAATTGTTTATATATTTGGCTTGCCTCAGGCCTACTTTAAATGAATGTATGCAAGAATCTTTGCTACGTATGGGATTATTTAAGTACCATTACCGTATCTGTGTGGTATTGTTTACCATGTGTCATACCATTCCAAAAAAAAAAAAATATAACAACAACCAAAGAAAACGCAGAAAGGGAATCCTGTCAAGTTTTTGATCAACATGATTTAGTGAGGAATCCAGTCAGTGATGTTCAAAGGTGTTAGGGCTACCTCTGCACACTTAAAATTCTGTTGGTTGAACTAAACATTTATATTTTTTTCAGAGTTGCCTAAGAGGGTGTAGGGCTATGCTTGCAACTCATCCAGAAATGCCCAAAGTAGCTCTACCCTGTCCAATAGCACTGAGTTCAATGTGGACAGAAGTCTTGCCTCCAACACTTGATAAATACACAAGAGACCCTTCCTCTCAGCTGATTTTATTCCTTAGTCTGAACCAGAACTGAGCTAAGGTTTTGTTTCGCCTCCCTCAGCAGTCCTTCCTTTGGATCCCAGCATTAAGCATGTTGCACAAAGCCATGTTTTATGTGCACTGGGGGGCCCTAGGTGCCTCTGGGATGGGTAGCCAGCAACTTGAATGCACCTGCAGCAGTGCAGACTGATTTGGGGAGGCAGAGGCAGGCATAGATTAGGAAGTGGGGCCTTCTAGACAGCAAAAGAAGTTAAGAAATACGGTGCTATAAAAATTCTTCTGGGGGGGTCCTCAAATGATTGGCACGTCTCTTTTGTGGTTTATGACATTTCTGGCATGACAGAGAATGGCAGTCCCATTTTTCAGTATTCAGGGTTATTTACTGTGTTGTCATTGTCTTTGAGTTGACTGTTCCAGACAGGTACTTTCATGTTATTTCCTTATTCTTGCATTGTTGCTCTACCTTGCTCTTTTCGTGTGAGAAAAATGTGCTGGTGGTATTTGCCTGAGTGGCACACTACAGGAGCCGGATTTCTCACAGAACATTTGTGCCCCTGTGGCAGCAGCACTCGAAGCAGGGCAGCTGAGTGTGCAGAACAGAGCCTGTAGAAATCTGTCTGATCATGGCTGACACACTCTGATTCAGGAATAAGTGCAGATTATCAGGCTCAGTGCTGCACCAGTGGCACACTCAGAATTGTTTGGCAATGGTCCTGACAGTGTTAGTGTTAAGACTATGGCAAAAAAAGATACTGAGCTGCATGGATTTGCCCCATAGACTGTACGTGGCCCTTGGATCACTAGCTGATCCCCCTAAATGAAATCATACCATGGTTAGTATCCCTGACTCAGTTCCCAATTTGTATTCTCTCTGATGGGTCAAGTTGGATGGAGTTCCAAACTGTTCCAAGTGGTTTGAGTGCAGTGATGTCCTGAGTGGCCTGGCCTCACTTATGCTGAAGGGCATTTGTCTTCAGTTCTTCAGCAAACAGGAGTCTCCAGCCTTAAAGCAATGGGCAGACTTCCCCAAAGGCAGGGAGGCAAGCTAGAAGAGTGGCTTCTTGCCATTTCCTTTTGGACCACTCACATTAAAAATCAGCTTTGCATGTGAAGAAAGAGAGGAGGTCTCTGTCAGCTGTTGGCTACTTTTCAAGAGACTTGCACCTTTCTTCTCCTCACTTCTGCAGCAGGGTGTTGTGACTTTTCCCTTTCACATACCCTTGCCTTATTACAGACTCACCCTGTCTCTAAAGATATTACAAAGAACTTGTCACATCTCTCTGCCCCGACCCCATATCTTAACTCACTCTTCCTGTGCTCCCTCACTTCTTGTTTTCCTCTTCTCTCTTTCCATTTCACCTCCTGTTAGGCAAAATCTGTGCTCTGTGGAATAGAGGCTGTGCGTGGGCTGAGAGAAGAGAAAGTATTTAGGCACCTCTAAGCATAGTGTGCCTTCTTGACAAATAGCCTAGTTATTCTGGGTGAAGAAAGAGAAACAGATCTAATTCTTAGCCGTCACCACGGAAGTCTGTGCTGCTGCTGCACTTCAGGCAGTGCTCAGTTCCCGTAAGAGAAGCGGGTCAATGGGAAGGTTTCTGGGGCCAGGATCCAAAGTGCTCCCCAAGAGTCTCCGGGAGTGTCAGCAGATTCTTCAGTGAGCCAAGAGCAGGGCCTCTGTGCATCGCCAGGCTCGCTGACGGCACCTCTGAACTATGCATAGGATTAGCTGCTGTCACACATTCAGCCTTCCTGTAAACCCGGGGTGTTCAGCTCCGTCCACTCCCTCGGAGCCTCGCAAAGGACGGGGCTGTGGAGGCGTCGGATCTGCCAGAGGCTGGTGCAGCGCTCTGGCTAGCACGGTGTCTCTGAGTGGGGAAAGAGAAGGGCAAGAGTTGTGAAAGAGGCTTTTTTTGTTTCATTACTTTCTTCCCATACCCTGTATCCTGTCTGTGGAGAGATCTTAGCGGACTCATAGACCTGCACTGCCATGAAAATTGAAAAAAAAGAAAAAGTGATGGAGAGTGAGAGAAAACCAAGGGAATCCATTAAAAAACACCTCCACTACCTCATTAATCTTTTGCAGCAAATAATATATGCAAAAGTTGGGCTAGCAAAGTCTCCAAAGAATAACATTTTCTTTGGTGAGGTTTTAACAAATTAAAGAAATAAATTAAGTCAATAGCACAGCAGGAAAGTGCTTGAGGCCTCTAGGATTTGTATATTTTACCATTGTTCTAAAAATAAACTGGGGGGGGGAGGGGGTTGGAATTTAAAAGTCTTTCAGTTGAAAAATAATATTTGCTTTAAGTAGCTGTGTTTGGGTTTTGCTCCCGCACAGTGCTTCACCACCTTCCCTGGCCCTGAGGTTGACTTTTGGAAAAAGAAGGTGGAAAATAGTAGAAGCAGAGGTTGCAAAGCTATGTGGTGAAGGGAGAGGCATGCTAGGTGTTAGCGGCAAGGATGTAAAGCAGAAATTAAAACCCTTGTGCCTCACCCCACTGCGACTGCTGAGACAAGGCATTTGTTAGAGATTAGCAATCGGCTTACTGGCACCCTTAGGCCCAAACCAGTGGGAAAACTTCTGGCAGCTTTGGTCAGTTTTGGAAGAGAGGTGGCTGGCACCCTCCTCTTGCTATACTGCAGACTAGTCATTATTTTCATGATTAGAACAAGGCTTCCCAGGTTGCCAGAAATCAGAGGAGTTAAAGGCTGCCTTCTGATTTTCCTTTTCCATGCTCCTTTTTGTAATTTGCAGTAAAGTAACCAGGGTGAACATTACAGCTCTGTCTTTTCTTCTCCTCTTAAACTGACCACTTCCCCTCTCATCCCAGCTGCTACCTACTAAGAGAGGTTTCCACTGCCTCTCCTCCCTGGGCTACCTCCACTTCCTATCTGCTGCCTGCCGTCATTTTTTCCAGCTCCACCCAGGACTTGCCTCACTCTCTAGCCTGTCCCAAAACTGGAACAACTGCTTTTTGATCTATGATCGTTTTGTTCGATGATCTGCAGGCAAACAGCATTCTGGAGAGAGGTGTAAATGAGGGGTAGGTGCCCTAGCTTCCTACTAAAGATTATCACTAGAAGAGAAGTATCATGAATTTCTCCTACTCCAACCATTGCTCATGCTGAAGCTGAGAGCATGCACATTTTAAAAGAAATTAATTAAAGGATGCCCTCAGAGTTGCAAAGGCAAGGCTGTTGTTTTC
Source organism: Dryoscopus gambensis (assembly GCA_013389985.1). Lineage (NCBI taxonomy): Eukaryota > Metazoa > Chordata > Aves > Passeriformes > Malaconotidae > Dryoscopus > Dryoscopus gambensis. The sequence goes on along the minus strand of WEIT01019524.1, from coordinate 113,901 downwards.
TAGTAGGTAACCTGCAACTTGACTGTAATTGCCCTGCTAATCACACAAATTTCTCAGTAGTAGGAATTATGTAGGTACATGAACAGTATAAGGAAACACTCTGTTAGTCTGCATAGCTTTTTGTTGATGGATCTCTGACACTTGTCCTTCTAGACTCAGTTCCAATCCCTCTAGCACTGTCTCAAGGGACTTGGCTACTTATTTTATGCAGATGACCTGTGCATGGAGCAATCCCACGTGCACAACAGGAATACACACATATGCACACACCCATACATGCACGTGCATGACACTTCCAAGTCAGCAAATGCCAGAACTCCAGCTACCCCTGGTATCTTCTGTTAGTCCCTGTGGGAATGTTTTTTCTGTCGTAGCATTTAATTACGTATGCTTCTGCTCTTTTCCCCCTTTTCATCCCTGCCTTGTTTTGTGCGCAGAATGGGCTGTGCTCAAGTACTGAGCAGCAACTCAATATTTAGTTTTCTCCTTACTGCTCAGTGTGTGGCCTCTACCCTTATTTATGGGACAAACATTCAAGTCCTTCTCTGATGACAAAATGATTAATTCCCCCATGAGCTTTCCTGTGTCCTCATCATTGCATGCATATCTGTGGCTACACAAGTGCTTTACGGTGGAACTTGTTCTGATACTTGTTCCCAGCCCCCTGATGGTCCCCACTTACTGCTTTCATTCTTGGGATGGTTTTAGACTAGAAAAATATGCCAGACAAAGCTGTGTAATTTGCTGTAAAGGGAGGTAGCTATTTTGTTTTTCTGCTAGCGCATGTTCTGTTTTGTTAGGAAAGCTGTGAGTGAACAGCAAGGTGTTTTAATCTGCCTGCTTCAGTTCTGAAGAGGGGAAAACTACCCCTTCTTGGACTGCCATGGGGAGGGGAGGAGAGCTTCTACAGAGGGCAGTGTGGGGCATCCTATTCTGCCCAACAAATACCTCCAAAACTGGAGCAGAGCTCTTGGGAAACTCCCGAGCATGGCACTGGGCCATGACATCCCCACGTAGCCCTCACAGAGCTTCTCCTGGGAGCCAGCAGGAATGGTTGGGGACTTGGAGCTGAGCATTGGAAACTGCTGGACTTAGGGAAGGTTTGGGAACTCCTTAACATGTGAATACACAACAGCTGGGAAGATGAGGTGGGGAAGGAGTGGCGAGGACTGTTTGGTGTTTTTTTCTGTTCCAAGATTTGTGTTATCTTTGTTTGCAGTTGCCTGAACTCACATCTGTGCTGATCCTAACCCCTTTGGCATGCTTGGGCTGGTCACATTAAGGAAAAGGTGTGAGAAGACCACCTCAGAGTGCTGGCCAGCTTAAGATGCAGTTGCAAATGCAACCGATTTGGCAGCAGCTGAATTTCTTTGGCCACATCTGCCTGCGTTGGACACTGCAGTCCTGGATCTGGGGCTCTGTAAAAAGCTTCTGGCACTTGCTGATTACTGTGCTGACTCCTGGATATTTTGGGAAGGCAGGCTCTTCATGGTGCTGGCATTTTCCACTGAGAAGAAAGGGAATACATTTGATTTCTGTAGGGCTGCAGCAGCAACCATGGCCTGTAAGGAAGACCTGAGACATTGTATGGTATTGGATTGGAATGACCAAGAAGGTTAATGCTTGCTGGGCTGAGGATGACAAAGAATAATCCCCCTTTTTCTGCAGCTAGCTAGACAGCAAAGTGTTAAAGGTGTTGCTGGTTGGATGGGACTGAGGCTAGATCAGTATTTAGCATAAGCTCCTAGCAGGCTGTGGAGAACGTCTTTGAGACAGCAATGGATGGTTGTAAGTGTGGGCTTATGCGTGAGGATGACTGAAACTAGTGATGACGATGTCAGGTGCTAATTGAAGGAGAATAAGTGTTCTCCCATCTATAATATTTTGATGATGTTGTCCTTTCCATCACCTTAGGAGAATGTTTTGTGTTTGAAAGGCCAGCAGGGGTATCCAATCTAAGACATTGTTGGAGGTACATGACCTGATCCAAGTTTTCCAGAGCAGGTGACTAGACAAAGATGTGCACTCAGCTTCCTGAAGTATGGGAACCTCCCTTTAGCAGCCATCATTTAAAGCATGGGGAAACATATTTACACAAGTGATGTCTCAATTCCACCACTGTGGGAAAAAATAAATACTTACTCATTGCCCCAGCTGCCGTGGTGTGCGGCCCAGGCTTGGCAGGAACTGTGGTTCAGTCTCCTCTGAATTGCCAGCTCTCTAAGCAAACTCTGTGTTATTGAAACGGAAGAATCTGTTTTCCACTGGGATTTAAAGCAATTTGTGCTGAGCACTGGGAGTTTTCAAGCTACCGGATTTTGAAATTGTCTTTGTTAAAACAGGAAGGAAGGGGATCCTAGAGCATAGGGACTTTGAGTCAGTGGTCTGGATTTGCTCATCATGGGGGTAGAGGGGAGATCTGCAAGTGGTTTCAATATCCAGACAGCAATGTTTGTCACTGTAGGAACAGAGATGCCAGCAGACTCCCCTGTAGCACTCACCATGCGAGCAGAGAGCAGTTGTGTTGTCGTGTGTTCCCCTCATCACTCTGATGGCTGATTCCAGCCTCGAGTACCAAAAATCTGTAGCAACAGTTTTCCGGCCGTAGAGGGAGAAGGGGGAGGAGGAGGGCTTGCAAGAGGCTTGTAAGATTATGTCACATTAGAAAACTACTGTTCGCTTTTGTTTCCTGAACAGTGTATACCAGCTTGGCACAGGTTGTCTAGAAGTGACCATAGGATGCATGTGGGAAGACAGGCTCCATTGAAACTGAGAAACGCTTTATGGCCAGCAAGCTTAGAAAAAAATTTAAATTTTTGTTAAAAGAAGGCAGCTTGGAAATTGGGTTTGGTTCTGAACCAGAGCTTAAGCTCTGTAAAGGGCATACATGAGGTTGAAAAGGGTTGGTCTAGGTAAAGGATATTCCACAGCCTTGGATTTGAGGCTGACTTCTGTGATAAGAACCATCTTTAATGTAAAGCTGAAAAGATATTATAAAGATGAAACAGTTGGAAATAGAAGAAGTCTGGCCAAATTTTTTATTTACATGGGCTGTGTAAATCTGTCTCTTGAGCTGTAGTTACTGATCTATTTTTAATTTCTTTGCTTCCCAGAGGCAAAAGTAATAGCTGTATGCCAAAAAGGCCAGTTTTCCCAGCACTTACCAAAATCAGCATGAGTTCCTCAATGGCCAATGTCACAGAAGTTGCTTGTGTAAAATTTTAGGGAGATTTTTGTAAGCATCAATGTTGTGGACAGAAAGGGCCCAACTAAACCCCAGGCCCTAGATAAGTTTGGATCTTTATCTACACTTGATATCATGTTATTGTGATCTAGGTTCCTCTCTGCTTGATGTCTTTCCAAGATTCCCCTGTGTTCATTTCATCCTTGACAGGCTAGTGAACATCTACAGGCACTGTATCAAAAGGTTTGGAAAGGCCACAGCTGGATATAATCTTCAGATAAATGCAACATACCACGGCCGCATCAAAATGAACAGAAAAGTGAGGCCTATAGCTCTGAAAAGGGTTTGATTTAGATTTCTTTCTAGAGAGTAGTGAAGATCAAGTTATCACAGCTGTGATCCTGTAACATGGTGAGGTGGGCTGTGGAAACTCTCAGGTGCCTATCTGCAGCTTGGCTACTCAGAGGATTTTGAGGCTTGTGATAGGAATACCCTGATGGGTGGTATGCTGCTAGGGCTTCGTGACTTAAGCCTTCCCCAGATTAGCCAAAAGAGAAGAAATGAGCTGCATATTCCACCCTGATGCAATATAAGCATACAAACAAATGTATCTATCTCTGCAGGGCCACATTCAGATGCACATGTTGGTTCCTCAGTGCCAGATCCTGCTATGAACTCTAGCTCTGCATGCTGTTAGAAATGGCAGAAGGAGACAGATATCTGTATCTCTACACATGCACAGGATTTTACCTTTTTTTGACCTGAAGCATATGATGGTGTTTGCTTAATCCATAGAAAACTCACATACCCATACATGATGTGACATGTATTTTCCTCACATGATACAAACCATGGTTTTGAACTGGGCTGTATTTGTTCCCAGATCCTCTCCATTTCTGCTGCATAGATAGGCAGGTATGCTTCGTATTTCTTGCCTTTTTTTTTCCCCTCTCTTTTTCCCCCTTGTTTTTAAAAACAATCCCCTAGAAAGCACATAAATAATTTGGAACACATACTTTATGTCAACTATTTCAATTATTTAATCTCTATAAAGAGAGCAGAGGCAAATCCCATTCAAACAAGCAAAGGGAGGAGGATGCATTGAAAAATTATGCATTTTTGACTGGAAATCCCAACTCAGAAATGTGATACATGCGTTTTAGTGCTTGGGCACTGTGAGTTGCTGAGTGCACATAAAGAAAGTTGAGAGCACTCTGACTGCATCTGTGCAGTCACTATTTGTCTGTGACTTTGGGTCAGGGCGGGCTTCCAGATGTTCAGAAATCCCACGCAAGTATGCTGTAACAAGAGACTCCATTGGAGGGTGCTAAATTTCTTGGCATTCCCTAGGAATTCAGCCCCTTATAAAGTATGAAGATTGGGTCACTTTTTGTAAGGGGGAAGCCAAGTCCAAGCTCCTGAAGTCAGATGGAAGTGCTCTGTTGAATTAAAAAAGGAGTTGGGTTGGACCCATAAGATCTCATCTTCCATGCAGATGTGGCCATTTCATTTGCTTTTCCATCTCATAGATTCTTGACTAATCAGCTGCTGAGAGAATTTGTGAAAGTTACTTTAGTTTTCAGCACACCTTACATACTCCCTATAGGCCATGTTAGAGCCCTAGTCTCTTTATATGGAGATATTCCCTCATGACACACTGACTGTGCTTTAACATCTCTGAGAGAGCTTGTCCCTAGTCCTTTGTAGCTTCTTGGTTTATTCTAATAACTTCATGAGCTATATAATTTTGTATATCTACTGACACTGTAGACTTAAACTCATTTCTATTTTACCATGGTGGTAGTAAACGTCACCACTACTTGTCTACCACTCAAGTCCTCATATGCATTGCAAAGCTAAAGACAGCGAAACAAACTAGGTAATACCCTAGGCTCAGGTCCACAGCAGGGCAATTCTATCTTTCAAAAGACCCATTCCTGAGGATTATTTATCATCCCTTTTTCAAAAACCTATTTGAAGGACAAGTCACAGTTTTGCTGTGGATACCCTGTCCCAGTATCTCCTTTCTCTGCAGTTAGATTTCCCTCATGTCCAACACAGTTGTCTGTGATGTAAATCTTGTTCCCTCCTCAGTAGCCACAGAGGCAATCAGTAACAACCTTTTATGTACCAGATAGATGGGAGACCCTGTAACATAGATGCTTCTGCTGTGGTTATGTGGAACCAGAATTCTGGGGGCCTTTCTCTGCCATATATTTTACATCTGTCCTCGGAGAAGTCTGGTAATCTCTATATTTTGATACCCTAAATGGGTGCTGTGAGGGTACGTTCATTGGTGTTTCCAGGGGCATTCAGAGACTGCACTGACAGAGGCTACGTAGGTGAACAGAGAGAGAGCACGCATAAGTTTATTAATCTGGTAAAGGACTGATATTTAACTCAGCAATGCTCCCAAACAGATGCCAAAGACTATATTATCAGCGTGTCTCTTATCTCTGGAATTTTGTTTTGTGCTGTCCTACTTTACTTATTGGTTTGTGGTTTGTTTTGCAGCTTCCTGGAAAGGAGAGTTTTAAGAACAAGAACAGAAAAAAAGCCTGTTAAAAGTTGTAACTGGCTCTGCCTGTCTGTACTATGACAGCCAACAACATCACCTGCTGATGATTTACAGATTCCTGGGAGATGTGTTGTTGAGTCTCAAAGAACTGGAACAAGAACAACTCGCTCAAATTGCTTCCCGTGAAACAGCGTAATGTATCCACCCGCTTCATGCTCTCCTAATTTAGGACATGTGTAGTGTGTAATGATGAACTGGCCAATTGATTATATTGCTGTAAATCTCCTTTCCCACCTTACAAAACACCCCTGATTGACCCCTTTTTCATGATAGCTCAGTGCATCATTTCCAGTCCACTTCTTGAGAGGGAGAAAAATTGCACTAGCCATTTGCAAAAGCACTTCTCCAGAGTGAAAAATGCAACATTTTGTTGTTTTTATTTCATTGGGCAGTCTTTTCAAGTTCTGTGACCCACTTTTTGCTTCCCTTTAAATTGTGACCAGTATTTATTTATCCCTTTTTGAACACAATAACTTAATTAAGAAACTAATCAGCAGTGTTGAACTGATCTTTCAACTCACCCCTTTCACTGAAGGAAATTTATGAATGTGTAATACAAGAAAGATCCTATTATCTAAAAAGGTTTCTACTAAAAGCATTTGGCATCTAAAAAGTAAGACTTGAAATTCTGCACTAAATTTATAATGTAAATAGCTGAACATTATTTATAGTCTGAAATGTATCCCAACTAAATCTAACAAGCTTGTCTGGATTATTTATGAAAATAAAATTTTTACAAGTTTAAAGGATTTCAGAAGTGACTTGTATATTTTGGAGTCTGAGGGACAGATTGTAAAGGTACCTGTGTAACAGAGAGAAGTTAAATGGTCTGGGCTGCCTCTTCCTTCAGTGGAGAGAGGATGGCATGTTCCATTTTCTTAGGCACTTATCTTTGGATGGAAATATATTGGCTGATCATCTCAGCAGGGCATTAACAGGATGTCTGTAGTTAGTCATTATCATCATCTGTTATTTCCAGTTCCCTTGGCTTCAGACCAAGAGAATAATTCTGAATGCTACCTGGGATGGAGGCACCTCAGGCAGAAAGTGACCAGATCCCAAAAGGAGAGCCCCATCTGTGCACTCTCGCTCAACCCTGGGAACTGAGCTGTTGCTGGTTGTCTAACAGGACAGATTCTGCAGAGATTGAGAAAGACACGGACAACTTGCACTCAGCTTTCNCACTCATCTTTCATTGCTGTCTGGCCCCTAACAGATTCAGTAGGACTGCCTCCTCCCCACCAGCCATGTGCTAGAGGACCAGCACTAGCCAGCACTAGAGGACCTAATTCATAAGTCCCAAATGTCTTCTGGAGTAGGATGGCTCCAAGATGTTTGGCCCAACGTAGCCAAAACAGTTATATTTCTGGACATGCTCAGCAGAAGAATTAAAGGTGCCTCAGTAAGTGCTCTGGAGGAGAACTGAGTGGTTAGAGGAGAGACAGAATATCCCTTGCTATCAGGCGTCTCCACTTACCCGAGTGGCAGTGTGGGCACCTAAATGCGGGTTTAGATCCAGTCTTTAGTCCTCCATGGACTTCAACAGACAGGTGGAGATAACAATTGCTCCTACCCAAAAGCAGGCCTAGAATTAGGGTCTGATAGCTGGAATTAATGAGTGGCACATGAGAAGTCTGGTTTTCTATGGCTTTGGATGTTGTGACTGGATTATCCTGTGTCTAGGAAGGCATGAGCTCTATTCCAAGGTTTGCCTGCAGCTGGGAAACTCCTCAAAGTGCTTGCCTCTGGTGGTTCTCTGGTGACTAAAAATATGGTGAAAGAGTTCTTAGAGGTCTCTTTTGTTAAAAGCACTACAATTATTTCCTGCCCTCTTACTTTCACACGATTTGTGGAATTTCATCTTTTACCTTCTAGGCCTCTAGTAGCTGGCTTGAAATTTGCCAACAGGCTCAAAAGTCTGGAGTGGGGAAGAGAAGATAGATAGATACAGGCTGGCACATAGTGCTTTCCTGAGAAAGGTAAAATTAAAAGGGCACAGTGTCTGTCCTATGAAGCTTACTGTATCCCTAAAGGATGGGCTAAAAACAAGAGAATGGACTGGGGGAGGTATGGCATATTAAGGACTCATGTTGGAAAGAGCAGGTAATTGTTTTAGCAACTTGAGGAGCCCCCAGCTGAGTTTGCCACTATCTACATTGCTGGGGTCTATTGAGCTTGCACAAAGGTATGATGCAGGAATTAATATCCTCACACTTTCTGTTGCCCCATTTGCTTGGTTATGTATGATATACTTGACATGAGATCTGTAGGGAAAAGAGAATAAAGATGAAAAGAGAGGACTGCCATTTTTTCTGGGAAGAGCAGATTGCAAGACTGTGGCATTTTTCCCACACATCTTGAATAGTTTTGTGCTTGGGCTTTTTGAGGAGTTTTTAATTAATTTATTGTTTAAATAACTGTAATGAGAAGAGCCCCTGCCACACTGATTCTAATGAGGATTGCATGTGCTCTGTGTCTTTCTCATTGTGGCCTGTATAATTTAAATATCTTAGCCAACATGTGCCATGGCAGATTTCACTTATATATGCTTAAATTAAAGCTTGTCAGTTTAGGAGCTAAGAAGCATGCAAATATTTGAGAGATATTTGACATTCACTGCTGAAATCCTTGCACTAAATATCTGGCATCAATGACATTACTTGAGAAGGGTTAGAAATTCTTGCTGTGTTGTACAGTCTGGACATTCTGGACTTAATGAAGAAAAATGTACTTATCCTTATGTGTTCATAATTAAGGTCTCCACCAAAATTTCAACTTGTTTTTCTTCTGTATTTTCTCTGAGCAATATGTGACTGTTTGAGTATCTCAAAGTTGCTGCTAGGAGAACAAACAGTACCAATATCTCAGAAGTAGTTGGAGTAATAGCACGATTTAGCTGTAAAAGGAATGGCATTTCCTTATGTTCTCATCCTCTAGAAATGCAAAGGAAGATGGCGCTAAGCTGGAAGAGTCTGATGGAACCTTGGATGTTTGAACAGCTCTAGGAGATGAAGATTAATTTACTGTGCATGTGTATTTTTTCCTATTATGGGTCACTATATCAAAACACAAGACTATATGTAGTACGTACAGCATGCAAACTTTTTGTGCTGAACATTACTGGCTTGCTGACACACTGAAGTCAAAATTGGATACTAATATAGAGGTATTAGACATCTAGGTGTAATCTCAACTGTAATGTAACTGTAGTGGTACTTAATCGACCATTACAAAAGGCAGAAGAACCCAAATATTCCAATACTGAGACAGAGTCCTCGTACCAATTATAGAGTGGCTTTCTTTTCTAATACAGCATCAGTTAATATGCAAACAATATTAGGGCAAGTATGATCACAGGATAATTAGGGTGGAAAACATCTCAGGAGGTCTCTAGTCCAACATCCTGTTCTAAACAGGATCTGCCATAAGATGAGACCAAGCTGCTCAAGGCCTTGAAAACCTCCAAGGAGGCTGCCCAATATCTGGGCAACTCTGGTTGTCCCCAGGTGAAAAATAAATATCCTTATAACCAGTTTGAACTGCTTCCCACTTATGCCTTGCCTTCCCACCACACACTGCTGTGGAGAGCTTGACTCTTGTCTTCTTGGTGATCTCTTCACTCAGCAATGTGGTGCTCTGTTGATCACTGACTTCTGGTGAATGAAATGCAAAGAGGAAGCCTAGGTATTCTGGCATCTTACATGATATAAAGGCAACTAATGGCTGTTAAATACAGCATTTCCTCTTCTAAAGTCTGTGTACTGACCTACTGCCTCACTCTAATCACTCCTCTCATTTTTTTGTTTAACCTCAGACTGGTAGGTCTCTACTGTTCAAAGGTTTTGAGAGCTAGGGAGAAGAAATATTTTCTTTGATTTCTGTTGATTTCTGTTGTTTGCAGTTAGGCACAAGACAAAACACCACTTCCCCCAGAGAATTTCAGTGCTCCATTTTCCACACTTTATTCCCCATTTTCTTCAGGATCTGACTTTTAGCCATAATCATCTGTCTTATTAGTTGCGAAACTTTGTGTAAGTGGTGGCACAGGCCCTGAGCAGGTCCTACTCTGCATAGTCTCATCAGAGCCAAGGAGAACTCAGGTCTTGGCCGTGCTACCAGTTAACTCTAACATGTGTCAGCTCCAGTTATTGTCCCTTTCATACACAGCCCACTTCCATGTCCAGGTTACCAGCTTTGAAGCAGCAGTAACCTGCCCCTATGCCAGCTAAAAACCTAGGTGAAGGTCAGATCTGTCATGCTGAGCTATTTATAATTGGAGAGATGCTGCAAAGAAATTGGTGGGCAGAATACTGGTGGGGAAGATGGAGTAGACAGAACTGAGCCATCTTCTGTAGCACTTGAGCTTTCTTGTAAGGAAATTTTGCTTTGTGTTTGAATTCACAGGACAGGTCCAAGTGGAGGTATTACTCAATCCAGCAGAAACCATATGGAGGAATGGGTTCCTTCACCCTAAAACACTGTGCAACTCTAACACTTTGACTGCACTTCTTCAAGCTGTGGACTCACTTCTCTGATTCTCTCCCTTTCCTCCTCCTTGTCCAGTTTCAGGCCTGGAACAATTCCTGTTGGCAGCCTCCTGTAGCACCAGAATGCTAAGTGTTTCAGGCTGGCTGGTAAATCTTCACTTTTTGGATAAGAAAACTTGTATATAGAAAAATGAAATTACATGATACTGTTCTGTGTGTTTTTCAGAACTGCTGTTTACTGTTGCCTGGGCCCCTGTTAGTTGAAAAGCTTAGGAGGGTTTCAGGAACTTTACACACTCAGGGTGCCTCTGAACTTTGTTCTCACTGATGATATTCAAGTAATTTTTTTTCTCTGAAGAGTTAGACAGGCTTTCTCCAGACTTGGTGCTGCACATTAATGCTTATGCATAATGTGGCTTAAAGAAAAGATGAATTGGTGAGCAGTCCAGAAACCTGAGGCACATTGCCCTTTTAAGTAATGATTCTGTATATGGAAGGCGGAGGAAAACATTGCCATAGGGCCTCTATGACCTGTTCATGGGTAAATAATTATTTAGAAAACATTGATTTGGAATGAAAAGTCAGCTCAGAGGCCTGATGGTTATACAGCAGTTCACAGGGTTAATCTGGAAAGGTTGTGAAATCAGTCAAAAGTCAAATTAATCCATGAACGAAACAAAACTGGCCTGGTGAAGTTTTTATTTTGAGAAATAGAGAGAAAAAGCATTGTTGATTTCTGTGGGTGGAGAAAAGCATCCTTCAGGCTTGTGACATTTTTAAGATGCAATCTTGTACATCAGATTAATTAGGGCCAATGCTCTATATATGCATAGGAACAGCGTTCTTGTGAGTGGTGAGTGGGTAAGCTCTCTGAGCATTTCCAGGACATGAAAGACTTTAAAATGGACTCATCTAAATTTTTATGGCATGCCGTATAAGCCAGCCAAGTTGGAGAACTGGGCAAGGCACCTGGGAAGTCAGAGGTCTCACAGTAATCTTTACTATCTTAGATGTCTCCTTTTCCCGGCTTCTGTTTCCCAACTGAAGAATTAGAATAATGCCAAGATTCAATTGGCAGTGTCTGCTTTATTTAGCCTCAATTTAGATTTTAGATTTCTTTGTAATAAGATATGGTTGACTCAACTGCACGCCTTTTGAGAGGAAGATGGTTCCTTCTACCCTTTTTATCCATGAAATGTCAAGGAGGAGATGACTTCATAGAAGAGGTAGGGTATGGCAGACAGGGAGGAGCAATCACTCAGTAAAAGAGGCTTCCAGTGGGCAGGCTGGGACATGATGAATAAAACCAAGTAGATTCATGATCAAATGTCTTTTGGGATGGGAAGAAGCAGCTTCATGAGGACCAGGACTGGCTATGCATGGCCTGCTCTGGTCCAAAGATTGACTGAGTTGAATGAAACCAGATAGAAAGAAGGCATCCCTGTAAGGATGCAGTGGGCAGGGGAAAGTGGATTTATGTCATCCATTTTATGGTGATGGTGTTTGACCTAGTCAGTCCAATTTGTGAAAAACTGGTGGGATGGTCTGGCCCAGAGACTGGTGCTGAATGGAACTAAATCCATTTGGCAGCAGGTTGCCAGTGGTGTTCCACAGCACTCAGTGTTGGGACTGGTCCTGTTTAACATCTTTATTGATGATTTGGAAAGGGGGCTAAGTGCATACCCAGTTTGCAGACAGCATCAAGTTAGGTGGGACTGTTGGTTTGCTGGAGGACAGGAAGGCTCTCCAGAGAGGTCTTGACAGAATGGATCAGTGGGCTGGGGCCAGCTGTGTGACCTTCAATAAGGCAAAGTTCTGGGTCCTGCACTTGACTCAAAGAACCCAAGTCAGCACTAGGGGCTTTGGGCAGAGTGGCTTGAGAGCTGCCACTTGAGAGAGCAGAAAGAGGCTTGGGGGTGCTGGTTGACAGCCACCGAACATGAGCCAGGGTGTGCCCGGGTGGCCAAGAAGGCCAATGGCATCCTGGCTTCTATCAGCAATAGTGTGGCCAGCAGGACCAGGGCAGTCATCGTCCCCCTGTACCTGGCACTGGTGAGGCCATGTCTCAAAATCTATGTTCAATTTTTGGCCCCTCACTTCAAAAACGTTATTGAGGGTCTGGAGCATGTCCAAAGCAGGGCAACAAAGCTGGTGAAGGGTCTAGAAAACCTGTCTTTTGAGGAGCAGGTGAGGGAGCCTGGAGAAAAGGAGGCTCAGGGGGGACATCATTGCTCTCTACAACTGCCAGAAAGGAGGTTGTAGTGAGATGGGGATCATCTCTTCTGCCATGTATCAAGGGCAAGAGGAGACAGCCATAAGTTGCACCAGGGGAGGTTCAGATTAGATATTAGAAAATAAAATCATTGAAAGAGTGGCTAAGCATTGAATAAAGTCACCCAGGGAGATGGTGGAGCCACACCTTGGAAGTGTTTGAGAGACTTGTGGCAGGTGGGGATAGGGTTTAGGGGTGACTGTGGTGATGCTAGGTTGACGGTTGGACTAAATGACATTCAAAGTCTCTTTCAGCCCTGATAATTCTGTGAGAAATTAGGAATTCTCATTTATATTCTAGTAAAATCCATCTGTTTTTTGTTCAAAAGCCTTTCTTTTGAGAGGCTCTGAATAAAGGAGGTTTACCTGCTGAATTGGGATCTCATAACACAAGAAAGCTCTTTCACTGCAAGATGATTTGAGGTTCTTGGAATCAAAAGTACCGCAGAAGTCTGACATAGTAGTTGCTGAACTGCTGGATACTCCCTCAGGTCTAGAAGCCCATTTCCTGTGCTCATATGCTGCTTCTCCCAGCTGATGAGAGCCTTGCTGAATTCTGCAGAGATTGTAGGAAATTAATCCTTGAAGGTATTCTCTTCTCCTCTGTTTAAGGTGAGTACAAGCAAAGGCAGTGAAAATTCTGCTTGTCTTGACCGCAGTGGAAATACCTTCAGTCAATTAAGCCATTAAAATTATATTTTGTTCTTTGATCCCTATTTGTATACACCTGTCCCTTTGTTTTATCTTTGCTAATGCTGAAGCGAAGGCTCGTTGGAGACAGGGCCTCTGCTGCTCCTGCATCTCTGGAGGTGGGCAGCCCACTGCAAGGTGCTGCCATGGAATGGTTTCCATCCACTCCAGGTCCCAGTGGGGCATATAATTCTTCATAAATGGAAAGGCAGCTTTCCAGGCTTTGGCCCAAAGAAACACACAAAGGAAAATGTGCAATATACGGTTTTCTTTCTTTTGATCCCTTTTTCTGTAGATAATGCATGTCAAATTTAACTCAAATAGTCCCAGTGAGATCCAGTTTATTAGCAATAATAATTTATATGTTTTACAGACATAAACCTCTCTTCCTGCTCATTTCTGAAGAAGTCAGTACTAAATTCCCAAAATATAGTCTGACCCTACACAGACATCAAGATCCTAGTAACTGGAACATATTGTTTAAGTCAGTGGGAATTCTGGAAGTCTCTTAACACCCCACATCAGTCATTGATAGTAAATAATAATATTCATTCTTATTAATTATTGCTGTTGAATTATGTTGGACCGTTTCCATTTTTTAATGTTTTAGGCAATGCTCCATGACACTTTGACCAACATTTAGAAAAAATGGCCTATATGTCTTTTTCTCAGAGCAAATAAATTAATTTTTATGGAATGGTAAGTGGAGGGTAGAACTGAATAAGCTAGTTGCAATGGAAATAGTCTTCCAAAACATTGGAAAAGTTAGACACTTGCAATAGTATGTGGTCTAATTTCCTGAACCTGTGAGAAAGGACATGAATTATTATATAGCTGACTGCTGAACATATGCCTGATTCCTTATGTATGTAGAAAGCAAGGGTGGAATTACGTGCATGAGTCAGGTCCAGCCTTTCTCATTCAGTCTCTTACAAGTTTAAAACCAAAGCAGACATTGTGATTGACAGAAAGGCATGCCAAGAAGTGAGCCAGAGCAACTAGTAGTCATCTAGGTGCTTCTAAATTGGACTGGACGAGAAGAAAAACAACCTTGGCTAACCTCTCTAATTTGTAAAATTTGTAGTTTTTATTGTATTTTGTTTAAAAAAAAAAACTTCTAGGAAGTTTTGGAATGATATTTTTTCAGTGTGTACCAAAATGGCTAGTGTATTAATTTTGCATGTGAACCATACTCATGCACTGTTCCTCTGGCATGACAGTCTTTCCCTAATATTCCTGCACTGTTTTCACAGCATTTACAAATAAGTTTACTGAACCTTGTCATAGGGGTGGGGTCAAAGATGATGCAGTGGGGGTTTTTGAGGGCCTTTTTTTTGGTTGGTTGGTTTTGGTTTAGTTGGGGGTTTTGTTTGTTTGGAGTTTTTTTAAGAAAGAAATATATACCTGAGTTTAAAACTCAGATAGAATCTTGGCTCATTTAAGGTCACATCAAGGTGGCATCCCACAAACATAGGTTCGGTTGCCATCTGAGGAATGCAGGACATTCTCAATTCACATTCAATTTACTGCTTTTACGTGAAAGGTTTCTGGATTTCAGAGCTGGATGGTGGGGTGACATTGAATACAAGATTGTGTAGCACTTTATAGAACTTTTCTTTTATTACTAGCTTTATAATCACATTAAGTTAGACTGAAAATTTGAACTAATTCTTTCCCTTGAGGCCCAGGCTCTAATAATGGTAAAAATCTGTGAAATAAGATGAATACAATTCAATAATTATATTGATAAATAAAATGAAAATCAACTAATTGTGTCATTCAGTCAGTTGCCTGCCTCCGTTGTTGCTGCCTTTCTGCATCAGCAACTGCTAAACTTTTTCTGTCACACTTCAATAAATTTAATTGTGCAGAATAAATGAGCTAATTTTTGAAGTCACAGGCTCTGTTTGCAAGATAAGGATGATGATTTATTGACCTTCTTCTAACTCCATAAGAATGTCACCCTCCTTTTTCCTGACAACCATAAGAAGGGGTTTTGTCCCTCTTCACCCAGCATCTTGCTAAATCCTACTTTGTATATTTACCTTCCCATCTCATTTTCTTGAAGTCA
This sequence comes from Dryoscopus gambensis, assembly GCA_013389985.1. Lineage (NCBI taxonomy): Eukaryota > Metazoa > Chordata > Aves > Passeriformes > Malaconotidae > Dryoscopus > Dryoscopus gambensis. Next base: position 98,620 of record WEIT01019524.1, on the reverse strand, counting down.
CATAATACAGCACAATAGACCAAAGATCCCTGCTTGAGTTTGGTGGCTATATAGAACATTCCAAATGATTACCAGAACCATGAGGATTTTTTTCTGTCACTTAATGCTACTTTCTTCTGATGATCTTTTCATTCTCTGTACTTTGGAAGGGTCGGGGCTAACAGGAAGTACAAGAAAAAAGGCATATATTAATGCCTGGGTTTTTTTCTGGAAGCTACGTACTAATCTCAGTCATGGTTCTATGAGGTCATATACCCTGCCAGGATGGACGCTTACTCCAGTGCTCATCCACGTTGATAGTTTGACCAGGAATACAGGAAAAAGGCTGATTTTAGGCATTGGACATGCCTCAGGAAAAAAAAAATCCAGCTTTTTAAACTTTTTTTTCTCTTTCTTGAGCTTAGATGCTGAGAGTCTATCTTGTCTGTTGATACTGCTGCAATTTTGACCGCAATGGGTTTGTTAAATTGACATGAAATGGTAGGAGTGAATAGGCTGTACCCATTCTTTCCCACCTCTCTGACTTTCTTTGTGAGTTAGTGTTTTTTTCAGCAAAACATCTGTATGACAGCCACAACTATCCTTTTTCATAAAGCTGGATATTTTGTTCTGTTCCTTAAATTAAAGCCACCAAATAACCTCTATATGTATGAAAAGGGATGATTGGATACTGTGGAGCAGTTATGGTACAACAGTGTCTCTGTTGCAGTGGGCAAATTGGTTGTCATGCTGTAGCAATGTGAGCCCTGAATCTAAAATCTTGGTAATCTGTTGAGTCGATAAAACTCTTTAGAGAAAAATAAGATCATCATCAACACATCAAATGTGTCAAAAAATGCTCTGAAAGTTCTCTCTCCCTGCCTCTGTCAAATAAATCCAATAAATGACAAGGATGGGGACACCTTCTTTGTGTATAAAATGGCTGCCTCCTGAGAGGCACTGGGCTGTGCAAACCATCTCAGTGTGTACTGTGTTTCTTCTTCACACTGAGATTGAGTCTACTATTCTTTCCCCATGATGCTAGGCAACATAGTAGGTCAAATACATATGAAAGCTAGCTAGACGTTGACAATCCTGGCCTCCTGGAAGTGCACAGCGAAAGACTTTTTATGGAGCCAGGATTTCAGCCAGTCACCTAGAACACAAACTGTGAGAAAGCTTTTTTTCATGTTTTAGTTGTTATATTGGACCTCTTTCTGCTGTAATTTTCTTCTAAAGAAGACTTATAACCTCCTAAATATTTCCTGTCAGGTGTTGGCTAGGTGAAATGCATCCTAGGGAATTGCAGCTGGAGGGATCACAACATCCCACATACAGAGCAGTCCAAATTTCTGCCAAACTGTGTCTTAAACTCAAACCACTTGCACTCTTTGTGATTGATGCTTGTAGCAAAAGGCAGACCCAGAAACGTCTTCTGCATCATAGCTCTGCCTTCCTTCAAACAAAAACTTATGCCTGATTTAACAGCCTGCCTGGGAGCTCCACACAAACCTAACATAGGCAGCCTTTGCCAGATTTTGCTTTTTTGCTGGTAATTGCTGTCCCTCCACACTTTTGCTTAGTATTTGGTGTTTGTGCCTTGGTTGCTGTGGGTCACTTAATTTACACTATCTCAGGAATCCGTCGAACTGCACTGGAGTGATTACATTGATTTTGGGAGGAGTATAGAAACCAAATTAAACCTGAACAAAACTTACTCTTTGGCTAAGAAAGCTTTGCCAACTTTAAAAGGATAAAATTCCACCAGCATGTAATGTTTTATTAGGCTGTAGTGAAATACTTCGGAGAAAGGTTTCCAGTTCATAAAGCACTTCCAAAACACTGATTGACCTTCTGTTTTGTGGACCTTTATAATTTTTTTTGCAAACCAAGTTCCAATTGTCCTGCAGATTTCTTGCACCAGGAACAAGAAAATAAAGTTTGTACTGAACCTTGGATATTGTGGGAGGTACAGGAGATTTCTGAAAATGCAAAGTCTGATTCAGATCAACATTTCTAAAGCCATGGCTTCCACTGAAGAAGGACTGTGTGCTTCCCTTGAAAGGAAGAAAAAAGTCAGTAGTCTTGCAATTAAACTAGTGCTAATTTTCCAGTTCAGATTTTTTTTCAGCTGTGACCTTCGGCAGATCTTAAATTGTAAGTAGATGAATAGAACATATTTTATAATTAATCCAAATTGAACATATTCATCATGCTCTGTAAATTGTAACACAGTTCTGCCCTTCTTTATCCTTTTTTGTTTGTTTTCTGATTACATGGGTATGACTGAGCGTTGCTGGTCTGCTCTGGAAGTGACTTGGCAAAATGCCACCTGCTTGTCACTCCAAGTCTGATTTCCAGACTAGCTGAAGGGTACAAGCTTTGGTGAAGTAATTTGCCCATAGATGAAACCAAAGTTAGGCAAATAAGGGCTCTTCATGAAAGAAAACCTATTTCCTTGTTGCTGAATGTAGAAGCTGAACTTCCCAGATGTGGGGATAAACCAGAACCAAGTACAGAAATAAGACTTCATACTGCTGGTGAAATTTTGTTGCCTTTCTAAAATACCAGGCTTTTAGTTCATTCCGCTGAATGCAGAAGCCATTTCCATTACTGAGGCAATGCATGGCCGAAACCAGGGTTTAAGTTTGGTATCTTCCTAAAAATACTGGGCTTTTGGTTCATTCTGCTGAATAAATGGAAGCCTGGAAGCCAGGCCCGTTATTCAGGCAATGCATGGATTTGAGATGTTTCTGTGTTCTTTGATGTTTGAAAACTAAGTTGGTAATAATAGAACCATCCAATTATGTAAAAATCAGGAGCTTGAAGGTGTATTGAAGCCCAGGTGAAAACAAATAGAAGAGAGTGTCTAGAGACAGGAGCCATTCGCTGTCCATGACTGGCTTGGGTTCCTCTATTGCCAGACCTTTTCCAGTCCTCAGGACAGATCTAACATGATTACATCACAGCATTCCCTATTTCACAATATATACTTACTGTAAGACACTTCTTTACAGCTGAGATTGGTTTTTTTAATATGTTGTGGTTTTGAGACTGCCTTGGAATACTTTATATAACATCAGCCACTGTGCAGATTTGTCTGTTGTACAGTAATTACTTAAATAGGGGATTTTGTATGCTACAGCCAGTGATTCATGAACTGCAGAGTATCTGCAAAAACAGGCTTTCATTGGGATTATGGGATGTAAAAAGCCTGAAGGTTTTTGCCTTTGATAGCAGACCTGCCATGGCATCCACACAGGGTTTGTCTAATAAATTGTATTAGTGCTGATAACTTCCCTCCCCCAACTCCTTACTATTCTGAAGCATTTGAAAGGAAACTGTTCCTGTGTGAATTATTGCTGTGGCTATCATTAAAGCATATGTTCAGCATGCTTGCTGTTGACCATGACGTATAACAGAGAAGTTGAAAAGGTCCTTCAGAAATTACTTAATATTATGAAATTTGCAATTATGCGATTTCTAACTGGAAATAAGGGAGCTGTGGAAAGGGTGGGGGAAAGAGCACAGTTGGATGTTCTCAGTGTCTTCAAGGGGATGTGGTTGCTTATCTTCCATCTTTTTAGGGTTAGGTAGGTAAATCTCCTACCTGCTTTTGGAAATAGTCTCAGCCACTGGAGAAAATGGAGCTACTGATTGATTTAAGGCATTGTCTAATTTGGCATATCAAATTATTTCAAGCCCACAAGAAAGAGGAGGACATGCTGATGACAGCATGTTCATGCCTGTGTATTCAACCAATGTGTTAGACTAGGGATCCGTGCCAGACACAGGTAAGCCTA
>WEIT01019524.1:16247-93035 GCA_013389985.1 Dryoscopus gambensis | reverse complement strand
CTTAAAGCTGGTGTGGGATCATCCCAGGGAAATTTCAAAACAACGGTATCTTTCCCTTTCCCTCCTCTCCTCCACCCCACTCTGCTACGTGTCTCCTCTGTGGCCATCAAGTCTGGGTGCTGGGCTGCTGGAGCACAGGAGTTCCCTCTTCTGTCTGCCTCTACCTCCACCTTCCACAAAGCTGACAGGGGGATTTTTCACCTCCTCACTTTCCTTTTTCCTCTTTGATTAACTTTGGACCAGATGGCCAGTCCCCAATCTCTCAGCATGCATTTGACTGACAGGAGCCTTTGATAAACCTCATAAGAATGAAGTCATCTTCAGGTCACCTCCTCTGCCTGGCCTTTAGCATCCCACACATACCANCACATGCCACCATTATCTGCTGAATAGGAGACAAAGGAAATTAGCTCCAATTCCCTATCATCCCCATTATTTTCACACTGATTTAAACAATGAGGCAATGAGATGCCCTTCACTTTCCTTCGAAAGGTACAAATGTCAGCTGTTGAGAAATGCAAACAAGAGTGTTCCCATGTTAATGGATGGGCTTCTTTGTAAAGCCATGAAGTGGTAAAGTGGATTTATTCACCGCCTGCCTGGAAAATGCTTAACACACTTCTAAACAAATTCTTTAATGACTTTTATTTTATACACAGTGTGGAGTGCTTGAGAAGTCTCATTGTTTTGGTCTGGATACATACAATGAGGTGATATACTGCTCTGTTGCTTTTCCATATGCAGTTATCAACTGAAATCTTGGAATCTGAATTCCCTGATATACGGAAAGATTTAGCTGTGTATGAATCCCAGTATTGCCATGTAGGAAACTACCTCCAATTTCAAGTGAGGAAAGAAATTTGTATACTCTAGACAGAGGACCAAAGTGCATGAATTAAAACAGCATCTCTCCATAGATTTGTAAGAAGTAACCTCACATCCATTTGGCTATTAATGTTTTATCTGAGAAGAAAAATAACAATACACCCTAGGAATTGTTGCCTCAGGGGCATTTTAAGGCAGGCATACTAGAAAATATCTGGAAAAATATTTATTTTGATGTAATTTCTTTCCCAAGATTGTGGTCTTCCACTCGAGTTGATTTGACTGTCAGTTAATTCTGGTTTTTTGTCAGCTGAAAGTATCTGGATGATTGGGCACTTGCATGAAAACATTCTCCAGATCACTGGCACACTCAAATACATTGCAGGAGATTAAATCATCAATGGTCACCAAATTAATGCTTGGGAAAACTGGTCCATAACTTGCACCACATTAACTGGTCCAACACTTAATGTGCTTTACATTAAAATACGACTCGTATTTTCTTCTTTGCTTACTCTCTCTAGTAAAGCAGTCAGCATCTTGCCTCCAAAATGGGGTTCACAACAAAGTCATCTCCTGATGTACAGTTGAAAAGCACCACACAAGAACATATTTATATATTCCACAGAGCAGCAATGATGCTGGGAGCTAGAAACTGGGAGCTGTATTCCTGTTGCCCAGTATGAAACAGGAGCAAGGACAGTGTGTGAGGTCAAGAGACTGGTGAGCAATTCTGCACACCTCACCAGGTTGCTAGACCTTGGCTTCCTGTGCAGTCAGCAGAAAGAAAAGTCATCTTGGTACATAGAGAAGTCAGTCCTGCCTGCTTGATGCATTGTGGCTCCTGCTCACTAGAAGTCTGAATCATTCTTTGCTTATTGACCTTAGATGCCACTGTAGTGGGGGTTTCTAAATTAGACTCTTACATTTAGCAGCCTGAATGTGGTGGCACTGAAAGTGATGGTCTGTGAAGACCTTTCTGTTGTTTTAAAGTCCTAGGTAGTGTTTGCCATATACCTTTGGCCACTGATGAAGTCTGGTCTTTTTCTCCACAGTGCTATCATAAGAACCTTACTTCACTGGTGGCAGAGAGAATTCAGATGATGGATTGTCTAGGCTGATTTATGCTTCTGGGCACGCCTGCCTACCCTTCACCATGAACTCTGTGTCTAGAGAATGACTGCAGAACTGGAGCATAAGAGAAAATCTAGCTTTTAAATAAAGACCCTCTCCATGTGAATTCAAACATATTCTTGCTGCTGAAGGAGGATGTTAATATGGAAGTCAGGCAAAACCTATATTTTTTGCTTTGTGAGAGTCTTTTTTTTAATGGCTTCTGTTACCAGTGTAGAAAGATCCATTCTGTGGCACTGCTGTAAATGAGTCCCATTCAAAGCTGGGCATATGAACCCAACAGAAGTTCACTAGTTGAGAGATGTCTTGAGAAAAATGAGTTACGCCTAATTAAAGTATTAATTCTTCAATCATTCCTGCAAAAAATCAAAAGAAATGTTTGCTTCATTTTTCCTTCCAGCTAAAAAGCTTCCAGTGTGGCCTGTACCATCAAAGTATTTCAGCTGCTTAGCAATTATACCTTGTTCCTCTTTCCTCTATATTCCATCTTATGGTGGTGAACCTTAAATCACCACAAGTTTGTGGGTACTGACAATAAAAAGACAGTCTTCTGCCAGCTCTCAAGAACCTGTAATTCATGTTATTTTTTGAAGCATTTGAATAGCTAACACGGAAGGCCAGATGCTTGCTTCCATTCATCAAGTTTCACCTTCTTCATGTTGTGGTGTTTCTATCTTGATCATGACTGACTTTTCACCAAGTTGCCTTTTTTCTGACCCCTTGATGGTCAGTCCCCAGGCAGTCAACTGGCTGAAGATGGGCCCTAGGCTTAGCTAGTAGAACATGGCACAGGAACAGATGGTTTCTGCTTCAGCAGCCTTGATAGTATTTTAACACCTCTGAAGACACCTTTGCACTGGTGAGGGTGGGAAGCTCAACTCATTTCCATGCATCCTGCTGCATGCTTTCTGATCGGAATCTGGAGGAGGAATTGAACTTCTGGCAGCAGTTATGAACTTGGCAGCCAGTCAGTTTCTTTTAAGGACCCTGCTGTGTCAGGGTGCCGATCAAGGTGCAAAACCAACCCTCTGAAAAGATTATTTTCCATAGATAGGGAAGAACGAGTTGTATGCAGCTAACCTGTGGCAGGGACTGAAAACTGTCTGCAGCATTAAATATGTTTTTTTAAGCACCATTCTCTCCCGAACTTTGTTTTTCTCACACAGCCTGTCACTACTGAGTGTATTTGTCTGTCCATCTCTGCACATGAATGGACACACCAAGAAGATGGACTGATATACTGGCACTAACACAGTGTGACTTAGGTCTCATTGCAGTAGAAACGCAAATCAATCTGAAGAGGCAAGAACATGGCAAAACTTCTAATCTCAAGGTTTTGACTTTTGGGGATTTTTAAGCAGAAGTATTAGCTATCTGCAATTCAAAGTGATGGGTTGAGGGCGGGGGGCTTATGCTTCCCATTTTGTTTTTAAGAAGGTCACAGTGAAAGCTTGTGATTGAATATTTTGCATGGAATTGCCTATGACAAAGACAAAGACAAGGAGTTTGTCAGAGTGCTATGAAAAGAGAGAAAGATCTGTGTTAGATTTTTAAGGTATATTTGAAAGAATGAAATAAAAAAATGCTTTCAAATCCTCAGGGACTTTCCAATTTATCAAGAAAGACACATTCTTCCTAATGAAAGGTTACTGACCTTCATGAATGTGACAGTTCAATTACAGCCCATTCATATGCAGAGCAGTCGTTGATAAAGGATTTAGGAAATGTGACTAGCATAGCAAAAAAAAAAGGGGGGGGGAATGTCTAGTAAATTATTTTTTATTGTGGAGCAAGAAATATAAATAAGATTCAGTCAGGTAGTAGAACCTTTTCTTCTCTGGCCCAGCAACCCATTAGATTTGCTTCAGTGAATACATTGACTTTTTCCTCTTCTTTTTCTACTAATATTTCTGTCTTTTTAATCCTCTGAACTACTAAACCTAACAAATCATAAAGCCCTTGGGGTGCTGAGATGCAGGGTTTCAAACATTTTTTCCCTCTGACTGGCAGAGAAAGCTGGAATGTGTCCTAATGTTTTTTTAAGTGCTTGACTAGTATTTAAACTCTTAAATGGATGGAAAGTTGAAGCAGCAGCAAATGCACATGCACATACATGTACCCCCCCCTTCCTTTTCCTTCCACCTTTTCCTCCCCCTGCTTCCCCACACACACTGAGCTTGGCCTCTCCAAGGCTGTTAATAGCCAAAGCAGATATTGGCTAGACTCTCTGGAGCCAGCCTTCAGCCAGTGGAGGGTGACACCTGTGAGCTGATGTTTGTTGAACTCCTCCAGGTGTAGGAAAGATGCTTAAATTGACATAAGGCAGGGGCTGTGAAAATAGGCAAGTGTGTCACTCATACATACACACAGCTCCCTGGAAGATCCCAAGGCCAAGTTGTTGCAAAATGACTAAGAAAGAAAGAAAGAAAGAGAGAGAAATGTTTCCCTTGCTTTGAAATAACTCCAGATTATCTATTTATCTATCTGCATGCACACGCACTCGTGGATCCGGGACGATGCGCACATGAAGTGTGCACAGAAATAACTTGAGGTGTGTGTCTTGACATACACACGTACAAACCCATCTTGTGTCTTAAGGTGAAAGCAGGCTGAGCACTTGTGGAGTTAGATGAGGACAATCCTTTGCTTAGTGTGAACTCTCCTCACAGGTGGTCCTCGATGGAGCAGCTGTGGTGCAGATTGAGTGCTCAGTACCTTATATCTATGCTGGGTTAGGGTTACGTGGAAGGCATTGTCTTCCAGAGAGCAACAAACAGATCCCCTACTTTAACCAAGTGCTTGAATTCAAGAGCATTCAGGTGAGTTTGCCTTTGGAAGTCAGAGCCAAAACACATTTCCTCAACCTCTGCTCAGTATCTGTGAAATGGCACTGCCCAGGCACAAGGCTGAGATTTCTGCACTGCCCAGGCAGGGAAGAGCTGCAGGGACGGAGACTGTGGGATCTTCGTTATTCTCAGAAGAGCAACTGCAGGGAGAAGTCAGTGCAGAATACTTTCTACTTCTGTTGTGACCGGTTATGCTTTTTGGGAAATCAAAACCACTCTGAGTCCTTCACGCTGCTGCACAGTCTGTTTCCCCTGCCTAGTTCCTTCTCTGAGTAAATTTCAAGCCCTATCCCTAGTGAATATTTTGAGCACTTTGCTGACTGGGTGCTGAAATTTGTATACGTTCTCCAGAAAGTCCTGAGGGGCCTGTTTGGAGGTCTCGTGGTTTTTCATCATTGGTACCAACTGCTTTGTGGTCTCTCAGCTTCTCTTGGCTCATTCGGGTTTAGGTGATCATTGTAGAGGAAAGAACACTTCCTTGTCCTTACTCTAATTTTAGATCAAGGGCTGGCATGGAACTGGCTTTGGCAGCATTGAATGATAATGTATCATAGCAATGTATACAAATAAAGTAATCAATCTGTCTTTATTGGTACTTTCAGATGACTTTGAAATGCATAATTATAAGGTATTGAATTATGGAAATCATGGTAGAAATTACAGGCATCCCTTTGGAATGGTCACATTCTTACTTCTCTTTTAAGCAGAAGTTCATCTGATCTTTTTAAAGGGCTTTTTAAGGCAGAATTCTTTGTTCTCCCTTTTGTTTGGCACCTACCTGAGACCTTCATGAGGGTGTTAGGAGGTCCCAAGAGAAATGAATCCAAAATACTCCCACAAGGTCTGTTTCCAATGATGCAATGCAGCAAGCAACCAAGCATCTGTCTGGGACATTCTGAAATTTTTATATGCTTCTTGCTTTTCCTGGTGCCCAGACTAGACTAGAAGCTCTGGGCAAGCTCTAACAAACAGATGACCATCTCCCCTGCCATAGCTTTTAGCTGTCTCATAGGGTGGCAAGATTACAGTCAAGGCCCTTTGAGCACTGCAAAGGAGTTTTCTAGTTGTATGCACGCCACTTGCTTCTAATGTTGAAAAGAAAAAGAAGATAAAGGGATTGAAAATGTTGTCATTTTTGAGTTAAGACCTCTTTGGCATCTGTCTGTGCTGTTAGATTCATTGTAGGCAGGGTCACAATCCAGCAGAACAGTTAAACACTGAAATTGGAACATTATTGTATCTGAACTGAGGACTGAAACAATTATATTTAAGTGGAGAAAGTACAAGAACTAATCCAAGTATATTCTATTAAATTCTGTATGTCATTCCTCAAATATGTTTTCTGCAACCTGCTGTAGTCTATTTGGACTATGAAATTATATAAAAGATTTACTGGAATTCATCTGGACTAACCTTTCTGCAATATTTTGTCTTTTCTTGTTGTAGATAATGCATGCCATCTAGGCTTTTTTTTTCCTGTAAGATCCCCAAAACGAGACTGTAAAACATTTGTCACAGAAAGGCTCACTTTTCACCAGTAGTAAAATGTATTTAGTCTATTTACAATGGCCAGTGGACAAGTTGATCAACTCTCATTTTTAGATACCTTCATTTTCATGACAGAATTTATTATTCAAATTGAGTTAGAAGCCATCGTTACTGAATACGAAATAATAATTATCAGTAGCAGCAGCATGAGGACATTTCTGACCACATTAGCTTTGCTGAAAAATAAAAACTTTGTTTTCTGCTTACATTTAATTGGCAGAGTTCCTTCAAAGTTTACTCTTGGCCCTGAGACTTGAGAGTGCAGTCAGGCATGTGGCTGAGAGCAGTCCTAATAGGCAAGGCTGCATAACCTCACCAGCTAAAGCTCAGGGGCTGAGAGGGGGCTGCTCACCAGGGGAAAAACAGTGCGCTGCCGCTCAAGCTAGCATGAACTTTACATACTGCATGCCTTGCTGATTGATTAAAAATGTAGTCATCCTTAAAGGCAAACCTCCTAAGGACTTACAGTAAGTCACAAATACAAAGATGGTTTTATGTTGTGCACTTTTATGTAACAGACTCTTTTGGGACAAGGACTTTGTTTGCAGTCGGTGTGAGTTGGTTGGTGGCTTCTGTTAGCTCGCTGGTTGAGGCGGGTTCTCCTCAATCAGTCCATGTGGAAACCAAACTGCACCTGAGCAAACATTGGAAGGTGGAGAAAGAATTGCTTTCAGTTCACAGCCACAAAACTTGGAGTGACTTATGCATGTTCCAGTAGGGAAAACTTTCTCTCATGGCTGATTCTTTGATAAGATATGTCAGGAATTAATTTTAGTGGGGCTAGTAATCATGAATTATTGTATGGCTGGCCCCCTTCTAGCTGGATTTAGAGGTGTATCTGAAGGAAAAGTATTGATCAGACTTTGTCTCTCAGTTGCTCTGGTGCCCTCAGGCAACTGTTATGAGATAAAAATCAGGAAAGAATTTGCATACATACTTAGATACCAAAAACGAATAAGCAGAGGGATGCATGTGCCAGTCCACAGGCATCCTAGGGTAGGGTTAATGTCCTGTAGCCACAGTTTCAACTCAGCCTGGAAAGCATCAGGAACCAAATAGCAGGTCAATGTGCAAAAGCACATTGTGGTCGGGGTAGGTAAACGGCCTCTGAGGGAGTACTCCTCCCATTGATAGTCACTGGATCAAACTATTGATAGATTTGTTGTGTGAAGTAAGGTTGAGGGGAAGAAAAGGTTCCTTTTCGGAGCAGATGTGATGCGCTACTACTGTGTCCCTGTGTCCTGGCACTCCAGTTTCAATATGGGCATAAATTCTTTCACATGCTGTTCATTAAAACTGTGGTGAAGAAGGTAAAGGCACAGCACGTTGAATGTTTTACTCTTACATGTCTGACCTAGTGCATACTCTGCATGTTAGGGTAGACACCGCTCTGTCTCGTGTCTTACAACATATTGATAGGAAGGACCGGATCCAGAGAAGGCAATGTTGGCTCACATTCACGAAATGTTATAACTATATGCGTATGTATGTCAAATTTGAAGTATTTAAACAGACCCCAATTCTGGTGTATCAAAGTGTCTAGAAAACACATTTCTTCAAAAGAACCTTTTCTACTTTGGAAGAAGCAAGAAAAATAGTAACAGGCAAGATATATTACAAAATCTGGGCCTCAATCCAGGAAAAGCACAAGTTTCCAAGATCCTCACATTTTTACATTATGGCCTATATTGAGGTCAAACCTTTTTAAGGTGCAGATTTTTCTTCTGGGTACTTCAAGAGGAAACAATGTGGGTTCATTTCCATTTTGTTTCTTTATGGTGAGTAATGGAATCCTGTGATATTTGTTTTTTAAAAGGTTGTGACTTCTTTTTTATTGCTGGGTTCTATACTTGTCTTGTCTTCTGGTTTGCAATGAGTCTTGATGGTGCTCTTAAGGGGTTAAGAATTGTGGATTCCCCTCGAAGAAGAAGGATACTGAAACTTTAACAGATTTCCCCCAACATGCTTTTTTAGCAATCAAAGAAAACCTAGGAAAGCTGGAAACTTCTGAGTGTTTCCTCATCTAAACCATGTTTTTCTTTCATTGTAGCTCATAATCCTACCAGTTTTCCTACAGTCTCACTATGCCAATGAGATAATTAAAGCATGAATTGCTATTGTCAGACAAGGTGACACTGGAAAAATATCTCTAAAATCATATTAATGAAAATTAAAAAGTTGAAAAAAATACCCCATCATTTTGTCTGTGAAAGGGATGGCCCTCAAAGAATTTTGTAGGATAAAGAAAAAATCTCCTTCAGCTGTTCATCTCTGCTGATCACAGGAAGGGAGGGTGTAGCTGAGAGATTACTCTGCTCCAGCTACCATCCCCTTAAGAGAGCAAACTGGCAGCAGCGCAGGGTGGTATCCAAGGTTACTTTCCAATTTGTCTCTTGATTTCCTTGCGGGCAGTGCTGGGTTGACTCCAGACCAGGGCTGTGTTGAGCCTGCCAGGGCAGTTGGTCCTGCCCTACTGGTGTGTACCAGGTAAGAGCAGGTGTATCATCTACTACTGCCTGCCCTTGGCCTTGCTGTGTAGACACCGATGAAGATCCTTTCCATTCATCCCTCTGCCTGCCACACTTAATCCTATGCATTCATTCCTTTTAACACTGCATGTGGATACATTCAAATGTCATTACTCAGGTGCCTTATTGCCTTTGAGTGTAAAGGAGCCCAAGGGACTCTGTACAGGGCCACATAGTGACCAGTCAGGGGTGCTATTAGAAAAGGAGAGGTAAGATATAATAGAGTTGGGTCTCCCTCCAGCCAGCCAGCTACCTAGTATAACACTGGTGGTACTTTCAGGTTTTGCATGAATTGCTGACTGAGAGTTTCATGTGGCTGCTCTATTATACATTAGTAACGTATACATTCCTTGCAAAAGGAATTGTCTATGTCATTTGTCTATGCCCAGATACTGTTTGAACATTTACAGTCTGTGGGACAGCCAGCAATCCTTACTTTCAGCCAGATTTCTGGACAGATAAAAGAAGACATGTTTGGTGAAACCAGCCCTCAGTAATCTGTCAGTTCTCGTCCTCCTGTCTCCCATTTTAAGGACGGGAGGCTAAGACTTCACTGTGTCTTGGTGTCTCCTCTGATGCAGTTCTGGAGTGCCCTAGAGCTGGTCTGCCTTTGTTCCATGCATCTCCTCTCCTGCAAGAAAGGCCAACAGAAGTAACAAGTTTAATAGGAAATGGGTTGTTTCATAACCCCCAGTGACTGGAGTAGCCCTGCAATCTTGCTAGGGACACTATAATTTATAGTGAAAGCTGAAGTGGTGCAGAAGATTCAGTCTTCAGGTTTTAATCTTGGGCACTTTCCAGTGTGAACTCTGCATTTCCACAGAGATTTTGTTCCCATGGGGTTTTTTCTGGTCTTTTCTTGAATTAAGTGACAGCAACTACTCTCAAGGTCTCATACAGAGTGAACTGAGAAGTCCATGCCTTCTACTTCTGCCTCATATCAAAGTTTGCTACCCATAGAATGAAAGATAAGGGGGGTTTGTTGGTTTTTTTTTTTTCTGCCAGAGAATGTGTGGGTAGCAAAACATCTAATCTGTCAAACTCTTCATGACTAATAAATATTAACTGCTTCAAGTATTCTAATTATCTCAGTTTTTTAAAATCTGTGGCCAACTACTTAAATATTTAACCATCTGCCAAAAAGCACTCTTGGAGGTTTATTCTACAACATAAAGGCACTGTTGTTGAAAATGGAAGCTTTTAATATAGTGTTTAGATTAATATGATGTTGATTGTTTTTCTTCACTGATGAAGATAGTGTTTTAAATTTTGTCAGGGTCTCCACATAATGACACTCCCAATCTCCTCTAAACATTCCTCCATTTGAATGTGCCTGAAGATCAAATTGGCACAGAAAGGTTTAAAAAACTCCCTATATTGGGATATTGGACAGTTGGTTAACCCATGTTGAAGGTAATGGAGCTGGCCACAGGATATGCCCACTGCCTCTTCTGTGTGTTGCACTAACCAAACACAGTAGGATGCAGCAGAACAAGAATAATGACACTCATTTTCAATTCAAGCTTAGCAAAGCAGATGTATGCCAGCTGGGCTTTCAACTCCTGGTCTTCTCACTTTCACTTTCTTTTGCATTCTTTGCTTCTCTTGATCTGGCAATGTCTGTAAGACTGATGCCTTGGGGGGGGAAAAAGGGAGAGAGAGAGACTTTGAAATCCCAGGCAGCAAGTAGGAACAATCCAGACAGCAGGTGATATTTCAAAGCTTCAGGTCAAGAAGAGTCATTAAGCCCTGAGGCCTTATATCTCTTTAGATCCCCAGAAATCTTCTGAATTCCAGAAGTTTCCTGACCTCTTTAAAGGTAATAATGAATAATCAATACTATACTTGATCTCTTGCATAAAGGCACTACAACAAATGGCACTAGGTCTTTTGAAAGAAAGAATAACATTTTGATCTTACATTGTAAAATTGCCATGCTCACGACTACCTCCTGGCTCACAGGCTTAATTATGTAATGACATCCAGCTGGACTACAAAGGGCTCTTGCAGAAAGCCAGGCTCCTCTGGGAATAAAGCGTCTGATAGGAAATGTTTAGGCTCAGAGATCCTCTGGCCCAAAATGATGTTTCTGAGGAGGATCCTATGTTGTATCACTTTTATGGTGTTCTACTTAGGACAGAGCAATCAAAACAAGTCTATTTTCAATGCAAAAGACACTAATTTTTTGGGTAGTCAGTTGCACCGACACATGAATAAAACACTGTTTCAGTGAGATTCTCTGAAGGGTTACAGAAGTGACAAATGTAAACTTACTTCCCTCCTTTCCCACTAGTTATATGTTGCCTCCATTGTTGTATTAGAATTGTCTACTGAGGGACAAAAGGTGAGTTACATCTGCTTGAGCTGTCCCCTCACTAGTCAGGGAAAGTAAGAATGTACTTTGGCTATGGAATAAATGGTGTAGTGTTACAGATGTCTGAGCACATGTGGACTTACGAATGTGCATTTGTTGTCCAGACAAGGCAAGGAGCCCTGGGTAATTGAGGAAGAAGTCCTGGAGAGGTGACTGCCTCCTTTCAAGATGTTGAGGTAGCATTTAATTTTCTTTTTTTCTTTTTTGTTTCCTGGTGAAAGCTCTGAAATTGCTCATTTATCCCAGGACACTGGGATGCCTGCTACATTGGGTAAGGTTCAAATCTTAATTACATGTGGGACTTGCATGCCTTCCTTGTTGTCTGGGTTGGGATATGTACATCCTTACAGGTTTATGTAACAGTTGTCTCTTGTATGTAATGAAGTGCTAAGTATGTACAGCCATGGGTCTGGAATTTGAGATTAAAGTACTCCCATTAACAGTGCACCAACAGTGTTCTACAACACAAACTCTCTAGTATCGATCCACACATGAACTTCATACCATTCGTGCCAGTAGCAAAGTCCATTAGTGCAGTGCTGATTCTGGTCATGTGTTGTATTAATGGCTGAAAGCAGCTTTGCTTCCCATCATTTTTGGCTTAGGATAAGGACTAAATGATGCTCCACAAGCAGTGATTTCACAGAGTCTCCATATGAAGGGTCCTGCTTTTATAATTTTTAATGAGACTAACAGTTCTGTGCTCTGCTTATGAGGTGCAACAATTACTCGCAGGTGACTTCCTTCGTTTTTTGTTCATTGTACTTGGAACTCACTGGGTAAAAATTAGAATGTACTGTTATGATTCTTGTAGATATATCTAAATTTAAATCAAGAGAGAACAGTTTTCTAAGATGATCAGAAACCTACTGTTTTCTTAAGTCTTAGGGACAGAAGCGCTGACACCAAGTCTGGTAGACTCCAGTTAAATCACATTTCAAGCATGCTCTGCTTTCCCAGTCCTGTGTCTTTCTCGAGTGAAGTTCGCATCCATATTACTGTTAGAAACAAATATTCATGGAGGCAGGTATTGCATGGCAAGAATGCATAGCACAGGAACAAGTCCTAATGTTGGACTCAAGCTCTTTGTAGTTGGTGGAGACATGTACAATGACTTCACTGTGTTACCAGTCTGGCACTGCTAGCTTGAATCTGTTTGCACTTTTCAGCTCCTGCTCAAAGACAAAGGCTCCATAGCTGTTACCAGTCTCCACTGACTGTGCTGTATTCTCAGCATGCTCTTTTCAGTCTCTTGACTCCAGTTTTGTCCTTTCCCTCTGAATAAACTAGTCATATCTTCCTCTGTGAGTATCCCAGTCCAATGGGATCTTCCAGAGGGACTATCTTCCTGAAAGATAGGTATGCAAGAAGAAAATGTCATAATCATAGAAACAGAATTATGACAGAAGAATGAAATGTAAAATATGTCTAATATCTAAGCTGTATTATTTCTAATTCAGTGTTAATTTTTCTCCTGTTTCTGAATATGCTAGGTTTTTTCTTGCCTTTCGGTAAATTCTGCTATTCACTGTCAGGTTTTATGTGTATGTATATGCGTATTTGTGTGGGGGTTGTGTATATACATGGATGGGAGGACTATATAAAGATATGCCACAATTTGCTTTAAGGTAAATGTATTGTGTTGCTGATAGCTGAAGCAACAAATGGAGGGAAATTAACATAAAGAAATAGAGTTATTAATGGTTCTATAGGGCCAAAATAAAGGAGCTTGTATTGACTTTCTATTTCAAAGAAAATTCCATGACTGTGCATCTAATAAACTCTTGAAAGTCAAGACACCAATGTGGTGGAATGCACTGACAAGGAATGTAACCCTCTTTCAACTGGTGATATATTTTCTGTAGATGGTATCAGTAGGCACAGGAGAAATGAGATGCAATGTCTTCCTTCCCTGGAAGAGAGCTGCAGCTTTTAACTTCTGTGACTGAATTTTTTCACTCTCTTTTTCTTGCTTTGGTTGTCTGGTTATGCTACCAACTTCATGGGAGCTTTTTAATTAGGGTTGAGTTTTCCCCCTCTCTCCATTTTCCCTCCATCCCCCAAGACCCCAGTATTTCCTTTCATGTTTTGGCTGAAAGTAAGTGGAACTTTCTGACTGTCAAGCATAACCAAAACAAAACTTCATCTAAATGTTAAACAAAAATCTAAGAGGGCTCAGTCATGCCCTTTAAGTCCAGATTCAAGTCTCTGATCTGGATGGTTCTATGTGTCTTGAAGGAATCTTTACCAAGAAATAGCCTTTCTTTTCTTTGTGATCAACTGTGAAAAAACACACCACACTTTTCTCTCACACTGCCTAGTCATCTTTCTAAAATCCTATTTAGACTAAAAAAATTGCAAACAATGTACTGCAGACAAGATTTTCTGTAAATAAAAATGTATTTTATAAGAATAGGGATAAAAGAGTTAAAAAAAGTAAATCCTCGTCCATTCCAAGCCTTTACATTTTGAAAACATTGATGAGATTAGTTTTTCACAGTTTCACCAGCACTACTTTTAAGCTTGCTTCCCACGCTGTTGTGCAAGTTACTTGCAGACTACTCAGAGATACAAATCCTCACCAAGCCTGACTCCTAGTGCCTCTGACAAATGCTCATGCTGTGAAAGAAGAGGCATTCAGCTGCCCTGGATTGAGCAGACTGTCAGACATCCCCAGAGAAGTTACCGTGAAAAGAAATTTTGAAACTTTGTTTAAAGAGAGGGCTGTTAATCAAGACCTTGGTGCTCTCATTAGAGAGGGGAGGAACCATTTAAGGTCGGGAAGCTGCAGCATCTGAAAGTCATGAAATCAAAATGAACGCATCTTTTGCCAGCTGGTTTCACACCCCCAGTTGGCAATCTACAAAGGTTTAGAGGGGGAATTAAATCCATTTTTCAACAGATATAACTATTTTTGTGATTATCATATAGATTTCATGAGCTGCACTTTGGTCCTATCAAGACAGGAAGGCAGCTGCATGAGAGGTGGAAAGAGAGAAAATTATTAAGATGAAATCACCACCAACAGCTATCATAGGCAGGGAAGGCAGTGTTGGATCTCAGCCACAATACCTTTGCAACCTGGTTTGAATGGGCCTGATGGGATGCCATAATGTAACCTACACTGAACAAGGTACGTGGAAAGCTGTCTGACATAGGGCTGTATTTCAAAGGAAAAATACTGATTCCTTCCAGGCTCTAATTGTTTTTATTTTGCTTGTTTTGCTCTTGGGGTTAACACTGCCTTCAATAAAATGAGATTAAAAAAGTAGAGTGAAATAACACTCTGAACCAGATTCAAGAGAGAAGAACTTAGAGGAGAAAGAGATTTTCTCAGCATCAGTCTTTAAATCAGCTGAAAGGTGGGAATTCCATCAATGGTGGCTGAAGTTTCTCATCAGTCTATGAGGTACAGTTCTAATCTAATTTATTGTTTTGTAATTTCCTGGTTTGTTTAGTTTTTTTCCCCCAAAATCACCGGCCACCTCAGCCCATAAAGTATTATTAGGATTGGAAGTGATTTTGGTCAGGAGACTGCTGCCTTATTCTGAACTGATGACTCAGCCCCCACCTTTATCAGCTCTGGGCACAATCTTTCCCTCCAAGCACAACTGAGTTTCCAACCGAAGAACAAATTTGTTTTGTCTATCAAAGGTCAGGACCAAGTCCTCAGCTGTGAACTGCAGGAATATAAATACTTTCTGGCAATTGGACTTTTGTTGTCTGGTATGTCTTCCTAGCCAACAATTGTGGCGCCTGCTGTTTCTGACAGCAATTTCCCCAACCCCTTTTGGATTACCAGAAATTCATCCCTGTGCAAAGCACACATGTATCTCCTGTAGTCCCAATTTATGTCCCGTTGTGATTATTTAAGAGGTGCCTGGGAGCCTTGTAGGGACACAGTCATGGGATGAGCTAAAGATTAGTTTCTATTTACAGCAAAGGACTAGAAAGTGTCATAGCAAAACACCCGTGTCAGGAAAGCAGAGCACGGCCAACAGTAGCACTCCAGCTGCCTCCTTACGGGTCTGACCTGAGTGCTCAAAATGGCCCTGGCTGCATAAACAGGTGGAAGATCAGTGTTTTTTCATGTTAAAATAGAGCAAAGGGAGGTTGAGAAGGAAAGAATAAAATAAATGACCCATTGGAGCTCTCTTTAAAAGCGTACTGATTTAGTCAACAAAAAATGAGGAGGACTACCCATAAACTCCAGGTATTGGTTTAGTGGCTACTAAATAGTAGGGAGAAAAAATGCTTTTCTGTCTCATAAATGGTATATCAAATCTTGAAAGCTTACTAGGCTGCCTTGTACCGCCCCATTTCTCAAGAGATCCAATGTGTATTTGTTCTTTTGAGAAATAGAAATAAAAATAGCAGATCATGGCTTTGCAGATGGGTTTTAGAGACCTTTTTTTGATTCTAGCTAGACTCTAGAAGAGTCCTTGTTAGGCTAATCAGACTTTAGAAGACTCCATTGATTTATCCAGAAAAAGTGAAGACAAGTATCCACAGTCTCTCGTTGCTGGCTTGCCAGTTATTGAATACCATACAAAAACTGCAGATCAGTAGTACACAACCTCTTCAGAACCCATGTGTCATTCTGACAACTTTCCAGGACCGAGGGGGGCAGACCTAATCTGCATACATATTAACATAAATTTACATAGGAATTGAATCAGAGATGAATGTGCACAGTTGTTATTATTGTGTATTTACAATAAACTTCACTGTAAGTGTTGACAGCACTTCACAAAACAGAGAGGAAGACAAAACATTCTTTGAGAGTCAAAGAGTAAATGAAACACCATTTTCCTGACAATGGTTCTTCATGGCTTCCCAAAAATTTGATGTGGCCACAGGCACTGAGGAATGCAGCTTTGAGGCTCTCAGATGGCAATTGCACTTGCATGAATGGCAAAATAAATCTGATTTTCCAGTGATAGGAACTTGCTGTGGTCTGTGGTTGGAGACACTGATTTTTTTCAGGGACAGAGATAAGGATATGGAATTTCTGCATCCTCCTCCAACACTGTATTTCAACACCTACTTTTTTACTGGTCCACATGAGTTCTACCTCCCTCTATACTGCAAGAGGAAAGGTTTCACTTATCTCCTGTTTTTGTCTACTTGCTGTTTATCCACTGGAACTGGCATTTATGAGTCAGAGGTGTGTTCTGAGCCTGTGCTGGAAGAGGGGTTGCAATTGCAGATTCAAGGGCAAGACAGAAAATTTTCTGTCTCCTGATATGGAAAAGTCACTGTTGCACAGTAGGATTACAAGTAAGACTCTTTCATTCCAAAAGAAAGGACCCTCTCTAAAAAGACTTTTAAATAGATGAGTTTTTGATGTGAAGCAGAAGGAAAACATTCTAAGGTTGATTCTCCCCCCCAAAATTAATCTGCAATGGGCATTGACATTTAATAAAATGGCCGGTAGCATCCCTGGCCATAGAAGATCCTGGGAAAAGCTCCAAACTGCCAACACAATTGCTGGGTAAGCCAGCCTAACGGACCCAGAGGGCACTGCCAGAAGAAATATTCCCCTTAACTTTCAGCCATGGTGATGCTGTGCATTCATTACCACGGAGGTGGAAAAACAGCACGATGTGCTTGAATAAATTGTTCAGTGTACTTGTTTTAGATCATGGAGTTAACTGTTATTTAGGGTTATAGTACTCAATGCCTTTTCTCTTTAGAAAATGCAGAATAATAAGGAAAAGGATGTCCATGTCCAGCACAGGCCTCTCTATCCTATGTTTTTGGGGGTTAAGTTGTTCAGGATAGGGAGGGAAATTAATTAAACCTCAAAAGCATACACCTGTCAGTTCAGATAAATCTGATTTAGACGCAAGGTTGAATGTGGCAGCTCAGGAAACATTTTTATTAGAACTGAACGAATCCCCAGCAATGGTTTGAGGGTCAGAAGTGACAGAGGTATAAAACAGAGTAAGCCCTTGCAACTTTTATGGGAAATGTACCACTATGGGTACCTGGTGCTGCTCAGAACATCTTTTGACAGTTCTGATCTCCATTAGGACCTGCGAATGAGAAAAAAGTGTCTGTGAATTGGGGCTCACAGTCCCAAGCATTTGCCATGGAAGATAAACAAGTCACCCTGCATCAGCTACTGCTCATATGTGAGTTCTTAGCCTGCAGCAAGTACAAAGTACTGCCATTTTTCCTAACCTTTTTTGACTCCAAGGAATCTCTGTGAGCCTAAGTCTGAAGACAGGGACAATGGCCTTTTTAAATACTTCTCCAGGAGGTGCAGCTTTAGGCTGTAACTGGACCTAGAGAAACAGGACACTGATATAGTAGCACATGTCTCTTTGTCAAGTTTTTCTGAGCTGATTCAAAAGCTCATCTTCTATACTCTGTGAGTCATTTTTCTGTTGGTACTCTTAAATAGGAGAATGAAAACCATCCTCTTGCAAATCTTGGGACAATTATTTGCCATCCTAAAACATGTTCATGCTTCACCAAGAAATCATAAATAATATTATCCCCGTGAATCAGAGTATCCCAACTCAGGACTTTTGCTTGCAAATTTTCTCATAAATTATTCAGCCACTTCCAATTTCGGTGACTCACGGAAGAGAATCTAGGTCATAAATTGGTATATCCTAAATTGTGCCAGTGACAGAGTAGATTATAAAAGGACTTTTACTGCGGATCCCCAGGTCCTATACCCTGCTGCAATAAATACTTAATTTCTTTATGGAGTGTGACAGAAATCCAAGAGACTAGGAAAGCTTTGGTTTGAAATACACTGTATATTAGTGGTAACATTTCCTGGGAGAGACACACTCAATTCTCTGGTCTAACTCAGACAGAAGAGGGAGCTGAAACTAATCTCCAGCCTCCCCAGGGACAGATCCAGCCACAAAGAGATGGGAAGGTGGTCAGGTTTCCTCCAGGTGCTTTCTGTGAGGCACTCACCTAGGAGACAATTTCTGGGAACATGAATGTGGGGCAGAGGAATGCTTTGTTTGAAAGTGCAGATACAAGCATCAAGCTCCTTAGAGCCAGTGTATCATGTCGCCAGCAACTGAAACGTAAGGTAATTCCATCGTGTAATGTTAAGCATCTGTAAGCTTAGTTGACCAAATGGGAGGGGTCTGGAAGACCTAAATTTTAATTCAAGTGCCTAACATGGCAGCCTGTTACTTTAGACTGTTTGGGAGCTTCGTATCATGTGCTTTTATGTCTACTATAATCTTTTCAGCTCTTTCCCCAGATTGCTATTTTGAGCTAACCTCAGTACCCACAGAGGGCTCCATGACCCATCCACCGACTGCTGAGTTTGCTATGAGACTAACTGCAACTCTGAGCCTGGTTTTCCCTCCCATCTGGCAGCAAAAATGAAGTGCTGCTGACTGAATGACCACTGATTCTCTTGGAAGCAGAGCTATACAAACAGCAACAGCCAACTCTGTCACCATTTGTGAGGATTTGTAGCTTGGGCCCTGAGACATCTGGCTGAGATATTTACGCAGTCCCGTATTGCACTCACTGAGGCTCTGCGTTCACATCTGGAGTCTAGACTGAGTGACTCTATGGGCTGGCCTTCGAGCCTCTGAACAGCTCATGTCCCTCTTGCTCTCCAGCTTGGTCTTTTTTGTGCTTTATTCATTTATTTATTTGCTGTAGGTGCTTCTATCTCGTCTCCTTAGACATTCCTATCACAGACGCTTGAGAGCTTCAGGGAGGCATGGCAGGGACTCGCAGAGACCAGGTAAAAGCAGGCAGGATGGGCAGGGGGAAAAGGATGTGGCAAGGCTTTGATCTCATGGGTACGGTGATGGGGGGTGCCTGATTACGCTGTTTCTTCAGAGTTCTACAGCTGTGCTGTGGGAAATGACAGTGCTCAGCTGCAGAGTTTGCATTCAGCACATGTGACAGGCAGCAGGGGTTTCTGTAAGCTTTTAGAGGTGACCAAGTGGTTGAGCCAGGCCTGCTACCCTGGGTTAAATCAGCAGGGAGGTGCAGGTACCACCTTGGCCACCAGAGCTGTTCTATCTCAAGCTGGTTGAAGTTGGTGCCCATTCATTTTCTCAAGCCTGAAAAGGACACGGTGGTTAGTGTTCAGCAGGCTAACTGTAATGATCTATCTGAGACATTGGCACAGGGACAGTTGGTGCATCACAGGTCCCCTGGGAGAGACTTAGGAATCTAAAAGAAACATCTAGGTTTAGAAAATTAATCCCTTCAGTTAGGCGTATGTTCTGTCTCTGTGTTTAGTTGCGTATCATTTTGAACACGGGATACTAGTAACTTTATCCTGTGCTGGTGCTGTACTTTGAAAACAGGTGAATTCCTGGCTGATTTGACATTCTCCCTGGCAGAATTGGCAGTTGCTGTCTGCCCTGGGAGCAAATCATCTGAAATGTTGCTGCCCTTATTCCCAGCCTCAACCTAATTTCTTTCCCTTGGGCCTTTAGTCTGTTAGTTCCACTTGCTCCTCTGTCTGTCTCATATTCTCCTTGTAACAGTTTTTCTTTGTTTTAGATTTCCTGGTTGCCTAAGAGCCCTGTCTGCCACTACTGAAGAAATACTGCTATGGTGTCAAGGGCTAAGTAATGCTGACAACAGTGGGGCTATGACCTGGAAATGCAGTGGAGAAAAGGAACTGGGTAATAGCGAAAATATTTATAGTGCTTGAAAAGATGAGTATTACGGATGTACCTGTTTGTGTATCTTACATACATAAGCTAGAATCTACATTAAGAGAAAGTCAAACTGTGGAATTGCAGGCACTGAAATACAGTTCAATTGACTCTTTAAAAGAGGGTGAAAAGGGCTTTCAGACATTCACTGTGCACCCAAAGCAGCCAGCAACAGCATGATGGCAGTTCTAAGTAAAGGGCCTTAATCAGAGTATATAAAAAGACTGGAATGATGTTTGAACAACATGTCCAGCTCCCAAGCATTGTCTCTTTCCTGCTATCAATGACACCCATTGTGCAATAACAACATTTGCACAGAGATACGTCCCCGTTTGTGCACAGAGAATATATTGAAACAGCCATAGGGCTGCACTAGCCTCAGCTAGAAAAGTCCCCAAGGGCCCTTCTGCCAGCTGCTGACTGATGTAGAGCTGCTGCTGCTGATAATAGGGTACATGTGCTGGCGTGGAGCTGAACTAGGCAATCTGGGGCACAGTCAGATGTGCTCAACAAGGATCAAGTTCAAACCTGTTTAAGAAGTTAGTTCCCGTCAGTGGTGATTTAAGCTAAGTAGCTTTGCTGTGTATTGGAAAGGACAAGGAATGCTCACATAGTCAGCTACTTCATCTTGGCTGTCACTGTGGTGATTTCAACAGAGCCAGGGGAGTCAGAAAGATAGCAAACAGCTGAGATCTGTGACATCCTAAATCATGCAGACACAAGGTGCTAAAGGTGTATTTCCATTAGATGTTTGCCTGCTCGTATGTAGCAGAATTATGCTACATATTTCACTTTCTCTTTCTGAGCAGTAGAAATCAAGAGGTGTGAAGACTTCTTTGAGATGTAGATCACTGTCCCACACTGAAAATGGTTATTGTTAGTGGAACGTTGCTGATCCATTCAGGAGCAGGCAAAATGTCAGTGTAGGTGAGACTAGAAAAGGCAGATTTTTTGCCATAGAGATTAACCTACCATCATTGGAGAGCAAACATAAATTCCCCCACTCTACTAAATGCTCTCACAGGAGAGGAAATTAAAAACTGATCACTGCAATGTTCAAGAAACATAAATACACTATTAATTAGGCAAATGAGCACTGTAAATGACATTTGTGTTAATGTCATGTAAATTTATCATCAGCCATGTTCCTCCTAGAGATAGCTCACATGTGCTAGGCAGGATATACCATTGTGTGAACAGTGCACACCATCCAGTATCACAGAGATTGGCTATATTGTTTTCCAGGCTTAGAAGCCAGATTTGGCCTTGTATCAGAACAGTCATATTGCGAAGTTGCTGAACACAGCTCCTCTGTGTTTCCCAAAATTATTCAGTTCCTTCATCCAAAGAGCATGTTGCACAGCAGGAGACACAACTAAAGATCTTCCTAGGGATTACTGCCTCCTGGAAGAACTAATGCCATATTCATTCTGATGGAGAAACTGAGTTCCAGAGTAGCAGTTTAGCTCTTATTCAGTTCTTTTTCTGAGAGATGCCCAGTGAGGGTGCCTTCAGGTAGATCCACAAAAGTCTTTAAACCCTAGGTAAACCCTTAAATTATAAGTAAAATCCAATTTCAAGATTCCAGCTGGTTGTGTCAACAGGACTTTGGATATTAATAATAATAATAAAAAATGCAGAGTAACTAAGTACCTTTCTAGCTTGGACAAACTATGATTAAAGCAAAGATGACTTGTTCCTGAAATAATTTGTTCTGTCTGCTGAACAATCACTTTATTGTTATTTACTTTACCCCTTTATAGTGAAGTGGCAGTTGAATAAATACAAGGAAAATGGTTTCAATCTTGTTACCCTGGCAAGGATCCCACTGACCACAATAGTACTTTACCTTTGCATGGATTACGAGAACAGCAGGATCTGAACAGCTGGCCACTTAGTTGGGTTGTTGGTATTTCTAAACCTATAATAAGTCAGTGCTGAATGCAAGTATCTTGTAATCTGAATACAGAGATCCTATAGCATCACTCAAGGCCTCTTGAAGGCAATGCATACAACATACGAAAGGAAGCTGTAATCTATAATGCCACAAATCCTTTATGAGGATTATCTCTCTTATCTCATCTGGCATCAGAGAATTACACGTAATATAGACACATAAATGGCTTAGTCACAGAAAGATCCTTTAGAAAAAGGTAGCAGAGAGGAAGTTTTGTTTGTTTCTAAGCCAGATTGAAGAGGAAAAGCTCCACAAATGACAAGCATATCAGAGCTGGATTCGTGTTTGGGTTCACTTGGGAGAATTTGCCTAGAGAATTGAATCCTCACAGCCTTGCTTTGCATGTAGTCATTAACAGCCATGCAAAGGGAGTCTTGTGCCTCCATTTCCCTACATTCAGCTAGTCTGCCTAAGAGTCAGGGGCTACGGGAAGTGTAACACAATGATTAAACCCTGTAGTTCCACGCTGGCCAAACAATAGCCATAGATTTGAATAATTTGAGCTCAGGATAGGATTGCTTGATTTATGAGGCTCAGTTGCATACCTAAACAGATTTACTCATTGCAGAGCCAGCCTAGATTAATCTTCGGTAGTTCTCTCCTACTGCCGTCACTTATTTTCCTTTATAGGATCCTGCTGGTTTCTCCAAAGACAAAACTTACTTAGCATGATGCAGTTTCCCTGCTGGTAACTTCTTTCCTTGTAACTCCTACTTATCTTGTCTCTTTTTCCATGTGTGAGAGTCTAACCTAGCCTTGTACACTTGCTCTAGTTACCTTATTCCCCTCTTCTTCACACCTGCCTATCTTCATATTTTTCTTCTTTAAATCTTACTCTGGCTTTTATTTTCATTAACAATACAGAAGATTTGGGCTTTCCCTTCTACAAAATGCTTATCAACATCCTTTCCCTCTCCACTTACCAGCCAATTACCAACCCTTTCCATCCTTTCAGGTCTAATTGCATCTCTAACAATACTGGATCTGTTGTTTATTGCCTATAAGCCAATGTCAGGGGTTGTCTTAGACCCTCTCCAGTCCAGCCTCTACACTTCTCATTTATCTTAAACCACTCTCACCAACCTCTCCAACGATGGTAGAAAAGAAGAGAAAGGACATATTGGCCTACCTTGATAATGTAAAAACCTATTTTTGTATTCGCCTGTTTTGGGAACTGATTAAAATCACACTAAAATTAATGAAGACTTTCCATTGATGTAATGATCCTTTGATGAGGACCAGCAAAATCTTACATTATGTGAGTCAGAGTTCAAGAAGGAATTCCAGTATTTTCATTCATAGATGGTTCATTTCCTGTAGCTTTCACACTGTCCTTTCCACTCGACTGACCTCTGTCTGATCGTATACAATCTCCTTTATATTCCCTCTTACGGGATAAGTAGTTGGCTGTGCATAGAAGAATGTTCCATTTTCTGAAAGAATTTCTTGGATTCCCTGAAGAGATTAGTTCAAAATTTTAATTAGGGGCATTGGCAGAGTTCCCAAATGCTGGTATATTAGGCTGTGGTTTTAATTTTCATCACCCGTTTTGGTTCATATACAATGCATAGGATTTCTGATGAGTAGTTTACTTGAAATGGTGCATGTTTTGTCCCTCCAGTTTTTGTTCATCCCGTTAATACAGATGAGTCATGATTGGCAGCAATGTCTTGTTTTTTCCTTCCAAAGCCTAGGGAGGTTGCCCAATATTCTGAGGACAATTGTCCAAAAGATGTCAAAGTTTGAAGTGACCAGTAAAAGTTCCACTAAAACTTTGGAAGGCATACAGGATGCAAGTGTCATTAATTAAGCTCTAAAAACCTACAGTGCTGTGGGAACCTGGCATAAAATACACAAGCTGAACTTTGTTTGCAACTTCCTTCTATTTAGGAATTCATTAAAGAGCTGAAGCATTTGCAGAGATTTCAGGACCCAGTGCTAGAATGGCTAATTGCTGGCTCAGTCTTTTGTATACAGTGCAGCACATAAAAGGACTGTGATCAAAGAATGCAGGTGCTGCTGAGGGCAATGAGAATGCAAGTACAGTGATTGCTTGCCGGATACAATATATAACGTTTCATTTAGCTGTGCTTTGCTTTGGTCCATGATAGGATTTTGTAGGAATTGCTGAATGATTTTGACTGGAGTGATTTAGCAAATGCATTGTTTAAGCAGAACTAAAGATTTATGCTTCTTCTTTCATCTTCCTCCTGTTTTTTACTCTTCTAGCACCTGAGGGAAACATAACCACTACTGCAGATCTTACTTAGATGAAGGCTTTAGGAAATTTAGGTTGGTTTGATGTTCTTCAGTATGTTAGAGGTGGCTATCAGTTAATTTTTGCTGGACCCTTGACCTTGTAGTGGAGGAGAGTGAAGCTACACAGTACATCTTAGCTTACATATCTTCACAATTAGAGCAGAAGACACAAATAATTTTATGGTTATATTTACCATACCTAGATTTTCTTCAGTTCTCACTCTGTTCTTATCCTGCCAATCTTTTCATATATTGTTCTCATCAAATGGCAAAGAGAAATCTATGGTGAAGCTTTCTCCTTTTTTAACAACCATCCTATTTGATCACCCTCCAAAAATAGCACAAGCCATATGAAACAAGTGGAGCTGTGGACCCTGTCTTGGAGAGCATGCATGAGTAATTAAATAACATGTCCTTCTGTCACCATTTTTGCAAGGAAGGGGATTAAAATCTGTGTTCACAGGCTGAGAGCAGGTGTCTGTGATGAGACCCCATGCTGTGACATGGATGCAGCACATTCTTACATGAAAAGCCCTGGCTGATGAAATGACCACAGGAAGACAACATGGAACCCTCCCAGCACAATCAGAAGAAGCTTAATTAAGCTCTGTGGTTAATTTTAAAGTGAGTGTGTGCCTGTTTTAGAAGAGCATTAAGAAAATTGAAAACATGGCATTTTTTAAAATTATGTTCTGGTCTTCCTGACATTCTTCAAGCAAACTGTCTTGTTTCTTGCATGGTCAAATGATACAGTGACTCAGAAATGAACACACACGTGTTTACGTAGATGGGATTTAGTAACTTGTCC
The DNA here is from genome assembly GCA_013389985.1 of Dryoscopus gambensis. Taxonomy (NCBI): domain Eukaryota; kingdom Metazoa; phylum Chordata; class Aves; order Passeriformes; family Malaconotidae; genus Dryoscopus; species Dryoscopus gambensis. The sequence goes on along the minus strand of WEIT01019524.1, from coordinate 68,090 downwards.
AGTGTGGTTTTAGAGGTTTTTTTCCTTAGTTGTGGACATTTTTTCCTTTGGCAGAAGGCAGCACTGAACCCACACTTCCTGCAGTTGTTCTCGACACAGTTGTTTTAGTTGTAATTATATGACTGAAAGCATACAGAGGCTACAAACTCCCTATAATCTTGTTAGAAATTTCATTAGAGAAGGTAAAAAAAAAATTGGCAAACTCAGAGAAAGATTAATGTTTGCGTTAGAATGATTACAAAAAAAAAAAAGACAGAAGTACTGATAGCAACAGTACTTTGCTTTGTATCACGTGTACGTTTCCACTAGAGAACCTAAAATGCTTTCCTGATTACTGTGAAGCAACTTGAGAAATCCTTTACATGTCCACATGCATGACTATGGCTATTTTAACAGTGGTAAATCAGAGGTTTGAAACAAGAACCACTTGCTCTGACAATCCAGCGAGTCAGTGTTGAAACTGGAAAGTCGAGACTAAAATACTCATGCCCAATTTCATGCAGAACATGGGGTGAAGAACTGTAACCTAGCTATATATGGATTGATGGAGTGACAAAGAACAGCTTAAAGCTTCATAGACACCTTTGCTTTTCTCAGTAGAAGAATTTGCTCTTTCTTTCTGGTCTTATTTTTTTGTGTGTGTGTGTAGTTTGTTTTTTTTTTTCTTTAGCCTCAATACAGGCAAGGGCCTTCTCAAACATGAAAGAAGGCTCTGTCTGAGAAATTCATTAGCCAAATTAGACATAAAATAATGAGGGGGTGTGAAGAAGGCAGCAAGGGATGGGGGTGGGAGAGGAAATGTGGACAAGGATAGCTAGAGACAGTTCTCTGCTAGGGTAGCTGATTAAAACAATGGTACAGTACCTTGACTAATGTAGAGCTAATTAAAACTGTATAGGACAAAGCACTTCTAAATATACTACAGGGATCAATCTTGCTATGGTAAATCCATCCCCAGTGAAATTTCATTGACTTCAACGGGTTTTCTTCTGGGATGAATTTGGACTGATAACCTAATAATTCTTTTCTGTCTTTAATTTCTAAGGACTTTTTGTCAGAAGCATGGCAAGGAACTTCAGTCTGGCTTTCAAAAGTGCTGAACACCCAAAACTCTTACCAAGGTCTCCTGGAATTACAGGTGCTTGATACCACTGTTAATTTAAGCTGAATTAACTGTTTCATGTTTGCTGTGAGTTTGCTTTGTGTACTGTGCCAACACATCTGCAAAATGACCCTAAGCTAACCTCCTAAATCTTCTGAGGAAGAAACTTCCTATGCATAGGTGCAACACCTCACACAATGCAATGCAGAGCTTAGCAAAGGCCTCTAGGAAATAATACAATAAAATTAATTAGTAAAAAACAACAGTAAATTATAAATTTACAGCATCTGTACTTGCAGGGCATTGGAGAAGATGTACTTGGGCTGGTTATGGCATACTTCTGTTATCCAGTTTCCAACTGACTGTCCGTGGTCTGATTTGTCAGATAAATTTTGTTCAATGTGTTCATAGTTTCTCTGAACTTAAAAAATGTATCTTTTTATGCCCCTGAAAAAGCCACACTGAGAAACAGGAAAAAATAAATGAAGGCATCTTACAGTGGAAGTTACAGCTGTCATCTCTGAGGTGTCCAGGACTATCATGTAAAACCACACCAGACTTTTTTTGAAAGCTTCAAGTGAAACAGAGAACATGCTTTTTGGAACATTTTCTCTTTTACTGCACAACTCCGGTAAAGTCCGCTCGAACATGCTTTTTGGAACATTTTCTCTTTTACTGCACAACTCCGGTAAAGTCCGTTCTGCTTTGGCTTCCACTCTATGGAAGATGTACATCATATAGATAATGATAGTGTTTCAATAGCACACTTCTTTCTCTTATTTAACTTTTTGGCTTTAATGGAGAAAAAAACCCCAAGCAAACCAATTTCCAACAAGAGAAACCACCACCATTCAATGAGTTGTGCTCTGGTTTTGTTCTGAAGGCTGGCTCTGAGAGGAGGATTACTAGTTTATCTCTGTTACTTCAAAAAACAGATCTGTTCGATCACCCAAATGTTTGGTTTTAAAAAGGGCAGCTCCTGGGGATCGTAAAGAAATCCACAATGCAGCAGGGAAGGAATATAATAGACTGTTTTGGAAAAAAATACAATGAGGGGAAAACATAGCATACAATACATTTGGTGTGAACTTTTCCCAGAAGATTGCTTGAGCCTCATAGTTCGCTTACAACCAAAGTACAGCGATGCTGGGCAGCCTGCCAGTTCTTGTTATTGTAGTACTGTGTGAGCCAGTTCCCTGGTGAAGAAAGAAAAGGAGAGAGAGAGACAGACTTTTCTTTGCCTTTCATAAGTGTCCCACACTTTCCTCTCTGCTCTCTCTCTGAACACCCAACCGCTCTTTACATCAAGGTGCTTTGGTGCATGCTACACTGTGCAGATGTCGTGCTGCTCGTGTCGCATGTGGTACTGTCACAGTTCAAGAGGGCTGACACAGGGCTGCGTCGCCTCACTGCACTGGGGGTTTCAGATGACAGCTCTGCCTGACAGTCTAACAGTAAGGCACCCTGTGATATGCGTAGTGAGGATGAGTAACACCTTGTCCTCACAACAGAAGTATCTGGGAAGGGAAGCATTCCTAGGAGTGGGTGCCAGGATAAGTTGCATGTCTACACTGAATTTTGCAGTCAGATGTGAGCCAGGATAGCTTGGGCTTAATACCATGCTACAGATGCCAGTGAGGCATCTCTGAGTTGCTCAGAGCACTGGCAGACCTCCTTCATGTCAGCCTGAAAAACAGCACACAGACATAGATGAGTTAAAGGCTCACAGTCTGGCCCTGAATGTATAGCAAAACTGAGTATGGATGAAAGAGGCCTCCCACGTTCTTGTATCTATATTCTACCTGGAAATTCATCCAAGAACATTTCAAAATCAACAAACATGGCATGGGCTTGTTTTTATTCCACCCCTCCACATCCACACACCTCCTCTTCAAGCTGATATGCTGCCTTGAACCCTGAAACTACAGCACTCTCTGGGAAGCACTTACGCAGCCTCTATCAGAAGCATGCTGGGCTCCCAAATGTGATAAGAAGCTGATAAAAATTATCTGGGCGTTAAAACAGCCTTAGTGGAAGAATGTTTAGCTAAATAGATACCATCTGTCCCTTACAGAGAGTACGTCCTTGTTCTGCCCTGGCCTGACCACTGTGAGCTATTGCTTTTGTGGTGCAGTCCATGTGTGAACGGGCTGTTGTTCCCAGGACCTGGGGCAACTGTTTATGCAATGTGGACTTTATGAGAAACAGTTACAGTTGCAGGGATTTTATTTATTTTTTTAAGAGTTAAAGATTGATAATGAAAACAACATTTTTGCCTAATACAGAAAAGTACTGGACTGGATCAGCTCAGCTGAATGCTCATATTGGCCCGTACAGCACATTTCTCTGGGGTAGCCAAAGAGAGAAGGAATCCTGAAGAACTATAAGCAGCACACCAATTACCAAGAGAACTTTCATGTCAATAACAAACAGTGCAAATATTTTCCAAGGGACACTAGCAGCTGGCACACAGCACTGACTACAGCTTTTTAATGCATTTTCTTTACCTCCTCATGACATAGTAGAACAGAGCATGGATAGACCGGCACTACAGATGGCTCATTGAGCTGCTATGCAAATACATAGGAAAAAAGTTAAAGACAAGAATCAGAGGGTAATTTGCTCTGAGAATGACTGTGGAAAACTTTGGAATTTGTGGGACTAAAGAGAGAGTGCAATCTACCTAGAGGAAAATCCAGCAGAGCATGAAGGTCTCAAGTACAGAACTATTATCATACTTCCCCAGAGAGAGACAGGTAGTGAGATCTGCAGTGGGACAGTCACACCATCCAGCTAATCTAAGCAAATTCCACCTATGTACTGTAAAAGTGAATCCAAGTGTCTGCCATGGGTGATACTGAGAGGTCAGGCTGGTTGAGCTACCTCACTGGGTTACCTAAAGGTAGACAGATCAATGCCCCATAATGGATGTCGGAGCCCTGAGGGCGCTAATGGTCCTTAATGCTCATGACTAGCCTAACTTGTGGCCTCCACTCACACCCCTTCCCATGGACCCAAGAGCCCCATCTCAGCTCAAGCCTGGGCCTCCATCTCTGTTTGAACTGTGCTGTAGGTAGAGTGGAATGGAAAAGTAGTGTTGGAAGGGACATACAATGATCACTGATTCCAACCACCTTACCACTTCCGGGCTGACCAAAAGTTAAAGCATTCTATTAAGGGCATTGTCCAAATGCCTCTTAAACACTGACAGGCTCAAGGCATCAACCATCTCTCTAGGAAGCGTATTCCAGAGTTTGACCATCCTCTTGGTAAAGAACTGTTTCATAATGTCAAGTCCAAACTTGACCTGATTCAGCTTTATAACATTCCCACATGTCCTGTCCCTAGATCCCAGGGACAAGAGCTCAGCACCTCCCTTTACACTTCCCCTCCTCAGGAAGTTGTAGGGAGCAGTGAGGTTGCCCCTCAAACTCCTTCTCTCAAAACCAGACAAGCACAAAGTCCTCAGCTGCTCCTCACAGGATATGCCTTTCAGCTCCTTCTCCAGCTTTGGTGCCCTCCTCTGGGCATATTCAAAGACCTTCACACCTAAGTTTGTTTTAAATTGTGGGGCTCGGAACTGCACATAGTGCTCAAGGTGAGGCTGCACCAATGCTAAATACAGTAGGAAACTGGCATGCCTGTGTCTAATGCTGACCCTGGAGCTTTCTCCCTAGTGGACCTCAGACCTATGTTGTAGGTGGCTTCTTTTCTGGATGACTCTCTCAAGATGTATGATTTAGGGTTTTTTTCACTCGTGTCTTTGGTCCTGTCTACTTTGAACCTGACAGATTGTTATGGCCAGAGTGCAGGGCCCGGCACTTCTTCTTGCTGAACCTTATAAATTGGCCTTGGCCTGTTGATCCAGCTTGTCCGGATCCCCGCTTAGAGTTAAAATCTCACACAGCACCTCACTATCACAGCCGCTGTGGGGGTCATCGGTGGTATTTCTCAGAGCAAAAGATTTGCTAAAGGGGGCAGGAAGGCTCCAGGGAACTGGTTGTTCCAGTTCATCAGCAATGGGTTTTGAGCTTTAATTGCCTGAACATGGTGAGAAGCAGGGTGGCTGCTGTAAGAAATTGGGATCTCAGGAAAAGGAACAATGTTTCTCTCATTCCATGCCTTAACATCTGCAGAGGAAAGGAGATCCCATAGAGTCCCAAGAAGAGGGAGTTGGCTCTGCAGAGGATTATGAAGGCTTTTGATGATTTACTTGAAGAGCTTTACTGCTTGTGTCATTTGATAGTGAGGCCTCTGTGCAAGCCTGTGTTCCTTTTTCTCTTAATTAATTTTGATTCTAAAGTGAATCTATCACCCTGGAGGTGTGTGGCCTTGAGTAGGTTCTTCAGGCATGAGCTGTCTCTGCAGTGCTTTTAAGGCCTGGAGCAGGAGGATTGCAGAGGCATCTCTTCAAGGGAAGAGCAGTCAGAAAGAGGATCTTCACATCCAAGCCATTCTGTGATCCTGGAGTTAGAAACACTTCAAAGGTCAGGCACAGTCCCAGCTGCCCTGGGAATATGTGGGACCCCTATTCAGACCAATTACACTGACAAAAAAGACCAAAGAGTATATGCAAAAATTTACAGAGGTTATAAATGTGTACATATTTTGGAAGAATGTTACAAGATGGAAAGCATATTCTGTAGCTCTGCATCAGGTATTTCTGATGTAAGGAAAGCAAGGAGAAAGTTCAGAATTCAAGTTCTTAGAATATTTTGTTTGAATATTTTGTATTTTAATTTTGCCTTTCCACCTTCACAACAGGCAGTGACCAGTGCAAACAGCCTTCAAAGTGCCCAGTGATTGGCCCACAAAGGGGTGCAATGGTTAGAAAAGTGGGTCCTTGAAAGATGCTTCATTTCTGTGGTAATATAAGTAAAAAAGCTCAGAAGGGCTCTGATGAGGACAGATGCCTGTGGAAGTGACATGGCTCTCATCAGTTTGGGGGACTGCAGCATAGCACTGACAGGTTGTGCTTTACAAAGAGTATGTATAGCAGTGATATTATTCAGAACAGTACTTTGATTAAAGTAGTCTTTTGATTAAAGCTCAAAAATCCAGGTCTTGGGATGAAGTGCAGAAGCTGAAGCCTACTAGCCAGTTGACTGTTCATACACGAAACTCTTCGAATGTTCATAGCTATAGTCAGAGGACAGCCAGATAAGAGGTAAAATTCAGTTCTGTTATTTGACATTTTCAGTATCAGACACTAGTGAGCCCAGTTCTTTCTCTTTGATGGGTGTCTCAGCTCACCCTTTACGAGCTGGTTAAAAAGGCTGATCGTAGGACCTGATCTATTTTCATTGCATGTGTTACGCAGATTTCCTTAAAAAGGAATCTTCTGCCTTCGCTAGGAAGATAAATAATGAGAAAACATCTGCTCTTTAAGCTCTGGACTGACCTATAAATCTTAATGACGTATGAAATCCCAGAAGCAGAAATCATCTACAGATTGCAAAATTCTCTTACTCTCTCATTTTGGTTATTTTATTCTGTTTCTTGGAGGGGTTTTTGGTTGGTTTTTTTTTTTCTTTTCTTTTCTTTTCCTTTTTTTTTTTTAAAGCAATTTTATTGTTGTTCCTCTAATTCCTGGTAATTTGGAAGCCTGAGTGTGGGTTTTTTCCCCTCACTGTGTCATTATAACTGATAGGAGCTGGTGAGAGGAGGGCATGGCAACCATAATAGCACAAGAGGGGTGGAACAGGCAGCCCTTACAAGAAGCTGACAGGCAGAGAATAATGACAGAGTAGAGGATGGATAACTAACAGTTTGGATGATTTACTCTTGAGAAGCTCTGGAGGGTGGGATGCTTCTTTGCCTGTTTATTTCAACCTCACATGCTGAAGAAATGAGTTTGCTTAGCTACCTTAATACTTTCCAGCATTTTCTCCTGCCAGGGAATGGGAATCTGCTTCTCTCTTCAGTACTTGCCTGTGGCCTGCCTTACAAAGGCAAGGCTGCTGTTAAGAATGACCAGAGGTTCCTCTCTCCTTTTGCCTCTAGAGCTTCAACAGCAGCAAAAATTTAAAACAATGGTATCAGTGATGACCATAAAATTAAAGAGGCTAGAATTCAAACTGCTGTGGAGTATGTCAGGTTCAGTATTCAGAGAAGGACATTAGTGTGGGGCATGCCTCACTTGCAGCATGAGCTAAGATAAGGAAACTCCAGACTCAATCTTAGAGGGTCTCTTCCAACTCAGAAAATTCTGTTATTTCCCTGAGATGCTGCAAAGAAGTAGAGAGCCTCTCATGCAGCAAATCATTCTGATAACTCTTTGCTTACCGCAAGGTCAGACTGATTTTATTCTCCATTTCATGTTGCCTTAATCTAAACATTGGAAGAGGTGATGTTAGGGTAAAAGTCTCAGGAGACTGTGAGCAGCATATGGACCATTTCTCTTGATAAATCATAGAACCATCTGCATGCAAGTGGGCAGGAATGGAGTAATTCTTCTCCTGAAGCTGTTAAGATATCCTAGTTCCCATGAGTCAGTATCCTTGGTCTGTAATTTCACGGATAGGTTTGAGGCTAAGATGCCTATGGAAATCATTCACTTACCTGTCCCAGTCTGGGACAGGTGGGACAAGTCAGGTGGGCTGGAAACTCAACCATCTTCTGGGAGTGGTGCTCCCAGGGCAGAAATCACCCTATTCTGAGTTACACTAGAGACATGACTTCAATTCTGGAATAGCAGGGCACACAAGCACACTAAAAGTGAGACAGTGTTTTATAGCTCAAACAGCAATTCAGGGAGCAAGAGCTAAAATTAAACACATGGCGATGCTCTGTTTTGTTGTTTCCTGTGCCCTGAATACCATCTGCTTGAAAATCAGGTGAATCAAAGTGTTATTCTGAAGGGCTGCTCTTATTAGATTGATATTTTCTTTAGGTGGAGCAAAGAATTTTGTCTAAAAGAGGACATATTTAGGAGCCTAATCAGTAAATGCAGAAGAGACTGCAAACTGATCAGTGATCAGAGGAGGGTGAATGGGTTTGACTGACATCTGGAGTAAAGCAGTGCTGTGCTCTTTCAATTACAGGTTTAAGACTGCCACAATTGACAGATTAAAGGTGTTCACCCTAATCCAAAATTATACTTTCCTCAGTCAAATTGACCATTGTGTCAGCTTCAATTTGTTCAGATATGTCACCCACAGTGAGTGATTGGACTGATTCACTTGCACACTCTTTGACAAGGTCCCTGTTTTGTGTTCACTCCTTACTCTTGCTATTTCCCTTGTCAGACAGATACTCCAGAAGCATTTCCATTATCTCCCATGTAGCTGTACCTCAGAAATGTACTGGACTGGAAAGAAAAATCCTCAGGCCAATTATTCTGACATAAACTCTACTTATCAGAAAGCACTAGAATATGAAGCATAAGTTAAAATAGCTCAAAAATAGGACACAACCATACACACATATACACCCCAGGCAGATACCTAAGTAATGCTGTGCTCAGTCTCTGCCATGACTGAGTATGGATGAGCACTTTTAAATAAGAAACAACAAAAACGTTGCCTTAACATCCAGATCAAAACAGTCTCTCTGAGAATGGAAGTCCTTTAATTTAAAACAAAAGCAAAGAATTGTTTGCAGGGATCTGGCCTGGTTTTTTCTGTTAGGAGCAGAAGTGGCCTAATGCTTGGAGAACAGTTACCCTGTAATCTTCCTGACTCTTTGAAAAAGGAAGAAAAACAATGTGTACAAATTTCTGAGAGCCTTTCTGGTGCTGATTTTCCTTGGGTGAGGAAACAGGTGAGAAGAGATGAGTTGCATTTCTTTCCCACAAGCTGAAGGAAATAGAGGTACTCATCTCATTAGCACAAAGATGTGAAGTGGCATTCAGTTAGTGAGTTTTACCTTTAACCAAATTCATCAGGTGGGCTCTTCCTTCTGAGCCAGACTAAAAGCATGTCACACCCTCCTGCAGAAGCTTCACTTGGGAAGGTTTTGGAGAGCTCTTAGTGGGGTAACTCACTTGAATCTTATTTTGAGGTGAAGTAGGTGCTTGTACAAATAATGTCACTGTCCTCTCATATTATTTCGCATCTATGCTAGTGTTTTGCTTTTTTTTTTTGTTGGGACCAGGGTGTTGTGGGTTTGGGGGGTTGTTTGGGGGGTTTTTTTGGCTTTTATTTTACTCCTCAAAGTATCCATGGATATAAAAATGAAATATTTTTGATCGGGTTACAAGTACATTAAAATGTCCAGTGTTATCCATCTCTGTAATCCATCTGTCACAGTTTCACACACACACACACACACACACAGCCATTAGTAGAGTTTCTAGGCACAGCAATATGTAACCTTTAAAAGAGATACTACAGCCAGAACAAACATTACTTGCCTATCCACCAGGAAACACTTGCCCTGAAGCTGAAGGAAGTTTTTTCCCCTCTGCTTGCCACAGCAATGGTGAGAGGGACCCATGCACAGTCTGTGTAGCTTGCAGGACAGTGGCACACTAGAGGCTTGTGAAGCAGGATACTGAGGACTGACTATGATACCACTTGTTATCACTGCTAGAAAATCCTTTGCTTTCCATTCTGGAGATTCCCGTAATTAAAATACTTTAATTCTACAGGACATTTGCAGAGTGTTCATAATTCTGTCGACATTTTGCCCAAAATATTACATATCCCTTGGAGGACCCAGAGTGAAGTTGCTGAATTTTGTTCTGTAATTAAGGTTTGAATTTAGAAAATGTGGGGCAGAGTGTGTGTGTGTGGGGAACTGCACTCTTTCTGTTATGTTTTTTAGGCAGTTATAACACCTGAGAGAATTTGTGTAGCTCTTTGAAATTTGGCACATACATTATCCCCAGCCATAGCCATGATTTTGTGTTTTCTGCGTAGTGAAAGTTATCAAGAGTGATACAAAATGTGAAATATAAGAGTACAGCGGTACCTAGTACTATTTATCCAATAGTTTCATCTATCTCTATGAGACCCTAAGCACGTGCCTCATACATAACTCTCGTTATTTGTGCACAGTGGCAGAATTTCTTTTTAAGTACTGATTTTCCAGCTTTCCATAGCCATGGCTCACATTATGTGAGGGTAAGGAAAGTGGGAACCATTCCTTCTATCTCTTTGGATGTGCTTGCACCCTTCATGCATCAGAAGGCTGAGCAGACACTTTACATTAAGAGATATGTCCACATGGAATGCAATCCATGAGGGGAAGCCTTGGAGCAGATATGGGTCCTTGTGTGTTAGTTGACTGTAAAAACAAACGGTACCACTGGAACCATTTATGCATCTCAGGGTTCAGTTTTAACGGAGATGAGCTGTTGCTGTCACTCCCACTTTACCATAGAGGTGAGAGATTTTGATAGGCAAGAAGTCAGAAACAAAGAGGGACCACAGAAGTGAGCTTGTTAGGTCAGTAACAGTAATGGTAGGAAGCAGAGAAGTAAAATCATCAGAGATTCACCAGGGGAAAAAAGCAGAAAACCATCACTGACTTGTCAAGATCTAAAAATCTTATGAGAGGAGGTAGAGAGGAGGCAGGCAGTGCATCAACAGGACTAAGCATCTGCATGTTCTGAGGAGAAACAAAGGTTGACGCTTCTCTGCTTGATTGACAGCACTTTGGCCAGCAGAGACTCTCAAGGTGGCTGCCCCATGGATACTGAGCATATGAATGCTTAGCCTAATAATGTTAGTCCTGACCCACTGCTGTGTGTGTTAGCAATAAATAAGACTAATTTTTTATATGGACAATCCTGCTTTTGGGCCTCTATGCCAGTAAAAGATGCTCAAAACATCAAGGGTTACGTTTAATGTGATCTGCTTTATTGTGCAGACTGCAGTACTGGCCTCAATTAATTCCTCCTTGAATTAGAGCATATCTGTTTGTAAAACAAAAATCCAGCCTCATTTTCTTTTGATTGAAAACTTTTCCAGTGATGTATACTCTATTGTAGCCCTTGGGAAATAATTCCACTTTCATTATCCTGAATGTTAAAAATACTCATTTCAGTTTTATTCTGATTGTGACTGGTTTCAACTTCCAGCCACAGAATGTTGTTACATATCTGCTAAACTGAAAAGACCACATATTATCAGGTTTCTGCATCCTGTTTGAATGGTGGCTAAACAAGTCTTTTGCCTTCTCCTTGACATGCTAACCACACTGTGCCTTTCAGTCCATACCCTAGCCATGTGCCCCAAGCCCATCATTATCCTGAATGGATACTTTCTGAATCCTTATCAGTGCTTCAACACCCAGAAACACAGTATTGCAGAGATCATGCCTTTACAAAACACAGGGAAGATACATGAGTGGCAGGAGAAACAGTCCATAGAGTCATAGACTCATTAAGGTTGGAAAAGACCTGTAAGATCATCAAGTTGAACTGTTAACCCAGCATCACCACCATGTTCATCATTAAACCAAGCCCTATATGCCTGGTTTTTTAACACTTCCAGGGATGGTGACTCAACCGCTTCCCTGGGCAGCCTGTTCCAACCCTTGACAACTTTTTCCAAAAAAAAAAAGATTCCTAATATCTAAACTGAACCTCCCCTGGCACAACTTGAGGCCATTTCATCCTGTCACTTGTTATCTGGGAGAAGAGACTGACCCCCACCTGGCTACACCCTCCTTTCAGAGAGTTGTAGAGAGTGATAAGGTCCCACTGAGTCTCTTTTCCCCAGGCTAAACACCCTGGCTCCCTCAGCTGCTCCTCACCAGATTTGTGCTCCAGACCCTTCCCCAGCTCCTCAATGTCTTTCTTGTGGTGAGGGACCCAAAACTGAACACAAGATTTGAGGTGTGGCCTCACCAGTGCTGAGTACAGAGTCCAGGACAATCACTGCCCTGGTCCTGCTGGCCACACTATGCTGATACAGCCAGGATGCCACTGGCCTTTTTGCCATCTGGGCACACACTGGCTCATGTTCAGCCACTGTTGACCAGCCCCCCCAGGTCCTTTTCTGCGGGGCAGCTTTCCTGCCACTCTGTCCCCAGCCTGTAGGGTTTGTTCATTGTAGAGTTCTTTTCCTAGTGTAATGACTGTGATTTTATGACAGCCCATAATGCAGTTATGTTTCCATCCTCATTGTTAATAAAAGTGTTTGATAGCAAAGTGGCAAAAATTAATTTTTAGGGTAGCTCACCCAAGTCTCACCTCCTTGACAGGTGTCATTCTGCTTTAACTGTCCCGAACAGTTAAACAGTAGTTAAATTGTCTCAAAGTAGGCAGAGCTCTTGACATCTGTTGAAGCAAACCTGGAGCCATGACATGCAGGCAAGGCAATCACTGCACTGCAAGCCAGGTGAAGTCCTGCCCACATTTCAGACCACACCAACACATTTGGATCTGGTTCTTCTTACCTTTTTGGTGTTGCTTCTCGAACGCTTAGACTGAAATAGGGCCAAGAACTGATCCTTGGAGACTGGCCCTCAAAACTAAGTGACTCCCGATGCTCTTATGTTTGCTGGTGCCAACAGGCTCACTTCAAGGTTGCTAGCTTATGTTCATGGGCAAATGGTGACTTTAATGTTTCCTAACTTCCTAGTGCTTGTTCTTGCAACCTCTATGATGTTATGGCATCTGTCATAAAACCAAAATGATATATAAAGGTGAAAATCAGTCCTATAAAGCAGCAAGCAACGTAGAAGACAGTGAAGTGCAGGGGACTGACTACATGTGTCTCATACAGGGAATATATTGCATTAACTAAATACTAACATACATTTTCCTCTGTTTTGTCTTTTGGAATGAGAACGAGGGGGACAAATCAACAGAACAGGGATACCCCTGTGAAACTTCACTGAAGTCAGTACAGTTACACACCAGGGATGCATTTGGCTGATTCTTTTGCTAGCGGCTGTATGAAAGCCTTAATATAGAGTTTCTGCATGTGTGAAGTGTATGCCAAGACAAACGCAACGTGCTAAATGGAACCTCTTGATTTATTTAAATAAAAAATATGTTACAAAAAACCAGTGGATAATTGTAGTGGAATGGATCCAGACTGGAATCATCTGTCTCGTGTCTCCAGAGTGTCTGAGGGAGGGGCTGTAAGGAATAACTTGCTTGTATACCTAAGCAATGTAGGATATGCAGATAGCAGATAATTTCTTGAAAGTGCTAAGATCCACCAAGGGACTCAGAGCTCTCTAGAAGACAAAGGTTGTAATCAGATGTAAACCAGCTTTTTTGGCTACAGCTGATATGAGCTAAGAGATTATCAAACACAGCCCATTTTCATCAGTTATCTTCCTTAAAGGCACTTGCCTCCCTCTCCCCTTGAGTTCAGCTCTGCTGCCAGTATCATCATCACTCTCCGCCTGGCCAAAATGGTCAAATTACAAAAAAAAAAAAAAATTACTATCAAAAGTGTTAAGGATAAATAAGCACAGTTTGCCTTAACTGGGTTGGAGTATAATCCTGGAGATGAGCTGTGGGCATGGTAGCCAACAATCATGCCTTGGACTGGGCTAGAAGAGGCAGTATCTTGGTGTGGATCAGTAGCAGCCTCAACAGCATCCCTGAGCAGTCTTACTTGCGTTTTGGAACACCGTGGACTTTCTCCTTATAACCCCTAATTACCTGCTGAGGGTGGAGGTACCTACAGCCCGCCAGTGGCCTCCTTTCTGCCTGCAAAACTCTTTAAGCCATGTAACTGTTGAGCTGTTTATCAGAAACCCACCTCACATCAGAGGTTTGGTGGGTTTCTCAAGCTCTGGGTTTCCCCTGTGTTTAATAGCTGGTATTAAAGCCCAGCCAAACAGGGGTTCCCAGAGCACACCTAAATTCCACTTGAGGGCTAGTGCTGGGAAGAGGGAAGGGGAGAAGAGACTGTGTACCCAAAATCTTCAGATATGAGAGACCCAGTTTTTCAGGAACGCCAGAACCTAGTGCTCCCACGTGCACTGTTGGAAATGGTGCAAAGAAGCTTCCTCGAGACATGAAGCTGTTCTACTTAGCATGAAATAATTATGCAAATGCCTCTAGGAAGAGGTCAGGGTAATCGTAAAAGCCAATGCCCATATTAACAGTGCATCAGGTACACTGAGTGCATGCAGCTCCCACGAAGGAGCACAACAGAATAGAAACCCTCAGCAAAGTTCTCAGCCAAGATGGGTCACTGTTAGGGATAATAAGGCAACTTTGTGCCTACATATGCACTCACAGCCTGTGGCAGACTATTTTAGCTTTAAGGGACTGTCTGTGATAGGAGGCAACCAGCAAGAGGAGAATGGGAAACTAGATAGGAGCTAAAGCACTCCAGGAAATTCCATCGAATCCCTGCATAGACGTTGTCTCACATGTTGAGAAGTGTGATGCCGCAGTAACTGGAGGAGTTATCTTGGTTACATGAGTATTTCAGTATTGCTGTCTTTGGTGAAAGTACCTGTTAGAAGAGCAAGATGGAGTGACAGTGCTTGCATAAATGTATTGGGATGGAAAAATACTAAAATATGGTTCAGAGAAAGAATTAAAGGTGAGATTTCCAAAACTACTTTTAGAAAGTTGGCACTCAATTCTTTCTCACTTCTAGTGGGAAAGGGGTATCCTAATTGGACACCTTTGAAATGCCTCCTTTTTTCAAAGGGACGTAAATTCATTTTAATTAGTTTGTATTCTTCAGCCATTTAAGCACTTCTGAAAATGTCACCATGAGTCAACAAAGATGTGCTAATCAATTACATCAGTGAGTTTAACATTAGCATCCCAGTATTCAATTATTCTTCAACATTTATTATATAGTTTCTAAAAGAAGTTGTCTCCTATTACAGACAGATGTCTCCTGGGTTATATGAAAAATAGTGCTACCAAATACAAATGCCTAGGGCAGTGTAAATATCCTAACTCTGACATCCTGAAGTTTGAATACTGACATGTGAAATCATAATGTTCTTTTACAGCCTCATCCAGGGTCCACAGAAGTCAGACAGAAAATTTCTGATGACTCATGCAGATCTTGTCTCAGGCTTTTAGTACAGCTTTTTCCACCCTATTTAATGCCTGACCTCATACAGCTTTGTTCCTGTAACAAAAATCCTAGGGAATCTCACTCTGTCTGGTACCTGACTTCTGCCTGATTTCTTAGAAATGTCAAGGTAGTTTGCTAGCATGGTTGAACTCAGAACAAAGCCTAAAAGCTGGTGAATAGTGAGCTTCTTTAAGCAAATACACATCTAAACAATAAAGTTTTCTAGGTTATGCCATGCATAAGGTTTTGGCTAATACTAAGCACCTCTGGTGACAGAGTGAGAGCTTTCTGTTCCAGTTAATGTTTGTGAGATATAAGAGTCATGCACATCTTAAAACACTAAGTAAGTGTGGTGCAGATTGGGGCCTGTAATAACTTCTGATGCTGGGAGCCCATCCTGCAACAGGAGGGGACAGCACTGCAGTTCAGCAGTCAAAGTGCTGGACTGGGCTCTTTGAGCTGCGTACTCCACTCCTGGCCTACAAACCACATTGTATGAATTACTACAACTCCGCCAGCCTGAATTTCCCTCTGTTTAAAGGGAGAGAATGCTAATTCTTTCACAAAGCTCTATGGTAGGTGATTGTTTTGTTTGAATAGGACCAGCTTGCTTATTATTACTCAGACAGCAAGAAAAATTCAAAGAAGCGAGAATTTTTTAGACACTGCCATTAATTTTGTTTATGGCATGTTTTGCATTGGTAGTGTAACAAACTGAAAAACCACAGCTCTCTTTGAACCTCACTTTCTTCCTTCACACACAGTTTTTCAATTTCACAGCACACAACTGATTCTGGAGAGGGGGGCAGAGGGGAGAAGAGAAGTGATGATTTTGGCAGCGATATCGTTATGATTTGCTAAAATAGCAGCTTGGCAAATCTGGTTTCTCAAATATCTCATGTTTTGTTAATTACTGACAGCTTTGTTTTTAACTGAACGTGAAACAATGTGGAGAAATGGGCAAGCATGGCCCCTGACTCACCACTGCCCGGCTACGCTCGGCAGGTGGGAGCAAGCTGTCTCCAAGAAGGGGCCCGAGCAGTAATTGCTGCCCCAGTTCATGAGGTTCAGCGGATAGACGCAAGGGGAGAGTTCCTGGAACCCAGTGATGAGATGCCCAAAAGAAACTCTTTCCACCACATGTTCACTGGGCCAGGAAGAGATTAGAAATCTTGCCAAAAAGGAATGTGAAACAGGCTGGAGAGGTACCCCCTTTCCCAGACACAGTTTGATCTGGGTAACAATGAGGCACGGGATCACTTGGGGGAACTGTTGGCCTCAGTTCTGTCCCATGTGGAGAACTGGGAGGGATCTAGATGCTCTAGACCACCAGTGGCTGGAAGCATCCCTTCAGGAGCCAGGGGTTTACCTGGAAACGCATCTTCAGGGGTAGGTGGAGCCCAGTCACTTTACCCATGTTTTCTTCAGACTAGGGACCACATCCCATGAAAAGCAGCAAAGTGTGGGACTTCAGGATGTCTGAAGTAAGTGTGGGCAAAGTGGGCCAGAGTAGACACTCCTCTTGCAGTTCATCTGTCAGCATGTCCTGACCACCTCTAAGTTCTTGTGGAGCATATCTCCACATTCTTTCCTCTCCACAAAATCTGAGTGATGCTCAGCCTTCATGGGTCAACCAACACAGGGCAGGCATAGAGCATGGACCCACTGGGCAAGCTTGAGAGATGCACTTTGCACTGGGATCTCTCAGGCAGAAATATGGGAGCTTTGTATGAGCAGGAACTTGTTCTGCAGGTCCTGCCTTCCCTGCTCCTCTGCAAGTGAGCTTGATGGACTCTGGTACCAGAACACAGGGAAATTCAAAGACATAGAAAACTGGAAAATTCAAATCTAATGAAAGACAAATTATTTCTTCTGCCTGCATGCATGTAATTAATCTCTTCTCTGCTCCAGGAAATCTCAGGGGCCAAGAACATAGCAGATGTTTTTTTCAATGACCTGACACCTAATTATATAACAAAAATATCCAGCCAGGTTAATAAGTTTGACAAAAGAAGAAGAAACACTTCAACTTCATGGTTCATACCCATTTCTAATGAGTGCAGAGTGGGACTAAAATATTACTGGGAACAATGGTTCCTAAGGATGCTTGTGTGGTGACAAGATGCTAGAGTAGCAAGACTGCTGGCCATGTAAAGCTATTCATGCATAACTGTGCTCCTAATGATCCCGTGGCAATTTAATTTTTGACCTATGTTTATTGTATTGGGTAAATATCACATCCACTTTTTGTTTCTTTATTAGCACAGCTCATCAGGCGCTCTGTGTGTGTGTTTGTATATGCACAACACATACTCATAATTACACATAAGTCCTTCGGTGTCACTTTTCCCAGAGCAGAGTAACACTTTGCATATGAAATTATTTTTATAGCAATAATGCTACAGAGATAACTTTTTCTGACTATTTTTTCCTCTTTACTAATACATAAGAGAAATGGAAACAGTGAGTCAGAATGTATCTGTAATCACATGTCATGAAGAGAAATTCAATTTCCAAAATGCTGAGCTTTGTGTCCCGGTGCAGAAGGAAGTCTGTAAACTTGGGCTGTACAATGCATATCACAGTCTGGCATTCATGACTGATAAACTGTTTTGGGAAGCAGCAGCATCTCAGCCCTGACTAGACAAAGGTATTTTGCAACAGTCCTCTCACTGAAGCTAGCTGGAGCTAAGGAATTGTTCTGGGAAATCGAGCTTGTACAGTGAAAGCGGAGTGCTGGGAATACAGGCTGCAAACTTTGGCTCTTCCACAAACTCGTTGCGCGACCTTCAGCATAACAGAAGAAGGACAGGAGTCCAAGAGTGACCTGGGACTGCTTTTCCATCATTGAGCTGTCCCTCTTTAACTAGCACTTGTTTTTCTTGCTATGCATCAGGATCTCTTTTCGTCAGCCGAAATTAAAAAGGCAGGGCGGGGGAAATGTCCCGTAAAGGGTTCCTGCATTATGAAGCCCAAGCCCAGAACACCTCACTGACAGGTTTCCCCCTTTTTATAAAATGGAGAGGAGGAAGTATTGCTCAGTGAACTAAGATTTCACTGGATAAAGCACTGGATAATGTTTCAGTCTGACTTCTCATCCTGCACAATCCCTTGTGCCCCACTGATGCTGTCAAGAGAGGAAAGGCAGCCCTTCTGCCCCACAGGTGGGGAAGCCTCCTTGTCCCACCACCCAGTGCTCCTCCGGGATGCTGCCACAGCTGTCCCCGGCTCCTCCACAGCATTGCAGGCAGACGCTTCCCTCTGGCAGGGTGGTTGCCTTGACCTCTAAACAATGAAAGTTTATGCAAAGAGTGGAGGGACAAAAAAAAGAAAAAAGGAAAAAAAAGGAAGGAAAAAAAGAAAAGAAAAACCTATGTGATGGCTGGGATTGAGGCAAAGAAAAAAATTACAGGAGTGCAAAGTACAAAGGGGGTTAAAAAAAGGAAAGAGAAAAAGAGATGGGAGACTTGAATAGCATTGAAAATTTGAATTTCTTTTGTTTGAGAGGGTTTTTTTTTTTTTTAAGGCTGCTTGGAAATGTAAAAGGCTTTCTTTTTTCATACGGGTGTTCTCTATACATTTTTCCAATTAGAAGAATCTCCTTTATATATTTAGCACTATTTAGAGAGGACTGGGAAGATAAGGCTGCTGAGGAATGCTGCAGGCTAAAGCTAGGTTCTCCAAACTGGCTTTTGTTGCACCAATGTGAATCACTTAATAATTCATATTTCAGAATACATTAATGCAAATTATAATTTTAGCTTGCTATTGAATTTTTAAATATGCACTACAAGCAATTTATGTTTCTGTTCATTTTGCCAGGTAAAACTGTTTAGACATTTTTAACATATGCTTGGTTTCATTCATCATATATCATTCCATTGTTTTAATCTGGGGTAATTAAAAATTAGGAACATCACAAATAATACATGGAGCCCTATGTTCACGGAAAAATAACATGGAACCGATGCTCAATCTTGCAATTTGAATGAAAGGCATTTTTCAGTGATGCTGCAGTAACAAAATAGCAGTGTCCTATGTTTCTGAAGATAATCTATATCTAAATACTTACTGTGATTAATTGGTATCTCTTTTACTTTAAATCATTAGTTGGATTTTTTTTTCTGGAATTTTCTTGTTTAGATTTACAAGGAATATTTGGTATAGGAAGGACAAACATGTTGTTCCTCTCCTACTGAGCTGGCTAGATAATTAGAAGACTCAAAATCAGAGGTTATTGAAGATTCACTTTCTTTTTTTAGTTTCTGGAAACTAATTGTCAGCTTTGACCCCACATTTCAGAGACACAGTGGGAGCTGAAGTGGCACACAAGCTGTGTGACCCAGTGTGGCCAAGCTAGGCTTTGCCCAGGGAAAGGTAAGCAGCTCTGGGATTCTTGCATTGCCCCTCATCCCTCCAAGGTCCCCAGGGACGCCAGCCCCGCCTGCCCAAGTGACCGTGGCCCAGCAATGTGCCACTTGGTAGGGGTATATTTAAAGCGGCAGGTGGGGACAGGGGGTGCTGAATCCTGCAGCATCTTGCTCATAAACAGCGTATGTGCCCTCTCTGACATGTTGCAGAGAAGTAAAACATCCATAGGGAGGGTCAAGGAGTGAGGAGGACATCCTGAGGCCCAGCTGTGCCTTCTCTCTTCCTCACATTTCTGACTGTGGCTCTCCAGCTCCAGCATGTCTGGCAGGATGTTAACTTGGCTCTTACCAGGTTCAAGGGGTCAAGTAAGTTCTCTCTCATTCAACCATGCCTGTAACAAAGGACAAGAAAGAGACTTCTGAACCCTTCTATATCTCTGGGGAAGATGCACCACCACCTCACCTTCCCACTTTATCCTGCTGGGCAAAGGAAGTAAAAATTGATTCCCTCCATCCCTTTCCAGGACAGCAAACCCATCTTTTACCACCAGTAGTGCCAGACTGCATTCCACAAACACCTACTTGCCCCTGGCTTTCCTTTGGCCACCATGAGTGCTCAGCTATGATAATGGGGTAGCATTGCCTAGATACGAGATCTACAGCCAGATATGACCCACCTAACTGTGGGACATATCCCAGAGCTCCCATATGCAAATCTCATCCTGTACTTAATCAAATATCATCCATCTGGGAAGAGGAGGAAAAGAAAAAAATGGAGGTGCTATTAGAAAAGAAATGGTAATGAGAAGAAAAGAGATATCAAGGAATGAAAACAATTTGTTATAAATTAATATTACAACCTGGGGATATAAATATGTCTGGTTATTGGAACGCACATTCTCCCCCTTAAACCATTGCTTGAAGCATAAAACTTCCCACGACATGCTGTATTGGTCAATGTATCTCTGTAAGAAGGTGCTTTGTATCTCAGAGGTAGCATAAGAGCCATTAGATGTGGGTGTTGCTATGGTAACTGCTCTTTTTTTTAATTGAATAGCATAGTAAGTAGTCTTGTAAAACCCACCAACCCGTAACTTGCTGGTGCCCTGAGGCAGCATTAATGCAAGCACCTTTTCTTTGTCTTATTTCCTTCCTAGAGAGACGCAGGTACCTCGGCATAAGCTGCATCCTTACAAGGGAAGTAACTGTGGCAGGAGAATATGTTCCGATGCCTTTTATTAAGGGGACGGTAAACAGAAGGTCAGGTAAGATATACCAGTTTTATTCCAGGTCGCTTTATATATCATGGGGTATGGTAGACAGAAGACTCTCCCCTTCTTTTCCAGCTGAGATGGAAAAGCCAAAATCTTTTCCTAATGTGTCATCATTCACTTCTTTCACACACTGCACACCCCCACCCCCAGCCATGCTGCTGTATTGCAGCCAGTCAGTGAACCATCCAGATGAAGCCTTCCAGTACCCCAGCCATTTGGATGAGAGGACTTTTGTTTGGTGTAAGATTTACTGGTTTTCTCTTTCTGTTGACGTGTCAAGTGGACATGTGTCAGGTGTGACTCTTTCTAAATCTCTGAGACCTTCTGCTTTCCTGGTACTTTTCAGAAGATCAGTGATCTATTTGACTGCTGAGCTGGGTCACCTGCCCGGATTTCGGATCCTCCCTAGTTCTTGCCTCTATTCATGTTTTAAGTCAGTAGCAGAGTATTTTTCCAAGCTCATGAATACCAGTCCTTCTCCAAGTAGGGAGACTGTCTCTCTGGTTGAACACTTGTTTAATTTGGTCAAACATACCAATTTTTCAGCTTCAGCTCCAGAATTCCCCTTACCACTGCTGATAAGCATGCCTTGTCACAGTTCGGCTGTGGGATTCTCTGCATGGGGCTGTATCTCCAGTTTCAATGTCCTTGTCACATGAAGTGTGCTCGTACACCCTCATCCTTTCCCTCCCAGCCCAGCCCCTTGGCCTCAGCACAGTTTTGACATTGTAGATGGTCTGCAGGCAGGTCCTACCCCTGGCGGGCCAGAAGAGCTCCCGCAAGAACCTGGGATTGCTGTCATTTCTCTCTTTCTTCTCTGTGTTTTTATGTTTATAATTCCCCATGACCAATCATCCCTATGCTATTCCATGCAAGCCCACTGAAAGGAGCACTTCATGGGGATGAAAAGGAGATCGTGTCTTTAATGCCAAAAGAATAACTAACCTTAAGGCTTCTTTTGTTTGGGATTTTCATTTATATGTTGTCTGGGGCAAAGTCCACAGCTGAGATTTTGGTAATCCCCATTCAGGTGCTGCCAAACAAGGGTGGCACTGACACAGATATTTGAGATAAGCTTTTTTTTTTTTACCTTAAAGGTTTCCCAGTCATCTAAAAGTTCTGCTTTGCTTTGATTGTTGCACGGTTTCAGTTTTGGCAGGGCTCAAACTGATCAGATCCAGAACTATGGGTTATTGTACCTTAGTCTTCAAAGAAGCTCCCAAAGCACCTGACATATGCCAGCAGGGTTGAGCTGCCCACATAATACTGCTTTCTTTTAAAGTGCTGTTGAAGGAGACAGCAGTCTCCCACCTCCAGGCTGTATCCCAGGTAGGGCATGGCAACCCCCTAGTTCTCCTAGTACAGTTGTTCTACTATGGGAAAAACAATGTGGGATTTATTGGGTTAGACTTTGCTCCAAGGCTATGTAGTTTTTCAATGACATTTTGATGTCAAATAAAAAAAGGATAACCAGAAAAGCTGCCAAATACAAATCTCAGCTTCAGACAGCTGTAAACTTTGGATACATTAGAGATAGGAGCTGAGCAGTATTGTCAGAGCCTGTGATGTATTTATTAACCAAAAGTGAGAAAATTTATCCCACTTCAGAGAACTGAAGTGAACTTTGGGTGTCATGTAAGCCTGGTGCTGCTCTGCCATTTGTGAAGTTAATTTCCCCCCAGAAGGAAGTTACGGCCTTTAATCAACGGCTTGTGAAAAGTGACTCATTTTGCTAGGTCGGCAAAGGTTTCTGATTTGTTTTGATATTTTTGGTTCTATCCAGAATATGTCTCTTATTGGAAAAGACAGATTAAAGAAATAGATAAAAAAAGAGGGGGAAATGCTTGATGTGCACTTGAGGTGCCCGGATTTGTTGAAATATGAGCTTGGAAAGTCTGAGTGATCGTCACATTCAGATCACAACTTCACTGTAAAAGAAAGGTCACTTTTGCTTGCATTCTGGGGCAGCTTTTTCTCTTTTGTCCCCTTGGTAAGATCTCTCCTTTTGTATTATTATGGATGTACCTTGGTTTTGAACTTTTCCCTTTTACTCTTTTTTTTTCTCTTTTTTTTTTTTCTTCTTTTTGGACAGAGGAATGATATTTCATCTTTTAAAAGATTTACAAGAAAAAGAAATAATATATGTACCGCTGTAGAAAAGCATGTCTCTGTTCATACCTTTGCATTTTACAGGAAAATATGTCATTCCTTTCAGATCCATGAATTAAGATGCACTTTTTTTTGCTGAAGGCTATTTTAAATTAGGCTAATAAATTGCTGCTCTCTGCGTTGCGTGATAATGCATTACATTATCTACTGATGTACATGTATTGTTTGACTCTAATGGTGTGGAAATTAAATGTTAGACATGGGCCAGATGTTCCTATAGATGAATATGAAGTATGACTCTGTCGTAGCTGAGTCTCAATGGGACAGAAGGTAGACGGTGAGGTTTTTTGAACAACAGCAACAAAAAACCTTAAGTGGGTCACTTGCATCCACACCCAAGGCCCAGCCCTAACACTGAGCTGTTGAGCAGCATTATCAGCCTGAGCTCACTATTATTCCTCAGCCAGAGCCAGTGCCTTTCTTACTTCAAACGCCTCAGTGCTTATAAAGCCACAAAGAATGGCTCATAGAGATGGCAAATGCTTACTGTCCTTGTCAGACTGACAGACACAGCTCGGGGTGTATCCCTGGCTCCTGCCTTAGCTACAAACATTTTGAAGCTCTCCCTCTGCCCTTCCCCCTCTCCTTGTGTATTTTCATACAGTGGCTGAGGGGGCAAACAGATGTATGTTACAGTGAATATTAATGAAGGTCCCCCACTGGCATCTCCTCTTGGAAAATGCAGGAGGAGAACAGTTTACAATCTCACTCGCAGGGCTAAATTACCCAGTGACTCATAATCTAAGTACCAGCAGAATGCTGCTGAACATGGGTATTTAGGATATTTGATAATGATGGACAGAGGCATTTTCAAAATTGGTAATAAAGCAGCTTTGCTTTGGGAATGCTCTGACTCACTACAGCTCACTAGCACCTACAAAAATAATAATCCTAACCATGAGATTAACCAAATGTTTGTGTTTGTGTGTGAGGTGGGAAGGAAGGAAGGATAATTCTTTGCATTATCAGTAGAGGTCTGTAGCAAACCAGAAGGATTTTTGGGAGCACTGAACTGGTAATGAAGGGATTCCTTACCATGAAAAAAGAGAGATGAACTTTCTCTTTTTTTTTGATAGCCCTGATTGCAGGACTGGCCCCACCTGACCACTGAGCTCAGTGCAACTCTGTACTGAGGATTTCTTAACACTGCCCCTGCATACAGATGGCCCCAGACAGGCACAAGAGGGAGTGTGGTGAACTGCAGGATGAATGTGGGAATGAACAGTGGCATGCAGGAGCAGGAAACAGCTTTGCAGCCAGGGAAAGGGCTTGTATGACTGCTTCTGGAAAAAGATGCCACAAGGTAGACTGAAGCGAGATGAAGAAGAGCTGGCCATGGCCACAGCACCACATTGCTGCTGAATGGGCAGTGGTCCTCAGCTATGTCCCATGAGGGGATGCAATGCTCAGTCATTTCCAAGGCAGAGGGTACATCTGGCTAGAGAATTCTGATCTGCTACTGTGTCCTGCCCCCGCCTGCTGTCAGGCTAATATTTCTGTAAAGATTTTGGGTATAAGCTTGTTTTTTGGTGCCCGAGCTCACCAGAGGCCAGGGATTGTAAAAAGTTACGTTATTTTCCCTGTTGAATGTAGCAGTCACCCCCAAGAGCATAAGGCCCTGACAGTGAGCTCCTTGCCACCCACACCCATGTCCACCAGAGTTCCGTGAGCAGTGTGGGATGGTGGAGGGAAGATAAGTGCAGAGTGCACCCACTGCAGTCCACAGACATCAGTACCCATGTCTTGGCTGCCAGAACCATGAACAAGCCTGAGTCCCCACCAGGGATGATGCTACAGCACTGATCCCAGGTGAAAGGCAGCATCAGGTCTTCAGCATGTCATTCGTAGAAAGCTAGTATCATTCCTCATCAAGCTGGAGTATTTCTTGGGCCTCTTCAGTGGCAGTCGCTGTCAGATATACTGGAGAATGTTTTCATCACAGCTAACAGAGGGCTATCCAGATTGCTCGTAACTGTTTTTAGCACAGTAAACATGCAAACCAAGTGCCTGGGGAAAGAAAAAAAAAAAAAAAGAAAAAGCCTGTCCTTGCAGTAGCTGATCATTTTTAATTAAATCTCAATCTATCAATCTAGTTACTGTGTGAGAGGGAGAGAACCAGCCTTGAATGGTTTAGGATGTGGGTGATCTGAGATGCTCTGTGACCCTGTGCAGAAGCCCAGCGTGGCCAAGGCACTCCTGCTGCCAGCATGAGGACAAGGCACAGGGCTGGAATGGTCCTGCCAGCCTGGCCTTCACCATACAGCTCACGGGTCGAGAGAGTCTGTCAGAGCCTGGAGTAGGTTTCTTCAGGAGGTGATGTGGTTCCCTGCCTCACTGAGCTTCCATGGAAAGCAGGGTTTGTGGCATTTGGGAATCCTGGATGGTACCACGAGAAGCATGAGCACTTCTGCCCAAGCTGCTGCAATGCCAGCTTCCTCCTCAGTTGGATGGAGCTGAGCATGGCCCAGGAGAGCTGGCTGCCATGGCAGGTGGGCACCATTTGGGATGAGACAGAGCTTGGCATGCTCCTGCTGGGCACCCTGCACCCTTGGCATCTGCAGTGCCTCTCCTCAGAGGATGGGGATACAGTGGGGAATGAGTTACCTTTTGGCTTCAAGGGCTCAAGGATCAATTCCTTCTAATGAAACTGGTCCAGAGTACTTTAAAATGCAAAGGTAGAGAGGGTTCATCTGATGAAATGTAATACTTACTGTCTTCACATCTTCTCTCTCACTGTTAGCTGTGTTCATGAATGAAGAACAAAAAAAAATGTAAAGACAGTTTTGATACCAGTTTTGGGTCTGAGAGGAGGCGGGAGGGGGAGGCAATGGCATGTGTTCATCTGCATTTCAAGAACAATGAGCCTCAAACCTGAAATTATTTCCTATTTGAAAATAGTGATTAGCTAGAGCCAATTTAGCTTACTGTATAGTGTCCAACATCTGAGCATCTGAGCTGTGGCCCTCTTTGAGCAAGATGATCTCCAGAGGTCCTTGCCAACCTCGACCTTTCTGTGATTCTGTGATCTCAGAGATGTAACAAAAGGTGAGTAACTGAAACCTCTGATGCCCTGTTGCAACAAGGAACTGAGGCACAGAGTAATGTACCTAGGTATAGAGTGGTCTGGTTGTGTGCTGAAACGCACTAACAGGACAACTTAATGTGCAGCCCTGTTCCCTTAAACAAGCAGATAGAGATGATCATATGGACTTTGGATGGCACTTGGGGCTCAAAATAAGGGTAGAGGCAGCCCTATCTGATCCATGAGAGTGCCTGCAGTGGCCTTGATTTCCTATTGAGGCACCACAGTCCAAGAGAATAAGTTTCTTATCCATCTCATAACACCTCCCTTGTTTTTCACATGGAATGTGCCTTATGTGTTAATTCATTTTCTTGAAACTTACATGTCAAAGGTCCATAGCTCCTTAATACACCTTAAGAAGCCATCAGGTTTTCCATGCTCACACAGTAGCAGGTATTTTGGCGACAGCACTTTCCATTTACTGTAGTGGAAAAAACGTCATCAATTCTTAATTCAGTGGAAACTACTAAATTAAAAAATCCTTAAATTCCCTGGATCCAGGGAAATTCAGGGCTTGATTCTGCATCTATCAATTGAATGGGAATATTCATCTACGGAACCAAGACTCGCCCCTGATTAAAGGAATTTTAGGGTAAATACAAACAGTATTTAGTGATGGGGGGGAAGGAGGGAGGAACCAGCCACCTAAATATTACCTTTTTCTTATAAAGGTGAGCTGTTGTCATTCTGGAAACCTCATTTTGCTATAGGTCTCTACGTGCAACTTTCCCTGAGGGAGATGGGTGGTTTTTTTCTACGTATTTGCCTCATAATTCTACATCCTTGCTGGCTGCATAAGTTAAAGTGATACGATCACTGCACTTTGTTATCATGATTTCTTACAGCTCAAAGGAACTCCCGTGGCAGTCAGGCAGTAATACAAAATTAATGAGTCAGGCATTTTCTACCTCTTCACCAGAAGGTGCCCAATGATCCTGCACAGGAAGCTCTCTCCTGTCTGTGACAGGTTTGTGATGGGCTTGCCTTCTTCTGAACAGCACATTGTCCTCTTCGTAGGATTTTCTGCATGTCTGTGCTTTCACAGTCTCTGCGGAAACTTCCGTGGAAATTCTTAAATGAACGCTTGTCCTTCCTTCCCTCTTTCTATGATAAGGATCTGTGGCCAAGGAAAATTGAGCCAAGATCTCCCAACTCACACTCACCACAGCAAGCAACATCCAATCACAACTGCTGTTGTACAAGGCTGAGCACATTTCAGCTGGTGGCCTGACCGATTGACCACTGCTCACATAAGCCAGTCAGCCCTCTCATTCCTAAAGAGCTTCAGGTGGAACCATTACTTAATTAAAAATGCCTTGACCAATCCCATCAATGTGGGAAGCCAAGACTACAAAGACTTTATAAAGAAAGTCAGTGTGACTCTAAATGAAAAACCTACTCTGTTTTTTCCCTTTGCTCTCTAATTTCCACTGCAGATTCACGTCCTGGTGAGTCATGACATTTGCACAGCAAATTTGTGTATGAAATAACTTGCCTCTTCTAGTGTTCCCCCTGCTACAGCTGCTTCCTCACCCCCACACCTCATTCTTACTCCTAGACCTTGTTCACCAAAAACTTTCTAATAGCAAAAGAAAGAAAAAAGGAAAGAATTTTCCAATGGCCATCAGGCTGTTATAACAGTTCAAGGGTTTAGTGTGGATTTGACTTTCAGCTTCAGCCCAGGACTGTGAGCACGAGCTCTGACTGATGATGTGAGCAATCTCTCTGCCACACTAAGCTAATCACAGCAAGCCAGCTTGAAGTGTCAGTGTATGATGGACAAATGCTGAATGGCAAAACAGGTGGGAAATAATAAGTCTTTATTTTACATTGTGAACCTACCAAGTGTAGTTTGCTAGTGATGAAACCCCGGCAAATACATCCCTGCAGATAGCTTGAATATGACCTCAGTTCAGAGCTGCTAAGTGAAATACTGAAAAATGGATTCCTCTTTGCAAACGCATTTTTGTTAAAAAAGAAAGTTGAGGTGAAACTGTTCAAGTGTACAAAGTGCTTCAGATTGGACTCTTGGCCCTAGGTGCTGGAATTTTGTCCCACTGAAAGTGACTTTGACAAAATGCTTCCAATCACCCTCCTCCTGCACCACAGGGAGGGCAGCCATGCCTACACAAATAAATAACGGTTGCATCTGAAGGAGAAAGTTCAGTGAGCTGGCATAAGAGACGCTACCAGAGAGAGCTTTGCTTGTTCTATAAAGCATGAGGGCCTACTTTTGGCCAAGGAAATAAACAGAATTTGCCTGCAAGTTTATCCTCCTACAGTGCTAAAATATTTCTTTCCTGTACTTATTAGTCTCTATATTTTTTACTAAACTCCATGCTTCTGCTGCCTGCTGTTCTTTTCTCCCTTCTCCAATGGTTCTCTTTTCTTCCAACTTCTCTTCTTCACTAGTGCCTCCTCTCATTTCTTTCCCTCTTGTGCAATATCCCACATACCACCAATGTTTTATCCTCCCTCTACTTTATAGACTCCAGTTAGTACTTGTAAACTCCCCTGGCAGTTGTCCTGCAGCAGGGTTTCCATACCAGCCCTTCCTTCACCCTTTGCCCCAAGCCAGTTATGGACGTTTGTTTGTTTGCATAAGGTAGAGGCACATACTTTTTAAAAGATCCTTTCCCAGATCTCTGTCAAGTTCCTAATGCCATTTCATCATCTAAAATGCTTCATTCTTCACAGCTGAAGTGAGAGCCTGCTGCCTGCTTACAGTGACTGATAAAATGGTAACCACAAGAAGTCTAAAATATAAAATTAATCTGTGTGGGCTGGTTCATGACCCTGAAAAAAACATCCATCCATGCAATAATCCTCATCTTCGGTCTACCACTGATCTAGCCATAAAGAAATTGACAGATTTTTGTTACCTAACAGCACCCTTTTCTGGGAGATATATAAGGAAACTTAAATAACAGGCCTCTCTGGGAAGCATATGGTACAGCAGCAGAAAATTTTGACTCTAGCAGTGGGACTCTGCCATGGTAACCTCACCCAACATGGGGAATACAGTGTCTTCTCCTACTTGGTCTGTGTTTTCAACCTCTTTAAAGAGATAATAATTTTCTCAGGAATTGTTTAAGTGGACAAATCCTACTCACTAGAAAAAGCGGTCACTTTCCCAGGGCAGGACTGGACTTCATTATACCTTACTGAGGCTCTGCTGAGGCTCCACTCTTCCAGGAGTATGGATGGTTCTCTAGTTCATCTCAGGCTCAGAGAAAACCTGTGTTCACTTTTTTTTTTTTTTTTTGGTCAGATCCTGTTGCTTAAACACAAACTTGGACACTTGGCTGGTTTTGCTTATACAGCAGCAGCCAGCAGCTTCTCCTGCACCCTCTGACATCTTGAGTACTGATGCTTCCATTCTTACAATGTGGAGAAATGGCAGCAGGAAGCTCCAAGAAGGCAGAGATGAGAAGAAAGAGGAATTCCTGCCAGACACTGCAGGAATGTTGAATTGTCTCTTTGGGTCTATGTCTGGTCACGGCACACATGTCAATCTGTTGAGAAGAGCTCACAAATCAACCCCTTCTCAGGTGCTTTGAGCTGACTCTTACATTTCAGAAAAAGCCACACTTGCATAAGCAATGTAAGATGATGAACCAAGCCACACACAGGAGAGTGCCAGGCAAGCTCTTCAGTATGGAATGTTGTGGGTGACAGGAGACAGATGTATGTAAACATTAGTGGACACACAGGTCCCAGTTTCCCTCCGTGCTTTAGAGAACACACAAGTCCTGGTTTCTACCCTCAATGTCTTCCCATTGCAGTACTCTGCTCTTATGCTCTCAGAACTTTGCCAGGTTAAGTTGTTTAAACATTTAATTGTTAAATCATTTAACTGAGTATTTTTCTTTCCCTGTTGTCCATCCAAAGCTAAGGATTTGGGAGAAATTCAATCAAAATAATTCAGGTTTTTGTGGTTTTTATTAAGTTGAGATTGAAATCAAGGAAAATTATTTGTTTGGGAAAAGAAAAAGCATACAGCCTTCATTAAGATGCCCTAACACTCTGCTGCTTCAAACTGAGTATCTGCTTTCAGGATGTTACTGTGCATATGCTTGTTTGCCATTTTAGTGGACATTTTTCTCAAATGTGGCAAATTGTATATATATATATACACATATATAAAATGAAAATCACCATATGTCCGTGTCTGGAGAAGACTTTTTGAAGCTTAGCAACCAAAGTATCTGAAGAATTCCACTTTCAGAACCTTCCAATGAGGACACTTCATCCTCTCATGCCTAGAGACCAAATTATATGGTCTTGCTATCAGGTGACTTGGCATGTTCCAGACAGCAATACAACCTAGTCCTTCCTTACAGTGGCTGAAGGATAGTGTGTTACTGTAAAGGGAGCTCAAAGCAAGGGAATTTTCTTTTTCAGTTCCAATTTCTAGAGCTGTTCATGCCCAGAGAAAAAGGCATGGATGGGATGAGGTAGAGTTTTGGGCAAAGGTTGAGCAAGGGAGATAATATTAACCTTAATTTCAATATTTTCTCATTTTAAACCTGTTTTATTCTAGCATCTTTGTATTCTTTCCTTATGATGCAATTATATGCATTGAAAATATCCTTATTATTTACAGGCAAGCAAAATAATAAAATATATGCATCGTTTTCTTTGCACTGTAGCTGCATAAAAAGTTTATGAAATTGTCTGTGACAGTTCCTTGACAGGAAAAAACAGAGATATTACTATAGTAACACTCAAAGGTGATTGCAACAAAAATAAAATAATTCAAACTAAAGCAATATTTGCTCGCATAATGTGAGGCATTTGGATTGTGAATCCCCGACAATGGTGAAGAAGGAAAAAAATCATCAAGGAAGAGTGACAATGTGCCCTCACTCCATACTGCAGAATCCAAAGGCTCTCACTGTCAACCAAGGAAAAAACAATAAGACAAAAGTGGAACATATATTCCTGTTTAGCAGACTTAAATTAGGCACTAAAAGTGGGCCGAGTTCACTTTCACATATGCTTTGGATTGCCTCTTGATTTCCGTGCAAGCGCCTGTTTATAGCACGGATGTATCTGTGCAGAGAGGGACTCAGTGGCCCTTGGATCAGGCTGTGAATATGAAAGACACTACAGAGATCTTCATCAGAGATCAGAAATATGCAGAAAGAATCTGAAAGCAGATTTTGCCCTGCACAAGAGCATGGTATCAAATGTGGGCATTCCTGTTCTGCTCCCAGCAAAGTATATATAATAATAAAAGTAAATGTAAAGCCTCTGTGCTCCTGAAGACCTCTGAGCTCTTAAATAGATGAAACCAAGGTGCCAAATTCTGCTCTTCCTGTGCAGCTCCACTGATGTGCCAGGGATGCAGAGTCTGACATTAGGAAGTTAGCACAGTGCAGGTGGGATGCACAACACACAAAAGGACAAGGTTATGATTTTTCCATACAGAAAGACTGAGGAGGGGCTCCTGCTCTGAGTGATTTCACTTTAGATGACAGGTAAAGAAAAAAAAGAACAGAAGACTGTGCATATCTCTCTAATGTGCTGTAGCAGTTTGGCTTGATACAATGGCAGCTGTGAGTTTTGGGAGATTCTCCTCGGAACTGTGAAGGCATAGGGAAAATGCAGCCATATCAGAGACAGAGCTCCCTGTCTCTCTGCCCCTAATATATGCTACATTTACTCAAGAATGGGCAAAACACACTTCAGACGCCATTAACACACTGAAATAAATTGTATCTTAGGATAGGTGCCTTGCCTTGTAAAACAAGGAATGGCGTTCACATGCAGTGATTTACCCAGCCGCCATTCTCAGCCTACCTGAGAGTCTGAATCCAGGAGAGACAATTCCACAGGCTGCTAGCTGCCTTGGTGGAGAGGAATGCCATGCATCCAAGGGCATGGGGTGGGGAGGTGAAGGAGTAGGACAGGACAGAGGCAAGGGAAAGAATTTAGCTTTACCGTCTAAAATCCAACCCTCTCCTTTAAGAAAAAATATTTTTAAATCACCTTGTGTAGCCAGCTCTGAAGTAGGAAAGTTCAAAGAAATTGTGCTTCTATTGCCTAAATTTTAAGTAGTCTGTGGGTAAACGGGAGCTTTGAAGTTGTCTACACAGCAATTTCCATGTGCCCTGTTGACTTGAGGAGACCAAAGATATTCAAAGCTGCCCTCTGCAGATGTGTAAATGATTCCACAAAGTGCAAATGTGGGGATTTAGGTCTTAGCCTGAAAGATCTTTTTAAGGATGTGCATACTAATTCCAAAAAGAGACCTTCTACACAGACCTATAGGTCTCTGAAGACTAGGTGCAAAGTCAGGTTCCCAGAAGGGCCGAGACCTGCAGACCCAGTACAGACCACTGTGTCATAGTTTAGGCCGAGAAGCTCTGAGGAATAAATTTGTGTAAGTGACAAAATCCTCCAGATTGTAGAAAAATCAGATGGTGTTCATTTCCATGATAATCTGTGCTTTGGTTGAGCTACTTTTGACTTTCAGTGAGAGATGAATTTGACCTGCTCTCTCTTTCTCATCTGCTGGGCTGCAGCTGTGCCCTCTAGCACTATATATGTATTCCAAGCTCATCTAGATGTTGAAACAAAAGCACAAATTAGATGACAATCTTCCATTCTTTCTGTGTGCTGCCAATACCTGTTTGTCACTATAATGGTATTAATCATCTTTTATTTATAGCAGAACACTGGAAGCTTCCATTTTTCCCTTTTGATTTATTTGTAGGACAACAGGTGCACAACTTAAGCAGGTGTATGGATGTGTGCATATGTGGTGAGTTTGCTGATAGCCACAAAACATCTTTAGTAAATTATTACTTGTATCAAAGCTGCCATTATTTTCATTTCATGCCTAAACTTAATTCCACAGCTGTTAGCTCCCACACTCCATTAGCTGTTTTGTGTCACAACTGCAGTAATGCAGCTCAGGGGTGCAAGACCTCTTCCCTCACCCTCCAAAAACCCACACAAACAAAACATCTCTAAACCATACACTGCTTCCAGTTTCTTCTGAAACTTGGGAGAGGCACTGAAAATATATCAACAGTTTCCATTGGCAACTGCTGCAGAATAGCATGTTACTGGTTCAACAGCTGACATGAAATGCCTTTCCATATGTAAAGCTCTGCCTTAAACACACAAGGGACACGAAGAAAAAAATTCCGTACTTTCTTTTTCTTTTGTCTAACAGTAAATGGGTAGTGTTGAAGTGCTGCATGCTTAAAAAAATGCAGTTATAATTTTGGATCCAAGCTGTGAGAACACTCATTGGAGACAACTGTTCTCCCATGGGCTAGCCTTGAATAAACAATCACAGCTCTGTGTGATATTAGTTCTTAACCAGATTCTAGCATTGAGCTGTTGCCTTGCCATGGTTACTTGCCTTTTAAACCAATGTTTCTTTTCCCTCTCTTTTGCCAAGATTCCTCCTTGCTTGGCAGTGGTTCGTTCTCATTTGAACTTTTGCCCCATTTTAATCTCAACCAAATTTTTACTCTAAAAGAACCTTTTCACTGATATCTCTTTGTTGCCCTGAATTGGTTTTCTGTGTGTGAGAACTTACTCGGGGATATGGCTTACGGGAAAAAGCCCAAGTGACTGTCTTCTTCTGAGTATCCAGCAGCTGGCAGACATCTGTGAGATTAGAAAACAAAGCCACAAGAGCACAAGACAGTAGCCACTCCCAAAATAAAATTAAATAGGAAATAAGGAGACACACAAACTACCAGGTCATTCACTTGGAGATTTATTTGTGCTTGTCAGCTCCTGAGCTTGCCTCACTCCAATTTATCTGAGTGTAACACCGTTAAAACCCATGTAAGAGCATCACTCTGACACACAGGGTTCCAACACAGAATCCCTCACTTGTCCTGTGCCTCTGGAGCTGGCAGAGCACCAGGGTCCCATGGATCATATTAAAGCCCTAAGGAAGGGGAATATACCTCTGGTTGTTTTGAGGCAATTCTCCGGGCATCCCGGAAGAAATAAACCAACAGCTTCTATTAAAAAAGCTAAAATTCCTCCTTTACAATACGAATATGTTATCTTGAAATATCTTGACTATTTTTTTGTTATTGTTCTTGTCTTTTGTAGAGATTCTTAAATGAGAAAATCAATGGGAACTTGCCACATAGTTGATTAATATTACTTCCACTGCTGAAAAAGAAAAAAACACAACTTTGTCTTAGTTGCTCATTCAGCTTCTTATTCCTCGGAAAATGTCACTGTGTGGTTGCCTAAAGGAAAGGCAAGTACATCTGTAAAATATACATATGCTTATGTGGATACACACATACAAATGTACAAAACCACAACAAAAGTGTCTTGTACTAATAGTTGGTTTTGGTAAAATCTGTTTTCTTACCAGAAACATAACTTCCAGTTTTCCAGTGTTAATAAAAGCACTGTTATTACAATTTATTAATCTCTCATTCTTGGCTGTATCATTTGGGCTGAATTTTTAGCGTAGAGTAAAACATAGTTTAAGCCTCTAGGACAACATACCCCTTTGGTGTGCTGCATGTAAAATGAACCAGAGTAACATCCTGCTGGTATGTGCATCAGATATTCTGACAGACAAACCAGAGGCCAAGGGTTCAGTCATCTATATTCACAGATTAATAAGGAGTTGTTTTCACAGACTTACAGATACCTAAGACCAACTTTTCACCATTTAAAATTTTCTAACTGACATTTAAATCTAGGAAAACCAGCAAGTTGCATCTTTCTTTTAAAACATAATCTTGCCAATACTGCATATGTTAGAAATTAAATTAAATTAATTAAAAGTCTATCCTTGTTTGCTTTTATTTATTAACTTTTAGAGGGAAATTTTCTTCATAGTAGCAAAATCAATACTCTGAGATAAAATTTCTAACAAGAATTTCCTTTCTCATAAAATTTTATTGGCAATTTAATTTTTCATCTGTATTGAAACAGTAAAATGTAAAGAATGCTCATTTTTTTCTAGTAAAATGTCTTTATTTACTTTAGAACCCAAGCAGGAGGTACATTTTTGGCTGAGTTCAATCAATTTCTACATCTTTGATATCTCTTCATTTGCACAGAATCCTGGCTGACAGAAAAATCAGTAGCTAATTGACTAGAGCATGCTTTATATGCAAGTGTTGGTTACAGTCTGCTTCGCAACCCCCTTGTATCTGAGTTGGAAGTGGGCAAAAGTGCCCCTCCAAACGCAGCACTCTACTGCACAGAATCCAGCTCTCACCTTGGGCAATCTACCCCTTAATGCCTAATATACAAATTCCTAGTTGGATCTTGCTGAATTACTGTGCTTTCCTGTTGCATATGTACAGCAGCAAATCATTGCACTACTTTGGACCAAGGGGAAATTCAATGGCTCAGTGTGTCAGTAAGTCCAAGATGGGAACAGAGACATGAGAAGGAGAAGTGTCCTTTCCAGTCCTTTGCCATAAGAGAGCAGGAGACAGAGAAGGAAGGCTGTTAAACCTTGCATAGGTAGTACAGCCTTGCTTTGTTCTAGGCTCTCCCATCTGATGATTCCAAAACTGTATAGTTTGAGTCACTGGAAGATGTCAGGGTGGACACAAATATTATGCCAACGTCATGGCAGGGAATTGGGGATGCAGCCAAATCAGGTAATTTCAGTCCAAGACTCACACTGAGATCCACACCTAATACAGCTCCTGCTGCTTTTCTCACGCAAGAACTGGTCTTTCTGGTGAATGGAAGCCTCCTTGTATAGGAGCAACACCAGAACAAAACAGTGCCTTGCAGAAATGTGGATGGGAGTGCACACACAGAGCCACATTCTGTCGCTGACTGCGTGGCTCCTACCAGGTAGCAATTAGCACAGAATGTGCACGACAATATGTAGGCGCAATAATCCTTAACTGATGGCAAGCCCCCTTCATCCAGCATCTCATACTGTTCTGGTTTTCAGTCAGACTCGCACAGCCAGCAGTGCCCAGCCTTTGGGAAGGGGGCTTCTTCCTGCACAGTGCTGACTTGTGTTCCAGTGCAGAGTGTCACTTTCCCACACGGAGCAGTCCCTTGATCTGTGAGTAGTGCCTATGGCTTCTTCAGGGACCACTTGCAAAGGACCGTGCAGCTCAGCAGGCCCTTCGTAAATGTGTGGCCATGACACATTCATCAGTAACAATGACCCCTGTAATCATTTACAATGTCTTTGGGCCTCCGTGTGTAAAAAAATGCTACTATGCCAAGGCAATGGAAGAAAAAAATGTGCCGTGGTTGTGGCTTTAAAACTGGGACTGTGAAGCATTATTTGTATCAAGGGATGAAATAACAAGTTGGAAGGGTGAGAAAACTTGAAAGGAAATAGACCTAGGGAAACAGAAGCTGGAAGTAATCAATAAATCATAGAATAAAGTAAAGAGAAAGAACCTTTAAAGTACCCAGCTTAAATGTCAAGAGTATTAGAACAAAAGAGCTCAAAGGGGGAGAATGTGTGATAGGAAAATATGCTGAAACTCTGACGGAAAGTATATTCACTCCTGAGCATGGAAAATGTACAGGCAACGAAGGGCAGCAGAGAAAAGCAAAGAAATTAGGCAACTGTGTAAGTTCCTAGTCTTTGTACAGTCTGAACACACAGGATCAGTATTATTGTTTCTAGAAGATTCTGGGGAGTAAGACTGGGTAAAAAAACCCAAAAATTCCAGCAGTGGAAAAGATCAGTTTTAAATTATATAATATGCTGGGAATGTGTTATCACCTATGCACAAATGTATGCCATCTATTTTGCAGAGTGATGGGATCTTGCTTACACTGTACTACACCAAAAGAGAAACAGAGCCAAGGTGGAGTTGGTCTTATATTTATATCTAGACAAATTCATACAGCTAAAATTTAGGATTTTTTCTAATGACGCTCTTTCAGTGATGCATTTTATCATTCATAGCTCCAATCACACATAGGTCTAGGCATATTTGCTTGCCCTACCAGAATCAATGTATATATCCATATACTTCAAGGTAAGCTGGTACTCAAAATATTTTTCCAAGCTGGAGTCTAAGTGCTGATGGATTACCTAGTTAGCTATAAATTGCATAGTTGCTTCTGGTTTTGGCTACTTACTCAAAAACAGATACCTATTCTGTTTGAAGCAAGCTTACAATAACTGTTCTTCATGCAATGTAACAGATTCTTCTGGCACCACACACGTGGACAATGTGAAACAAAATTTTCTGTTCAAATGGGGTTTGTAGTCAACTGAGCAAAGGCTGCTTATGCTCTCCTTAGCTGAAACCTGTACTGAAAGAAGCTACCTCACTTCGCTGTACCTTGAAGAGCAAAATTTGGGAAGGTCTCATAGAGGCTGCTGGAACACATTTGTCCCAGTGAAAGGCAGACAGACAAACTTCTGGCTCTGTGCTTTGGGTGATGGGCTTCCTCAAGCACAGGAGATTTTAGGGCTTGTGCAGCTATTGTGCCACAGAGCTGGGCCACAGCCATTCTTACGAGCCCTGGTGGAACTGACCACTGCACAAGGCTTTTGTTTGGGCCAAGAGCCAAATAGATACCCTTTGCAATATGTGTGCAGTCTGGACACAGCTGCAGTAAGAAGTCATTAAAAACCACACATATTTCTTGTTGTGGGACTAAAGTATCACCTTAAAACCATGTGGACCACTCGGGCAGTGGCAGGGGAGAAAAAGTACATTGAATTGGTTGTGAAACACTGTCAGGTTAAATCAGGTAGTGGTATTTGATAGGGAAACAGAGAAGCTTAGTCCATTATAAAGAGTCTTCATTAAACTATCTTGCCCTTCTGCTGTGTGCACAAAAATGACAGTACTGATGTGCAACAGTAATGTCAGCAGGTAAATTGAGTGTTAATGCTTGTGTTAATGTTTCTGAGTATGCCCCCTATAAAAAGGAGACATTTCCAAAAACCTGATGGATCTGACGTGAGCAGAGTGCTGAGTCAGGGAAAAAAACCAACTTACTGCAAGTGCTCATTTGACAGCAAAGGATTTTGTGGTATGCCTCAATGAGACATTTAAAATTTCACTCATAATTTTATGAAATGTCTCTCATTTAAGTTGTCAAAGCCTGACAGGCTTGTTAACAGCATCAAGGGGTGAATGGTCCTTCATCTTCTTGCTCTTGCTCAACTGAATGATCGATGAACAAACTAAAGCTGACAGCTGCTGCGAAGATATCAAGAATTAAAGGAGATGCAGAAGATGTTTCTACTCCTCCCTGTCTAATTCAGCCTGAGGAATTTGATATTCTGTTCTAGAAAAGGTTGGAAAAGCAAGAACAGCAGTAGCTTAAATCCCGTCCTTAAGTCCAGCTTTTCTGCCCACTCCACCAAGGCCCACTAGACTGGAACAAGGCAAGGCAGCTCATGAGGTTAGGGTCCATTAGTTATTTTCTGTTTTCAGGGTCTACTTCCACCAGGGACCCAGATGAGAACCCACTAAAGGAATAAACATGAAAGGCTGTCAGAGTGCCCCCAGGATTTACACAATATCTTGACAAATTTGACTCCAAGAACAGTGAAACAAGTATTTTTCTTAAGTAATTGTCCTCCGTTAAAATGCCAGTATTTCTTGGGTGACGTTAGCTCTCACTTTAACTTAATGCCTTCAGTCCATATCTAAGTTTCCCCAAATCTTCCTGCAAAAAAAGTAGTGATGCACATGAAATACAAGGGTTTTTCACTGCGTATCAATACTTGCTGAAAGCCAATTTTGACTTTCAAGATGTACTTGAAACCTCATTCTAAGAATTAATGAGAGAACTAAAGCATGTTACATGAATAAATGGCCAGTCAGATTGGCTAAATTTTGAACATTAGGTCAAGATTACAATAAATCAGGTGAATGACATGCAAACCAAGAATGACTCCAATCTCAGGATGCGGAATACACTGGGGGGACACACAAAGGGACATGGGGAAACTCCACATAGCCTGCTCAGGAAGTCAGACACCATTAAATAAATGATTGCTTAGAAGTTATTCAGGTCTTCCCTATAAAGCCAGCAAGGTCTACACTGCAGTTATTGCATGCTTGGCCAAACTGATAAACTTCAATGATGAGTGGACGTGATTTCTCTAAACTTTGGCAGGAACTTCCATATTGTGTCCCATAACACCACTTGCATAACATTCAACAAACTGATGAATTACATAGTAAATAAATGGACAGTGGACTGCCGATTTACAGGTGGACTGTAAACTGGCAGAACTACCGGGTTCAAAGGCTTGTGATGTGGCTGGCATGTCCAGCTGGAAGCCAGCCACTTTCTTACTGTGTAAGTAATTGAACAGTTGAATAAATTGCTCAGAAAGGATGTGGAGTTTCCATCTTTGGAGACGTTAAAATCCTCAGTGGACGCAGACCAGAGGACTGAGTTCTAGTTTACACTCCTTTGAGAAGGGGAGTTGGAGTAGATCATCTTCAGAGGTCCTCTCCCATGTCAGCCATTCTGTGATTCTGTGACAGCCCTGTCTTTGTCTATATCTTGCAGGTATTGGCATACTGAATGTTTGTTGCTTTTATTCTAGGAATGGCACCATCAGTCAGTGTTTTTTACAGGAAGTGTATCAGTTTATTGTAATTTCCTTGACATACAAGCTGAATTTACAACTCTATTGCCATCCTTATTTTTCCCATTTCTAACTTCAACTTTGCAGAGTGCTCTCTAATGAATAAAGTCTATAGAGTATCTCACACAATGAGAAAAGGCAAGGACTGATTACCCTTTACTCAGAAAGAGTCACTTTTAAAGCTGCATTTGTTACCTAGTTCAGTTGAGTCAGCACAAAGCCTTTCTTACTTTGTTGCAGTGTAGTTCGTCTGCAGTGTGTGTACCACAGTGTCCTTTGTAAGCATGCAATACATAAGGTCTGGTATTCCTACCGCAGGGTTAGCAACTCTGCAGGGTGCCACTGTCCCAAGAGAAACTCAGACGTGGAAAGACACTTTCAGAACCTGCATTTTCCTCCTATTTTGTAACACCGTCCATTTATCACCAATGGTGGATATTCCTTTTGTGCCTCTGCCTGCTCCTCCTGTATCTATACGTAATGCAAAAGAGTAACTTCCTACTCTCCACTGTGCTGTTTTACTACAGGCAGGTGCTATCTCTAAGGGGAGTGGTAAGTCTCAAATCAAAGAGGTATCTGTTTCCCTTACAGTTTTAGGACTTGGGACAATCCACAGGCTGGACTCTTAATGCCTCAGTCCTGATTCAGATGTTCCCCTAAGCCAGTATCTTTTTCCATGTCTCCTAGGGCAGATGAAACGTTGCCACTATTGTGACACCTCATGTCAATTCTGAAAAACTTGTGTGGCTGCTACAAAGAGATCTCAGCCATCCACCAGAAAAAAATCTCACCGAACTTCAGATAGAAGCAAAATTGACACTTATGCTTGGGGGTAAGAGAGTGGCACAGAAAGCAGGGGAGAGAGAAGTGCCTGTGAAAGACTTCAGAATGAAGAGAATTCATTCTTGCTGATGAGAAGGCCTTGAGGAACTCAATCTAAAAATTATTGCATTGTAAGAATGAGAAAAAAATCACCCATTACTACAAAAAGCATCACAGGACCATTCAAGCACTCTGAAAGCTTTTCTGAAAACATGCCTTCTGGTAAGTTGTCGAGCTACAGAATTTTTTTTTTAATTTTACATTTCAATTTTCCCTACAGTGTTACCTGTTATTTAAGGTGATTCTACATATAAATATAGAAATGTAAGTATAAATATGTGTACGTGTGCATGTATGTATGTAAGAGTATAACCATATGAGCATATGTTTATTTATTTGCATCCTGTGTGTGTGTACAACTACTATAGCAGAATTCTTCAGATGCAGAAATTTTTTGCAATCCATAATTTTTGCCTTCTTCCTGCACTTGTTATGCCAGCACCAATTAACTTACAGGGACTATTTCTAGTGCAGTGGTCCTCAACTGAGGTGGCAGCGAGCTGAAAAATAATTTCAGGCCAATATTTAGGCAGAGTTGTGGGCTAAAACAAACACAGGGGGTGTGTATTTGTGTATGAGACTCATCCTGCCCTGCACTGCTGCCCAGCTCCTAAGTGAACAGTCCCCAACCCTTATCCCAGAGTGAAGCAGGATGTTGGGGAGCACGGAGACAGTGTGCTCTTCAGCACCCATGAGATGCAGCTAATAACAAGCAATCTGTGCTGTTTGCCAGTGCCTGATGCTGGTTATAAACATCTATATTGGGAACTGGAGATGTGGCTACATAGGAAAAGTTGGAGCTAAGCCCCTCGGGGCAGGGATGCACTAACTGTTCCTGAGAACCACCCTGCTCCATCCAAGGCTTCAGGGTGGCACAGGGCTGAAATTCTCCTGGGAACATCACTGGTGGGCAGAGAATCAAACAGGTCATGGAGTCCTCTTCAACCCACCCAGTGCATGTGCTGAAGTTAGTCACTACCAGTAGCTGCTATATTTATAGAGGGATGTCGTAAGTTTGACGTAAGACATGATTTGTTTTTTCTGTACAGCAGGGCAAAGGTGCCTTTCTCCTCCCCTTCTTCAGTTTTTGGATAAACCCTTACTTGTTTTCACAGGAACATTAGCTCAAATCTGCTGCTACTGTGCGCAGCTGATAAAACTATTGCTTGGAAAGACCATATGTCACATGGAACTACTCAAGAGGCATAAAGCCCCGCTTTTTGCCGATCCTTTAAAGATACAATTTTATGCTCAGTTAAAATGGAAAAGAGCATTATGTTTAAAGATAAACCCATTTACTGTGCAACCGCTTTGCTAAATTCTGTCACCAAATTACTTGTTAGTAAGACATTTGGACTGCCTTTAAAAAAAAAAAAGTTGTTGCACATGGCTTTCTCCTTGTTTATCAGTTGCTATGACAATGCTAATGACAATGTCACCACAGACAAGGACTAAAATCTTTTACCAGAGAAAAGAAAAGACAAAATCAGTTCTGAGGAGAAAGTTCCCTTTATTATTATACTTCTTGTTCCCCTCTTTGACCCAGGTAGTTGACCAATATTCAGGGTCCCTACAGGTTGTTTCTGTTTGGAGAACAAACGGATGAGGGAGTGAATTGAGCTTTTTAATGTGCTTCTGTTTGTTTAGAAAGAATTTACACAATGTCCCGTTACTCTGGGCACAGCAGGAGCCAAAACAATAGTCAGTGTTTTCTCTTTTCATACTTTCAAGCTTCTTTTGAGCCACAGCTCAAGTTATCTCTCTCTTAGGTTTCTCTCAAGGTCAGGCTACAAGGGTTTTCCTTGCTGGCTCTGGCGTGTCCTTGCTACTTGCTATGTCTGCTTCTCTGATGTTTCTGCTGTCACTTTTTGAGTTGCTCCATTTCATCATATGCCACCTTGTCCCCAGCCTTTGCAGTTGGATCCTGGAGAAGTGCCTCAGCCCCCACAGTTCAGCACTGTAGGCATGTGTGCCTCAGTACGTAGGGTGCGGAATGTTATGGTGCAGCTCCTGGAGTCTCAATGAGGATGTCCCAAAAAGAAGGCAGTTCTTTTCCTAGGGAAAGGAAGCTTTCTCACCCACCATCTTCAGTGAGGTTTCATGGCTGACTTTCAGCATAACACCGAATTTATTTCCAACAGTGTATTTTTGCTCCCTGTCAGATCAGTTTCTCTACAGTAGTGCTATAAGGTGGGGGAGCAGAAAATATGTTACTATTTCCTAACAAAACAGCCTCTGATGCAACTATAATAAAGTTGTGAAAAAGTCCTAGAGGACTTAAACAGATTTGACAGCATTTAATTTCCATAAATTTAGGGCCTGATCCTGATTTTCTTTTGCTAATGAGTACTAGAGGGAGATAATGCATGATTTTTTCAGACAAACTAAAGACAGAAATAATGGCCCAGCTCAGCAGCAAAAGACAGGTGTGGGATTGAGCTGTTGGGACTTTTTTATGGCAAATAGAGGTAATTTCAGCATTCCTGCTCTGGGTTAGACCCATCTCTGCTGTGACCAACAGGTCTCCTGTCCAGGCCTGACTGAGCTACACAGACACTGCTTCTGAAGTAGCTCTGCCGCTGGCCCTTGGGGCTCTTTGATTGGAACAAAGGTTGCATATAGCGTAATCTCCACTCAGACAGGGAAAGGTCTTTGATTTTGAACAGCAAAAACTCATAATAGTTGCATTTTCTTTTGCTTTTAAGGAGACAGACACAAGCAGTTTAAATTTATCTCATGTTTATGCCACATCTATTAACATGGCCCACTCGACACATAAGGAAACTGCTTCTAGTTGCTCTCAGGCATGACTCTGGTTTTCATACACTTTTTTTTTATCATTTCTTCCATCAACCCATGTCCTACCAACTTCCCATCTTCATATTTATGTAGGTCATGGTCTGTGGTGGGCTTCAGTGTAGACTCTGAATGGAAAAGATCTCCTGGTATGACCTCACAGACCTACAGCTTTGGAAACAACTCCTTCACTACCGCAGATGAACCAGCTATAATTTTCTGAGGGCCCCAGCATCACAAATGGATGTCTTTGGCCATATTCACAGCAGTAATACTTTGGCACTGATGAGACAGTCAAAAGTTGTCTTTCTACACTGTGTTGCTACCCATTAAAATGGGGTGGGCATGGACCTGTCAGCACTGGTGAACTTCATGTCATGAAAAACCTCTTAATTCAATAGAACTTCATTTAAATGGAATTTCATATGCCAGAACAGAGGGAGCTTGCACCTTTAATTAAAAATCTCAGGCCATTCACGCATGCAGCCAGGCCTTAATCCCTAGGAAATGCCCTTTGCTGAGACCATTATTTCTTAATTAATAGACAGTGAACAGTATATATTTGGGTTAGCCTTTGAAACGTCTATTTGATTTAGCCTTTGAGAAGGAAGGTGAGTTTTCTCCAAGCACTGTAGAGGGTAAGCATCTCTTTGCATGAAGCATCCAGTTATGGGTATGTTGTATGTAAACTAAAGTGATTGATTCTGTCGAGTTCTTAGCAGAAGATGGAGTTTGGGATGGTCATGTCTTCTTAAGACAGGTGTTCTTAACTGTAGGAAAATGGATTTGGAGGGCAGGGAGGAGGGGGAGTAGGTAATTTTCACTTTAAAACTTTGAAGGAAACAGTTCACAAACCTCTAGTAGATTACCACAATAAGATTGCCAAAAGAGGCATTAGGTATTCTCAGGTTTGCAGGTTATTAATTTCTTAGGTTTTCAATAAATTGTCACTAGGTTAGAGTCAGAGCAAAAGTATGTATCTCAAGCAAGCATCTTTAACAGTCCACTCTACAATAATTATTCTCTGTCATACTCTCAGAACAAGGATTGAGAACTCATCACTC
The DNA here is from genome assembly GCA_013389985.1 of Dryoscopus gambensis. Classification (NCBI taxonomy): domain Eukaryota; kingdom Metazoa; phylum Chordata; class Aves; order Passeriformes; family Malaconotidae; genus Dryoscopus; species Dryoscopus gambensis. The sequence continues at coordinate 23,838 of WEIT01019524.1, read as the reverse complement.
AGCCCTGAATCTGTGGATCAATCCTAAATTTGTACAAGTTTGTACATGTCCCAGTCTGATCCAGGCCAGAGGGGAGCACTCAAGCTTATTTCTCTTGAACCTGCTATGTGACTGGTCTTTATGCTGCCTATATCCTTACACTGACCTTTTGCTGGCTTCAAGACAACAGTCAGTCTCAGTCAGCATAAAGCTGGTTGTTGAAGATAACCCATCAAGATTTTTGGAACCAGTGCAAACTCAGTGTCAGCACTTGCCATACAAGTCTAGCTGAGATATATTTGATAGCATAGGGGAAGCACTGGAACTGGACTTAAAGGACTGAGCCACTGCCCTAGAAGCGTGCTCTAAATGTAAGAAGATTACCTTATGAGGCCATTTTGCCTCAATCTCTCCTTTTGGATGTGTTCCACTTTGCTCACAATGCTTTCACATTCACTGAGTCAGAGAGCATGAGACTAACTCTTCAGAGAAGGGTTCAGGGTGCTTGCTGGGTTCCAGCATAGATTGAGGCACCTCAGCTAAGTAGCACAGCGTCAACAGGAGCAACAAGCCACCTCCAGCCCCACAATACTCACTGGCCTGCCTAGCCACACCTTTTTGGAGAAGGACAGATAGAGTATTTGAGGTAATTGATATCCCCATCGCCATGCTCTAGCTGAAACCACTGGCCATGAGGGAGAAGGGTTCAGTCTCATCCTGTCCTTTCCTACCTAACCACCATGTGTGCATCCCACTCTTTTCCAGCGCAAGCTGCAAGAGTTCTGTGGCCCTGCACAACCAGGCCCCGCAGCAACCCCCTCAGAGAGGTTCCAAACAGCTCGCTGCATCCTCCTGCGTGTGTCCTGCATCCTGCCTGCATCCTGCATCCTGCCTGCATCCTTCTACCTCAAGTGTTTTCTTCTGTTTATGGCACCTGGCTTAAGGCTGCCAGCTACCTTGGCAGGCAGTTTCCCCCAATCCTAACCTGACTGGTAGCACTTGACTGAAAAAATTCATGTATCAGGTCAGCATCTCCTTTGTACCACCAGCAAACAAAGTGTCAGGATTAGTTTAAAGCTCCACCATGTTTAAAGAGGCCAGATAAGTGGTTTATTCCTTCCCTCATCCTTACAACCACCTCCCTTTCTATCAGGAACACCATTTCCTGCTACATTAATGTTTGCAGCAGTTGTTATCAGCAAGCTGACCTGGGACTTGCCATCATCCCACGAAAGCAATCCTACCCTCAGCTTTGTTAGGAGCGATCTAGCTCCAGGTTTTTATTCAGTGACATTCTCAGTTTCACTCTTGCTGATCATAAGCAGCTTTTTGATGAAAAGCAGTACTCTTGACACTTAGTTAAAACCACCTCTTGTTTAACTCCACAGGCCAAAAGCCTCTTCAATCAAAGGCTGTGACCCCTGAACATTAGGTTAGACTGCACAGACTGTCTGTTGTCACTAGCTATAGCCATGCCTATCTTTGGAAGTAAAATATTAACAAACCCCTGTGGGAAAAGAAAATTCTGACTTGATGATAGCATTTCACACTTTCTAAACAAAAAGCAAGGTAGAGAAAAATCAGCTCCTTGTTCTTTTGCTTAGTTATTATTCCTGACTAAAAATGTTTGCTCAAAAAGTCACTGCAAAGCCTTTTTCTAGTTGCATATGCTTAAAATTATTAGTGCTTTGAAAAACTGACATCAGCTGCTTGTGCCCTGCTTTGTTGTCTACATTACTCCAAAGACCCTAAGCAAGAGTCCTGGAAACCCCAGTCCTGTGGTATGTGTTTTCTCTCCTCTTTCAGAACAGTTCCATTACACCACTTTTTAAGGGTTGGATATTTTGTTCCTAACGCTGATTTAGAAGCATCTGCGAATAAATTGACAGGTTGTGACACCTTCCCATAATTTTAGAGCTTTTTCACCTTAGCTTCTGAGTGTTGCTTTTATGGTTTCAGAAGGCTTTTTGTTCACCCAGCTTCCATCTTGAGTAGCTCGTTGAATGGGGTTGTCAAGACAGCTATGTTTCATGTACATTTTCCCTGGAACTGAATTCAGTGTTGCTTATAAAATTACAATTCCTCTGTCTGCAGCAGGTTTCATTCTGCAATGCCTAGCTTTTGATTTCTGTGATTTTTCATCTTGCTAGCATCAAATCTATTTAAAATACTTTCATACGGAGATTGTTTTTATTGGTTGCATTGAAATTCATCCTCTTCAGTGTGTTACCCTCTTCCATTACACACCTAACAAATCCAGGCTCATCATTTGCCCCATGTTGTGTCCAGTGTGTTCACTGGGAATAGAATGTCTGAGTTTCTTTATGCAGCAAATGGGAAACCAGTTGTCATTAGAGCCTTGCTACTACTCTTTAACATTTGCATCGTGGTACTACTCAGAGGCCCTGGCGAATGAAGCTCTGTTTAGTTTGGATCTGTGCGTGTCTATATGAAAAGTGAGCATGTACTCTAAATAATTATTGGCAGATGAAATTCTTTGCTCAGTGTAGCTTGCCAGCAATATAGTTTTTCTTGGTCTACAACATGAACCCCTGCGTATCTTCTGTCTCCAGTAATGTGTCATTACAGTGAGGCTTTTTTTCCTACCTTTGGCTGGCAGATTCCTGCTCTATGGCTTACATCTAAGGGAGGTCTGTGAAAGGTAACCAGACAAATAAGCCTAATGTCAGTCTGTAGGTGTAAACTGGCCACACAAGGATTAATACTTCCTTCAGTCATAATTAAAAAAAAAAAAAACAAAAAAACAAAAAAAACCCACCCAAACTAAGGTGGAAAACCACTAATTTAAAGACTGGACACACTGTCTTTGTGGAAGTCATTGCTTTAAACTCTGAAATATTTTTTGTTTTTCCTGTGAAGTAACCAAAGACAGCAAGTGATTGAGAGCACTGAACAAGGGTCCAGAGCAAACACATGAAGTAAAAATGGTAGGCACAAATAGGATCTGATTTTTTGGTTCTGTATGACAGTGTTTGAACTTGGGCATACAGAGGAGGTAATCAATTAAGAGCAATCCACTGATTCTTTCCTAGGGCTCACTGAGACTTACCTGAAGTCCAGAAGTCTGAAATCTGTGCTAGGCATATGTCTTTTCCTCAGCCTTCTTCCACAGGTGCACCTGCAAGTATAGAAACGGAAACCTGTTTGCTAGGACAACTGATGAGACACAGCACATGTTCAGCCACAGCTCATCTGGGGGCTGCTACAGGGGGGAACCTGAAAAGTCAGGAAGAATGCCCAATCCTTTTAAATAACAAGCATGACATGAACTAGTGGGATCTCTTTTTATCAAAGATTGCTGGCAATATAGCTCAGGACAGGGAGGGGGCAAATAATTAATTTTTCACAAAATTTCCTATTTCTAATTACAAATACTAGACACACTTTAGAAATCTGAATGTTATTTTTATGGCTAGTTTAAAATGTTATCTTAATGGCTAAGTTTTATACAGGTCTTTTCACACTATGTCTTCACACATTCATAACTAGTTGGTGCTGCGTGCATTATTATTACTTACGTGGTAATAGAGCAGTTGAAAAATGATTTAACTTTACTGACATATCACTAAGCACTCCTGCTATCTAGTACCAAAACAATTGCAATACCTGTAAATATCCTATTTGTTTTGTAATGAAATAATATTGACAGCCTGAGCATTACAACACAGACGGGAGGCACTCTGTACTAAGAAACAAGACAGTTATACTAAATGGATATCATTATCTGTATCTGTCACTAATTACTCTTAATAATTTTTTTAAAAGAACACTTCTAAAAAAATGTAAACAAAAAAGTGAAATGAAAAAAATCATTCTCATCTCTGAATTAGACTTTGAAAATGGTTATAATTTCTGCTTTTTCCTAAATTAAAAAAAAAAATGGCAAAAACCACCTTGACTATTTCTAGTGAAATATAGAATCTGAACTTCCCTCAGCTACAAAGATAACAAAGACAACAAAGACTTTCAGTAGCATGTTGCTGATTTTGTTACCAAACAATTTTGTGTTTTTTGGTTTTTCGGTGGTAGCACAAATAATAGCTTACATTCTAAATACTTCCTTTTTTGAATTACATGCCAGGTCAAATTCTGTGTTTATTACGCATTATGCATTTATCCTAGCTCACAGGTATTTTGGGGATACCATCCATCATGAAACTGGGACAGATTTTGCAGTCTCCTATCTATTTCATTCTACCTTCCATTTTTTAATGACTTACATTAAAAGTATCACCTTAGAAACACCACAATATGGTGAACTCTCACTTGCTTTTTCACACCTAAATTACTGGACAAACACTTTAACAACAGACCCCTGGTGAATTCCTTTCCAAATCATCAATATGATCAGTTCTATCACACTCCATGCCAGACAATTTGGGTAAGTTTTGGATGAAACTGAGAAGTTGTTTCTTATTTTGGTTTCTATTACACTTTTATGCAGTGTATAGGATATTTGTGTTATTTAGCTTGGTGCTTTAATAAATCATTGCACTTTCATGTCTTTTCTTGGTTGGTTGATGTTGTATGATACTCGCCGCTCAAGAGTGATGTGAGAAGGGACAGCTTCCCTTATTCTGTGTTTGGAAAGAGAAATTTTGTTTCAACTCTGTTGTGACTGTTGACAAACACTGACAAGGGCAGCCCTGGCCAGGTAACCTTTTGCAAAGTTATGCCAAACCAATTGCAGAAGCCCGACGTGAAGCACTCATCTTCAGCCTCCCAGTTGCCAAATACACCAACGTTTTTTCCCCACAGTATTTTCCCAAGCAAGCACACCAGTTGGGTGCAAGATAACTCACTTGCATATCTTGATATTTTGCACACCTTTTCTGCTAATATTTCTCCCTCTCACCACCTACAACTCTTTCCCCAATGGCAACACATTTTTTATAAGATCTGTGGTTGATGGCTGAAAAATCCCCCAGCCTCCAATTGCTATTTACTATGTGATTAGACAGGTCAAGTTTAATTTCAGCACTGTGCATGAATCTGTTATCCAATCATCCTAACAATACACTACTCAAAGCAGCAGTGGGGCTGAGGATGGGAAGAAAACCTTGATTGTAAGTTGTCTGCCAGTGATTGGAGTTTGTTATGAAAGAACACTAATGCAATCATCCTTGGCTCCTTTTGCCAAAGGTAGGGAATGTTCATAACTATTCACTGTCACTGTACCTGGAGCTGTGTGACAGATGAGTAAAGGTACGCCAGAAAGAATGCAGCACTGCAGGAGCAACTGCTTTTCCTCAGGGTTAAGGCAAGGGTACACTTAATCAAATCAGCACCTTTAAGAAAATACCATCTTTCAGGTAGAAGACAAAGCCCCTCCTCAGCTGAATATTGCTCTCCAGCTTACATAATTCAGCCTGCTGAATCAAGAAACCACCAGTGGCTGTCCCAGAGAACTTGTTTTGGTAGGCCATTTCATCTGTAGTTGCACATGTTTGAGGCCCTCCCATATTTAGTGAAGATGCCTCCTTGCAGGGGGGCACGGCTTCCTGGATGGCATACAGGCCTTCCTGCATACCCTGCCAGGGCCTGAGCATCTCCCAGCAAACAGCCCTCCAGCCAGTGGGATGTGCTCCTTGATAAGGGAGGCAGCATTGCCAGATCAAGAGAGCAATGGTGAGATGCAGGAAGGGGCTGAATCAGCACATGCAGATCAAAACGTCAACAGAGCCATCACATCTGCATGCTAAAGTTTCTTGCAGGGAAGTGAAATAGCTGTAGGAGGGAACTCTTTGCCTCTAGTTTTCAGAATGCCACTCCAGAGCTGCTCTGTATGCATGCTTTGCCCCTCTGAGACTCTTTGGGATGTCTATCATCCATGGGAAAAAATCCTTTCCCAATACAGACTATAAGCGGAGGCATCAGACTCAAGCAGGAGCATTGAAACCCTTGTGCTGCAGTGAACCAGAGCCTTTATTTGTAGCTGTCCTGCGACTACACCTCCCATCCCCATTTCCAAAATACCTACTTGTCCTTGAATGTGCCAAACACAAGATTTGGCACTAAGAGCTGACTTCTTCAAAAACACAAATTGACAAATTACCTTTTTTTTTTTAAGAAGCCCCACTTATTCTGTTCTCCCCAGAGCCAAGCACTGGTGTGCAGTCATGTAAGAATAAAATACACTTTCTCTTTTTAATCACTTGTCATTTCTGTACTGGGGTTTTCCTGGCTATACAACCTCTGAGCTGCTGGCAGCATGTTCTTTTGTCCATCCAGGCTCTACCCACAACAAACCACATAGGCAATACATTTATGAGAAAAGCTCAGCCCTCAAACACAGAGGAAAGGGATCAGATAACTTCTAGATTCAGGCAAGGACCTGCCAGGCCTCCCTCCATGACCTTGAGCAAATCACAGAATCATAGAATTGTAAAGGTTGGAAAAGACCACTAAGATCACAGAACTTATCTGTTACCACCGCAGCTTCCCCGTGGTACAACCTCATGGGGGTAAAAACCCTTGGTAAAGGCCCCAATACCCTGTATCAGACACCTGACTAAACCTAATCATCTTGTAATATTCATTCTGTAGTTTTACTTTTACTTCTTATTTCATAGAATCATAGAATGGTTGGGGTTGGAAGGGACCTTAAAGATCATCTCATTCCAACCTCTCTGCCATGGGCAGGAACACTTTTCATAGACCAGGTTCCTCAAAGCCCATCCAACCTGGCCTTATGCACTTCCACGGACAGGGCATCCACAGCCTCTCTGGACAAGCTGTTCCATTGCCTCACCACCCTCACAGTATGCATTTTCTTCCTAATAGCCAATCTAAACCCACCATCCTTCAGTTTAAAGCCATTCCCCCTTGTTCTACGTCTACATGCCATTGTCAAAAGTCCCTATCCAGCTTTCTTGCAGGCCCCCTTTAGGTACTAAAAGTGCAATTAAAGGTACTATAAATGAAGATGGTGTTAAGTCTCCTCAGAGCCTTCTCTTTCCCAGGCTGAACAACCCCAACTCTCTCAGCCTTTCCTCGCAGGAGAGGTGCTCCAGCCCTCTGATCATCTTGGTGGCCTTCCTTTGAACTCCTCTGAACTCCTTTGAACAGGTCCATGTCCTTCCTCAGGCCATTCTCAGTACTCTCAGCTACTAATACTTAACACTTACTCTCCCTATAATAGTTACCCACAACGATGTGGCAAAAACTGACTGGAAATACAGGGAAAAAAAAATACATCCGATGTCAGAGCCTGTAACCTCTTTTCGGTGATGGGGTGCGGGAGAGGATAACCCACAGCACCTCAGAGAGCTGGATAAAAGTTCCGCCCACTCCCCAGCCTCACCTCTTCCTCCCTCTGACAACAAAGACGTCCTCAACACGTCAAGATTCCCGCAAAAACACCCCGAGTGAGAACTGCTCTAGCGCGTACTTGAAGTCGCTGGCAACGAGGGGGTGTTGGGTGCAAGAGGGACGTTCGGAGCACTGAGGGGTGCTTAGGCGAGGACGGCTGCTTGGGGCAAGGCGGCTGAAGCGGAGCTTTCTCCCTAGGCCTTAAGGAAAGGAAGAAGCCTTTTTTTAAAAGAGAGGGAGGTGTATTTTTAAAAGGAAAGGGAAGGATCCTGCCCGCCCT
>WEIT01019524.1:0-16182 GCA_013389985.1 Dryoscopus gambensis | reverse complement strand
GGCCGGGCCCCGGCCCTCCCTGATTCGGCTACTGGAGTAGTAGTAATAATAATAAAAATTAGAAAAACAAAGCCGTTATTACTGTTGTTGTTGTTATGATTATGATTATTATTTTACTGAATTCTCCAGTAATCATTGCATGGACATCCCCCCGTTAAAAGTCAGAAGGCTCTGGAGTAGCGATAGCTGCCAGCCAGACGGTGGGCCCCCTTGTCTTCCAACAAGACTTTCCCCCGGAGAACTGATTAATACCGACCTCCTGAAGGCAAAATCGGATCTGTGTGAGCTTTGCACGCCTGTGAAGTGCAGGATTGCAGGATCGGGGCTCTGCGGCCACGCTGCCGTCAAAGGTAATGGACGGGAAAGGCCGACCTTCTGGTGTGTGTGCCGTGGTGACTCGTCCAGCACGGGAAGCGTTGCCAGTGCCCTCCAGCCTCACCTCAGCCAGCACCCGGCAAAGGAGATTTGTGCTGCCAGGATGGAAAAAAGGATCTGCAATCCCTTGTTCGTGTGTTAAACATCATTATAGAGTGGCTGACCGTAGGAATAAGGTCACAGCTAGATGCATTGGTCGGTGGTGAAAAACTAAAAAGAGTCTAGGCTTCATTTTAGAATGTATCTACGTTATAAATAAATAAGGAGGAAAACTTCCATTGTCTGGCACAGGCTGATGGTGAGGGTTTAGGCTGTCATAAGCCTCTGCAGTTTGCTCCAGTCCCACAGAAGTGGGACCTCAAAACGTTGTCTCAAGAGATTTCCGATTGATGAATTTCTGGTTATTAATGAAGCCCTGGCTACTCAGGCTTTGAAGTGTGGGCACTAGGTCTGGAATTAACATGTGGAGGGAGTCTTAGAGCAGTGAAACCTGTACCTCCTGTTTTTTCTCATGCTTTGGAGATGTGCTACCAAATCCCATTCAGAGCAGCGTCTATGTTGCCTCAGTCTTCAAATCCTATTACAGGTGATTAAAATAATCTAGAGTTAACAAATTCCCAAATCACCCTACCCAAGTCCTTGTATGAAAGAAAGGGCATCATTTCCAACAGACTGGATGTGGAAAAATTAATTCCCTGGCATCCAAACAGAAGAACAGCCATGCTGGTTGAGACAAGTCCATCCAGCCCAATAGCCTGTCTCAAACATAAACAGCAGCTGATGCCTGGGGAACAGCATAAGAGAGGGGTAAGCACACAATGATAGTTCCCTGGCATGCTGTCCCAAACTCCAGCAAGCTGTGGCTCAGGGACTTCCCTGAGACAGATGTGATATCTTTAAATTTAATAGCCCTTGATGGATTTTTGCTTCCATGAATTTGTGTAATTGCTTTTTGAACCCATGTCAATTTTTGACATTGCAGCATCCTGTGACAATTAGTGGCACACTCCAACAAAGCAGGGTTTAAAGAAGAGCCCTTATTTTGTTTGCTTTGAACAGGCCACCTAATAATTTCATCTGATGCTCTTAGTTCTTGTGGTATGAGAGTCAATTACAATCATTCTCTATATGCCTTCTCAGTGCCATTCATGATTTTACAAATTTATCTCATGTCCTCCCTCACATTTTGATTTTTCAGATATGTATTCTTAATCTATTTTGAAATCCTGGAGCAGAAGCCATGTCACAGCCTGGACCTTCCTCTGGCCCCAGTGTTACCATTTTGGAGCTAGCAGGCTTGAACAACACCATTTTCAGGGTGTAGGCACATCAGATGTATTTATATCAGGATGCAGCAGTGTTTTTAGCTTTGTTTCTTCCACACTAAATTCTAAAATTTCATTTACTTTTTTGAACACTGCTGAAAATGGATCTGGCATTTTCATAAACATGTCTAGATTTCACAGCTCTTAAAGGATTTCTTCTCTGAGAGCTAACAATGAGTCCAGCACCCTCAGCTCTGTATGTAAAGTCTGCTTTGCCCACTGGCATTACAATACACATATCTACATTGCCTTTCCTCTGTTTTATCACCCCATTACTCAGTATCATGAGATGATGTTTTTGTCATGTGCCGTGTTTTCACTACCATAAATAACGTTGTGTCACCCACAAGTTTGCCACCTTGCTGTTCAGCCCCTTTCTGGTGTATGAGTCTGGCAGATGGGTTTGATATTTACTTAAGATCTTGGTGAAATTTAGAGGGGTGCTGGAGGAGGAAGTAGTGGGCAACTATGTCTCCTCTTTCCATCAGCACAGCTTGCATCTCACCTAGATTTGGACTGAGACGCTGCTCCTCAGAGAGGTGCTGGCAGGCTCTTTTTGACCCTGCAGCACGTTTGGAGGGATGCTGGTGCAGGCTGTCCGTCGTGCCCAAGGCCAGCTGTTCAGCTGACACAACCGATTTGCGCTAACCGAGGATCCGGCCGGAGATGGGGGGCCAGCCATCACGGGCATGGGGACAGCTGACGTGGAGGTGGGGTGGCCTCAGCTGGACACGGCGATGGAGACAGGTGGGGTGGCCTGAGAGAGTCCACAGGGCAGTGCTGGGTCGAGGGCGAACCTGCGGAAGCAGTGCCCATTCTTTGCCCACCTTGTGGTGGTGTCATCGTACCTCCCTCCACACAGCCTGACAGGTATGTTTATTATTAATAACAAGCAAGACTTTAGGCAGCAGGCCCCTGCTTCCTCGCTGCTTGTCAGTGCTGAGCACGGCCGGTCAGAGCGTGCTGTGAGCGCTGCTCGCACAGCCAGAGCTGTCCCCAGTGCGTCCCCATTCCAGCATGTCAGCCAAGCGTTTAAGACACCTGCTTCTTTTCGCTCCTGCGCTGGCCATGGACTAATAGGGACAAACGGGAAGAGGACCTAGCAGAATGCAGAAAATAATCGTCCTGTGCCAAAAGGGAATGTATGATCAAAACTACAATGGGCAGGCAAGCAGTGAGGCAGTGACCCGAGGCAGCGCAATGTGTCAGGAAGAGAGAGCAGCAGCCCAGGGACAGCAGCAGCCCAGAGCCTCAATTTGTAATGACTGTGTGGACCACATGCCAAAAAGTCTCTCCCCACCTCCTTGCTCCAGAGAGCTCTTCTAATGTTTTTAGCCACTTGGACATCACAAGAAAAAGAGCCTGCACGTTTCCAACACACGACCTAAGGCATTTGCTCAAGCAAAGCACTGCCGTGCTTCTGCTCTGCTGAACCTGCCTCTGACTTGGAGTGCACCAAACACCTGTGAGTCAGACGATGGGAAATTCTCCCTGTCTTCACAAGCACAGATGAGTTTGAACCTTCTGGGCATTTTAGCAGTTTACCATCTGCACATATAACCTTTTTTCTGAGCACACTGAAGCCTTGTAGGAGGATGTTAAATCCAGGAACCAAAATAAGGAAACATGTTTACACCTGCGACATCTGTTCAAGAATTTCCAGCCTCTATTACACTTTTGACTTTCACATTCCCCCTCCTCCTCCTTCCTGTTTGGTCAAATGCCACCATGTTAAAAACAATCCTGTATTTTCCCCCCCAAGTCTCACAGACTTTCTATCGAATCTTGTGAAAACTTACAGCATATGAAAGAAGCTGTGAAATGGTCTAGCGACAGAAACAAGTGCTGGCTGCCTAAGTCTCTCTTCCTTATCCAGGATTTTCAGATACTGGGATTCATTGTAAAGAAAAATGACATTAACTACATGAAATATGGTGATTTTAGTTTTTTAAACTAGTATGAAAAAGTAAGAGTCAAACCATTTCTGACACAGATGAAATCTTCCAGAAAACCAAGTGCAATAATATTTTAGAAAAAAAAAATTATGAGAAGTGTTATAGCACACCAAAATGGCAGCACAAAGATCTCTGTTAGCAGATGCCCCAGTCATTTATAACTGGTTTGCTGTAGAAGACAAAACACACTAGTATCTTCTGTTAGAGGTGATCTGTTTCACTAAAAGAATTACCTGTATGATTACACCTATTGCCAAGTCAGACCCATAGATATGAAATATTTATGAAAAGGAAAAAGATTTCTCCCTTGCTGGGGGGGGAATAGCAAAATAATTCTACTGAGCAGAATTCAAAGAAGATTTCTTTTCATAATTCTCACCAAATTTTATGTTAAGGTTTTTCCTGAATATGTTATAAAATATTTTTCAGTGAAGCAAGTACTATGAATAAAATTACTTCAAGAGTGTCCAGTAGCATTTTTATAACCATTCAAGTTAAGGTATTGATAAAGAGGTTGAAAAATAGAGCAAGAGATACAAAAAATATTGGATGAATTCAGACATTTTTCTCCAAGTAATCTAGTTTTTCTAGTGACTTTTCTCTTGGAAGATTTACACTGGCTTTGTGAATACATGAGCTGGATTATTAATAATATGGGCAACGTGGTGGTACTGGGAAAAATCCTCTTCTCTCTGCCATTTCCTAATAATGCCCAGTTAATGGAAGAGAAATGTTTTCACGGGTCAACAGGTAACTAAGGAAAGTGCCATTTAGTGATTGTGGCATTTGATGTTATGATAGGGGCCTCTGTTTCTTTGAATTGTTGTGGGATGCTTGTGTGAAGCATGCTTCCTGAAACGGTAAGAGAAATTAACAATATTAAGGTCAATATGGGACATATTTGGGAAGGTTTGAGGCAAGTCCTGTGGTCCTAACTCAGGCAAATTCTCACTGACAGGTCTTGGCCAATACAATCTGCAGGTGTCCACTTTCTTTCAGCATTTAGCCCAGTATTCAACCAGAAGAAAGCAGTTCAGTAATTCATTAGGATATGATCATGCCGGGCTGGTTACTAATTGTTCAAAATACCATTGGAGGCACTCCAGGATGCTGCACAGCACTCCACAGCTGGCAGCCATGGTACACAGGCGGGTATGCCACCCAAATAGAGCTGAATTGCATGAGAGCCACAGGAGGAAAGCAAAAATCCCTTGCTTCCAAGCCCATGGGAACCTTCCTGTGTTGTGAGGAGAGAGCTGCAGGTGCAGGGAGCTGCAGGCAGGATGAGTGCAATGCGCAACCCCACTGCCTCATGCCAAAGAGAAATGTTAGCGGCAAAATAATTTTACTCCTGGCTGTCAAATGGGAGCTGCGGGGTTCCTCTCCTAACAATGAAAGGCAGACTACTGTGCATTAACAGCCCTGCCGGTGCACAAAGTGGCCTAGCCTGTTATTAAACTGTACAACTAAAGCTGTTGTTCTCCACTTAGCTGAAAGTGAGTTACCATATTGCAGGTCCCCCAAGACGTTCCCTACCCTTGACATATCCTCTCCCTCGCATGAGTGGTAATGACTGGGATCAGATCCCTTAGGCTCCTGCCTGCACTGTTTTACCTTGTTTTAGAGCAGCTTTTTTGAATAACAGAGATCTGATCTGTCCCCTCTCTTCTTCTCTGCTCTTCCTCCTCAACTCCCCTTCTTCCCCCTCAACTCCCCTCCTTCCTCCAGCCTTTATTCCTGAAACTCTTTAGTGGCTATAAGGATCCTTCTCTGCAACAAATCCAGCCAAGATAACTCAGCTGTCCTCCACAAAGGTTGCAGGTGGGGTTTCCCGCACAGCATAGATTGGATTTTAAATGTATGCAAATAAGCATTTGTGTGTTCGACCCATGACACAGAAGCATCAGGATTTACTCACTGACAGTTTTTTCTTGCAATTTTAAATTCACATTTGCAAATTTGGCTCTGAAATTAACAGAACTGCAGTAATAACATGATTCTGACTTCCTAGGAAATTTCACAGCCATACTGACTTAAGGACTTGAGCCTAAAAAGCTGTACAAAGGATACACAGATTTATTTTGTTATACACACTTTTTTTTTTTTTAATGAAAAGATTTGCTTAGTATTAGTCTCACTTCCTCAGGATAGACTGGATACACATACAGCACCATAACACATAAAATCAGTCCTTTCCCTAGCAGCCCTTTTCTGTCACCGCCTGGCTTTGCTTGTTGTGTGTATGCAGTCTTGATCTGTCACTTTCTCCAAGGCCAGCAAAGTAAACTTATGCTCCTGACTCATAGCTCCAGATGGATTCAAGCTCAAGCACACCATCCCCCTGGAATTTGGCATATGTAGGTTTATATGCCCTAATCAATCAGGCTGATTTCAGTTAATCCTAATCGTCCTATTAGGGTTCCCAGATAGCAACAACAGCAGCTAGAAATCCCCAAGCAGCCTAATTGACTTCATCTAATTACATTCCTTCTTGAGATTTCCATTAAACTACCCCCTGAATTCATTACAGTGGTTGGCTGTAGGTTTTTAGGGCTTCTTAAAAAACATATGCAGCTATTGGGATAGCTCAGTTCTAAGGAGCTTAAGTAGTTACTATATATAAGAGCTTGCCACCTCCACACAGCTATCTGTCAGTTGTCCTGCTCTAGCATATATCAGATGTGCCATCTAATCACTTGGGGGATACCAGTTTTGACTCCTGGCACTTAGGCTCATTTCTGTCGATGTGCAGACCGTGGTTCTTCCCTTGTAGCACTGAACGAACCGCACGAGTCAAGAGACTGCCAGCTCCTATTAACCTCTCGCATAAAGGATTTATAGATATGTCTCATTATAAAGTAAGGAGCTGACATTCATCTCAAAAGCAGTTAGCTTGGAAAAGAATGCTCTTTTGTCAGTATTCACCTTCCTCTGCGCTCCTTCTGTGGTAGTAAATTGTAAACTGCTCAGTCGAGATGGCATCTGTCATAGTTAGGTTTCTTCGGCTAATTTGATCACTTCTTCCATTAAAGTAATGCTTTGGCTTCCCAGATGTAGCTAAGCTCTGAATTCNGGAAGGGGGGAGGGAAATGGCCATCTTCTACCCTCAGTATTTAAAAAGTGGACATTTCTGGGGTAAGGATGAAATTGTTTGATCCCAGGCTGGTTTCTGCTGTTCACATGCAACTGAGATCTGCTTCCACAAAACTCGGGGAGGCTGGAAGCAAAGGATCCTTTTCATAGGCAGTTTTGGATACAGTATGTATGTATATCAATGCTTTGACTGGAGTTCACTTAAAAATGAAAACAAAGTACATGCTAGACACTGGAAGATAGGCACTTTGACAACTGTCGTGTTGGAAAATGCCTTATAAGTGAGACAAGCCTTTGTCTTCGGTCTGTTTGGAAACTGATGCCACTGATCACTTTTACGGACAGTTCCTCTAGGTGGGAATGACACCGATATCATTCACACGGAAACTGCCAGATTGATGTCAGTAAGACAGCAGAGTGTTCAGGTTCATTGGAAGGAATATAATACCTTTGATAAAATAAAATCCTTGACTGCGCACAGAGGGAGCAGGTCGAAAAGGAACATACCCTTGCCAAATGTTTACGCTTGCATCCCTGCCTCATGGAGGGTGTGTTCTCTTTCGAGGCAGAGCCAAGGACAGCCAAGAAGTTCTGTGTGAATCGCACCTGATTGTTGCAGGGAAATAACTGTGTAATTAAGCCATAAACAATGTTGTGGTGATTTTAACTAAGTTAAAGCCTTTGTAAATTACAGAATCATAAAATTTTTTAGAGGGGAGATTATATTTTACAAAAATATTAATGTTTACACTAGGGTAATAGCTGCTTGCCTGTAGAGACCACCAGTGAACAGAGTATCTATCCAAGGTCAGAACTGCAGACACAATAAGTCACTAGAAAGTTTTGTGCAGAAGGATTTGGCCTAAACAGATATTTCTAAGAGCTGGCTAAGGTTGCTAATTACTCCTCAGAATAACTTTGAACTGACATTTTTTGAATAATTTTCATTCCAGAGGGATTAGTAAATCTTTTTAGCAGAAGGAACACACACCAAAACTTATAAAATGCATTTACAAAAACTTTCTGAAATAATTGAATGCCAGTTTGGAGCCACTTTTCTCCCTTTTCTTGTTCTGTTTTGGCACTAACATGCAAAAGGAAGTTTGGGAGGGGAAGTGTGGGAGGAAAACAAAAACCAAAGAGAATACAAACTAGAACCGGAGAGACTTTAAGGGCTTTCTTAGAATTGGAGACATTGGTGACTATATGAGAGATGCAGACACTCAGTACTTTGTAGGCATTGGGAGAAGCAAAGGCCTAATTCCTTCACACTCAGCAGAGGCACTGGCTGAAAACCCTCTATTGTTTCAGCAAACACAGGCAGTATTTCTACCAGTACAGTATATGCTCCAATGCAACTCAACCTTATGTAAACAGCTTGACTCCTTACATTAAATATTATGCTATCCAGATTATTTATGTGACACACATAGAGGAAGATCTCAGCAATTTTGGGGGTGTAATTTTTAGACTCTTTGGGAAAGTACACCTTTCCTGTGCAGCTCACTTTAAAACTGTAAACGTGTACTTCAATCCAGAAAAATCTGAGCTGATATGTTTCTCCCACTGATAGACAGTGTTCCACATCCCAGACTTCATTTTTGTCATCAAATGATATGATCAAACCAGTTCTTTTGTCCCTCCTTCTAAAATATAGAACCACACAGGGGCATGGAAAACATGCAAGTAAAAAAAAGCTCTTGAAATTATGAGGAGCAGAAATGCACTATGTTCAGCTAACACTTCTTTTGAAGCAGTCAGACAATGATTTTTTCATCCAGTGGTTATTTCCACCTCTCTTTGTGCGCATGGACTGGTGTGTGCACAGGCAGAATGTGCTTCTGCAGTGAAGTTGTCTTAAATAGTGGTGCTAGAGAAATGGAAAGAACCATAAACAGAGGGAAGATATTTCTGAAAAAGTGGGGCTCAGTAGGGCTAAAAGTTTATCACTGTTGCTGGGTTTTTGTTAAAGAATGTGTTATTTGTGATCTGCTGAGCAAAGCTTTGGAGGCCCAAAGCCACACAAGGCAGAAGTGCCTAGATGCTTTAGAAAGCCTCCAGATTACACGTCATCCACAGTACCTCCTGCTGGCACTAGGACAAGTTCTTCACCTGTTTCTGGTTCACCACTCACAGCTGTGCCTACGCTCACAAACACAATATAGCTGCCGACCTACGTGTGGGGAACAGCTGGCTCCCCAGGAAGCCCACAGAAGTCAAGGGGAGGACAACATCAGTGAATGACAGACTATGGGGAGGTCCCCAAAGTGCACTTTTGTTCATCTAGTCAGTCATCAATTTCACCAGCTCAGCGTGTTGGCTGGCAGCTCCTTGAGGTTTGCAGAAAACAGGAGGGCACGTTGATGTTTTCTGCTGCACCAACTGGGACAAGAACTGGAAAGGGTGATGTTTCCAGTTTCATGGACACATTGCTGCCTTCCCTTACAAACACAGGGGCTGCACTGTTTGCTCAGAGTAATGCCGTGCATGTCACGATCTGAGGGGGCTAAGGGACAGGGGAGAAGCCAGTGCATTTTGGCAGAGGAGTGATAAGCAGTAACACCTCATACATCTGATGGTGGATGCTCAGTGTGATCTTGAAATCACGTGTGGTTCTGCTGAGGGGGCCAGGTCTTGGGGGGGACACATCCTCAGTGCTGTTAGACAATGATGCTTTGATGCTTTGACCAGCTGACCAAAAACCCTCAGGTAAAAATTAATCTTAGCATTTGTTTCCCTTCACCAGGACTGCCTGTACAACAAATGCCCTGTGTGGGTGATAAAGGTGGATCCTACACTATCACTTCCTTTGCTTGTCATATGTTTTCTTTTGTGAGACAAGCAGGATGAGAGAAAAATCTGTTCCTGCAACGTGACCTCAGGCAAAGCTGATCTCACTGTGAGAAAGTATTAGCTTCTTAATTTGTGCTATTGAAACTGTTCTGCGGACTTCCATTTGGTTGGGAAAGGAACTCCAAAGTACAACAACTGCCATGCAGGGGAGGTTGCAGATGGCTCAGTAGTAACACACATACTGTACACCTGCACATGTTTGGCACAGAAGGGTTTGAGTACAGATTTGTGAGCTAGCCAAGGGAAGACAGATTTATTTTTTTGAGGAGGCGGGAAGATCAGATCACCTCCAGGTGCTACCCTGATAAACACTGAGAATAACTCACCAGTCCTCTACAGTTCTTCTCTGATCAGCTTCATCCTTGAGATAGGAATTAGAGGGATAGATACGTTATCTGGGAAGTTGTCCAGATTAATTTCCGAGGGAGTTAAATTCCCGACACAGGCTTGCTGTAAGGAAGCTTGTTTAGATTTTGTGGGGATTTTTTCCACTTGGTTTGTTTAGGGGGAAGGTGGTGTTGATTGTAACAGTGTTGTAGGCAGTTGGGGCATTAGACACAGCTCAAGCTCCCCCAGTTCTTCCATGACTGCAAACTTTTGGGGACCTTTTGAGGAGAGAGGCAAACCTCTCTGCATTTTGCTTTTTAAATTTGCCCTTCAAATTAAAATTCAAAGGTATTTTGTAAAATAACGAAACACTGAGCCCCCTCTATACCATCCAGAAGAGAAAAAGACCTCCTCCAGAAATCTCTCAATTAGGGAAGAAGCTCTGAGGGGATTTTTCACTTGCTCCAGGACACTCTGAGTTCAGCCTATGCTACAGAGAATGGCAGCAAGTATCCTGCAGTTCCTACCCAGACCCCAGCAGTCAGCAGCAGAAAATGGGAGGTGAGCAAGGACAGGGTTAAATGCTAATCCACATTTCCTCATGCCACGTACCTCTAGGATGCCACGCAGCCTGCAGTCCTACTTAGCTGTGCCTTTTAGGTCAGGTATAGCCTGGCTTCCTTAGGGTGGACATATCCTGCAGGAGGCATCACGTGTCATACAGTCCCTGAGCAACTTTGCTTTAAGCAAACGGGGCCGTGTTGTACCATCTGCGTGTGCCTTTCTTAAAACATCCTGGGCTCTTTACCCTAGGAAAGAGAAAGCTCTCGAGAGAAATGTATGCAGAAGGAGAAAGCTAAGAAATGCTCATTGTTGGTCCTGTTGTTTCAGCTAAAGCCCAGAGGGGTAAAGCAAAATCCTTTCTTTACAAGGTGGTCACAGCAGTTCAGTCTAAGTTCATTTTTAAACCAGTGATTAAACTGGTGTAAATCACAATTTGTTCACTCTCAGTTCAGTTTTACATTGGCTGGCATTGATGACACCTTGTATTGATTCTTGTCTGTCTAATCTAAATTGATATAAGCTTGATTTCAAATGAACTAAGCCTGTCTGAAGAGTGTTCTGCACTCTTTAAGTTCAAGAATTAAAAAAAAAAAAAACCTTTGACCAAAAGGCTACAGGTTTCTCACAAAGGCAAAACTCGGAACTCAGTACTGATTTTGACAGTTCTCTCATTAACCTTCGTTACAGACAGCTGAGGAAAGTTATTTGAGAAGCAGAATGGTTAATACTTTGTCTAAGTAAATATATAGTACAGACAACTTAGAAAGACATATTTATTTTGTGTGACAGCAATAAGAATGAGAAATAATGGAACAGACAATTCATCTAGATTACTTTCATTGTTCTAAGTAAGCTTCTCTATAGAGAAAATTAACACCAGAGTAAACCTAGTGCAACATGAAAAGGCAAAGATGTTACTTCTGTCCACATTTTTGCATGTTCTTAAACTCTTCAGTCTGGCTCCAGTCAGAAGCAAGGTGCTGAGCAGGATGGACTGTTGATCCTCACCCAGCACTGCCATACATCTGGGACTGTGAGGACCTTGCACAAGCAGAACTAACTGCACAAGCAGAACTAGAGGAGAGAAGGAGAAAGTAAGCAGAGAGGAAATACAGAGGATCAAGAGGGTGAACTGCAAAGAAAGTCTTCTCAAGGGTTTGAATGGTAGCTGATGTGCTTGCCTTGGGAGAAAAGAAGTTGCGGGATAACAAGGACCAAAAGCTGTGGTGCACAGAAGTTCCCCTTCTGCGCAGTGCTTGTGTGCCAGTGTTCAGGCAGTGCCTGACACAGACCTGTCTGGACAGAGGCAGCCATGTGTCCACTCTTTCCAAATTTTGGGACAGCCTGAAGCGAGTATCTCTGGCCCAGAAGCAATGTATCCAAGTCCAAGTCAGCCTGTGCTCAACACCATGCTTCTCATCCAGCTGGTAGAGAAGACAGATTATTCCAAGACCAGTTCTCAACTGCACCTTGCTGGGGTGACTGTGAAGTCCTGCAGGGGCAACACCCTCTATGGGATGCAACATTTACAATTGAAGGCACGGGCTTTCAGAAAAAAAAAAAAGTCAACTGTTTCATTTCCTTCTAGAAAGCAGGACTGCTATGTGCATGTGCCTGTGCAGATAGGAGAACCAGCCAATTCAAAGTCATGTGGGTATGTTTTTTAAAGGAAAATAACAAAGTTCCCTTTCTTTACAATTGTTTTTAATATCTCCCTTTCCACATGCTCATGACATGTCTTGGCTCAAGATCACATAATGCAAAAATTTCAAATTCTTTGCAGTGCTCAGCCTTCCATGCACATTTATCAAGCCCAGCCTGGTAAAATCCAACAACAAGCAAGAAAGAAATCTCAGAAAAAAAAATGTTTTCAGACCTTAAAATTCCACTGTGGAGAAGAAAAAACCCTAAAAAGTATAAACAGCAACCATCACACTCACCACAGTTGTATTCCAGCAGGCTGATAGGTTCTACAGCTTCAAGAAAGGTATCTTAACCTGACAGAGAAAATGGCTACCATTTTCAGGTGCCAAATTACAACCATCCTTGAGGTTTGAAAGCTAGAAGCACAGTGCTTAGTTAAAGCAGACTACTCAGCTCCAGTCTGGCAGAAGTGATAAAATATATAGTGAAACTTGAGAGCGTGAGATCCTCTTTTTCTCTCCTACTCCCCTTTTTTGCTATATTTTTCCTCTGGTGGGTTGAGGTACCCAGTTGGAGCTCCCAAAATAGAGGAAATCCAGGCAGAAGAGCCTATCCAAGTCTATCAGCAGCCTGCTGTGTTTCACTCCATCAGCCAAACTTTGCCACTGGGCTGACATGTAAAAGTTCTTGGGGTTTTCACTCCTTCCCCTTAGTCTTGGCCTGGTTTGTACTTTTTGGAATAAATATGGAATAAAGAGCCTGTCCCTTTAATGCAGATATAGTGAGAAGGGCAAAACAGTTCCCAAGAAGTCAGTAAAAGTGGTAATGCCTATTAATGATTGCAGCAGAGTGCTTTTCAGTTGCCCTATTAAAGGAGCTCTTTGTCCTAATAAATACCAACGAAAAAGCTTTGTCTCAGAGCACCTTCCCTGTACTTTATTTATAATGAGTCTTCTAATGAGTACATAGTGTTTATGCTTCCTTGAGAGACTCATCACTCCCTCTCTCAGTCTGTTATTTAACATACAGTACTCCATGAAGGTGTCCCACTCATCCCAAATGCTTCCCCACCCCCTCCCACACAAACATCCACATACTGCTTGTTTCAAGGGCGTATGCATCTGTGAAGGAAAAGTGAGCACTGGAAGAGAAGCAGACATCCCAAATGTTGTTCATGACACATCAGGAAGAGGAGTTGGTGACCTGAATTGTCAGCATGACAACGTGGGCCCATCAAGGGTAGCTCTAAAGCAGTTCCTATGTGTGTGTCTCGATCGGGGGTGTGTTTGCTCTACTATTTAAACAGGTCATGCACCTGGTAAAATACTGAGTAAACCGCAGTAGTTTGACTCTGTTGGCTGTGTGTCCCAGCCCTCAGTATCTACTACTGACTCACAAGACCAAGAAGCACTCAGCCACTAAGATTTGTAGGTATCCTCCTGGTAGCAATATGAAAAAAACCAAGTCCATTCATCTTTGATGGGTAGTTCTAGGGAAATTGTTGGGACAAAGAGCTGAGTTGTCAAGTAGCATTTTTGCCGAAGCTCCTCATGGCTGTAATTTGCCAGGGCACATTCTATATCTGGCCGTTTCTGGGTGTGATGCAAGCTGAATTAATAACTCTGTGAGGGACCATGTGGTTTTCTGTAGCCATTTGGAGCCATGCCTTGAGACTGTGGTATCCTACAGGACACATCCCTAATGTGATCCTGTGACAGAACAGAAGTAAATTATGTTACCAGGGTGCCTGAGAAAAAAAAAAAGGAGCCTATTATAGGGTTGTTCCATTGCCTTAGGCCAGAAGATAGGCTCTGAAAACTCTCTTTTATTCTCTGTGTTTTGCCTTTAAGCTTTGAAGCGAGGAGTAAAAGGGTTTCCCATCCTGAAGCATATCAATTCCCTATCCCTTTTCTGAGCCTCTACAATGCCTGTTTCCACAGGAGACCAAAATTAAGCACGAAAAGATTACATAAGGAGACTTGGTATCAATGTTCAACATTAAGATGAGTCTTACATTTACTGCCCATCATTGACAGACCCTCATCAGCATAAAATCATAACAGCAGTAGTCTTTGTGTTATCTAGCGCTTTGGCATTTAGAAAGTCGAAATTGTGTTTGGGATTGAGGAATTCTTGGGAATAAAAGGACTTCCTGATCTCCAAGCATAAAAGAAATCTGCTCCTCAAAGCTGTTTTTTCAGTGCTTCATGCAACCAGGCAGACTCATGATTCTCTTGATCTCTCTGGAGGGTGTCCCGCTACACAGCTGGGGCCTAATGGCAAGGAGTGAGGGACTCCCACGTTTTTCACACCTCACCTTGCACTTTGAAATCTGCTGACCAGGAGAAGGAGAGCTCCTAAAACAAAGTGATGTGTCCTGTGTAGCAAAGGCTGGAACCTTTTGTTCTTCTGGAAGCTCTGTGGGAATAAGTAAGGGAGAGATGTGAGCACAAGCTTGAACTCTTTAGCAAGTGCACAGCCAACTTCTATAACAGCCAAAACTTGCATGTTATGTTCACATTCAGCTTCAGATGTGACACAACTCAATAATCCATCCTGGAGCTGACAAAAACCATCTGATCCTTGTCTGGACCATGTTTCCAAGCAAGCTGAAGAGAAAATAAAGTACTTTGAGGAACAGATGATACCTTGCTGAGAAAAGAAAAAAATATGTCTCTGAAGCCTCTGCACTTCCCTGTGTCTGTTCACCCACTCTCTCTCTTCACTTTTCTCTGAATGAGAAACAGATTTCCAAAGGAAAAAGAACATCAGAGATCTCACCTGGAGAGAAGGGAAGATAACCAGATTTATTCATTTCTTGTCACAGAATTGGCCAGCGTACTACCAAAAATGAGGCCCTCATCTTTTAGGAAGGACTGATGAAGAACATCCACAACATTCAACAAAATGTGAGGGAGCAGTCACAACTATAAGGCTCAAAACACAGCGTCCTGAGTGCTCCTGTGAATTTTTCAAATTTGAAACTGCGTGCCTCCTTCTCATAACTGACAATTACTGGTGGCTGATAGATCATGAAGATGAAATTGGAAGTGAGATTCACCTTCAGTCTTGATGTGGGACCTGTCTTTCCCACTGGAGAATAATACATACACAGTAAATGTATATATATTTTAATTATAAACCATACAAATTATTTATGAGACTAAAAAATTTGGTGGGTTTTTTCCTCAAGAATGAGAAGGGCACATTCATGGCTAAGGTTTTGTTTGGCTGTTATAAATGACATTTGATGACAGGCATGTACATACACACATATATGTTTCTGTGTGTAAAGATACATTCTGGATCACTGAAATCACATGGACATGTCTCCTACAACATGCAGTTTTTTCCCACAGCACGTGAGCACACAGTTCACTGAAACTTGCCAAGTCCTATGATTCTTGTATATTTGTTATTCTTTCATTACAAGTACTCTGCTTATGGCTGATTATTAGTTTGTATGAATGAAGATTGTAACCTGTACCTCGCTCCCAGAATAGCAAGAAAAGTTACTTTGGTGGGCTGCATCAGTCTGACAACATTTACAGTGTGTGCCTAAAGCACTAGTAAAACTAAGTGCCAGAAAAAATGATATTTGGATTATCTGCATTGAGCAGATCATGGATTCACAACAGCAGAAGGGGCTGCTTTCTTACAGCAGCTTCACCAAATGTCCAGTGAATTTTCTACACAGTAAATAAAGTTTTTGCTTGTAAGGATGGTGCTGGGAGGAATTTATTCTCTCTGGCAATTGCATGTCAGCTGTTCCAACTTATCAAGAAAAAAAAAAATCTGTCTTAAATTGCTCTATTAGCTTACTGAGGAGGAAAGCATCCATTTTAGCACAAAACCATATATGGTTGTTCTTTAGGCCAAGACAGACCTTTGTTCATCTAACTACTGCCAGAAGTTGTTTTATTCCCATCAATTTATTTCTAATTCATCACCTTAGCAAACAACACTCAGAAGTGTATTTTTTTTAAGGTATATATTTTGGCAGTGTCTTTCATCTTGTCTGGATTTTGTACGAAACAATACTTTCT
>WEIT01019522.1:0-22432 GCA_013389985.1 Dryoscopus gambensis | reverse complement strand
TTTTTTTTTTTTTTTTTAAACAGATAAAAGTGTTTCTTTCTAGTTCCCAGTTCTGAATTTCTGCCTAGTAAAATAAGGCTTGCAACTTGTTTGAGACAGGAATCTGGAAATTACACATGATTTCATGTTCTCTGAATTTTTTTTTGTAAGGGACAGCCTCAGTTGTGATTGTTGTGTGGCTTTCCAGTTTGCTCTTCTTGCAGCTTCCTGTTCTTTCAGATCAGTATATTTGTTTTGGAAATTCTGATGACAATCTCTCCGTTTTACCACAGTGTTTATGCTGGTTATGCAACAGGCCAATAGCAACTGAAAAAGATGTTTTTTCCTTTTTTTTTTTGAGAATTTAAGAATTAAAAGAAGCAGCTTTAGATTTTTGTCTGGTAATGTAATGAAAAAGGTTTGATTCTCCTTCAGCAATATGGCTGACAAAATCCTGACCACAGAAACCAACATTTTGTAGTTGTGGATTGCTGTAGTACACAGAGCTTGTGATCAGTGTTGGAAGACTTCTGCTATGACAGCTTCTAAAAGTATGTGAACTATAGATTGTTCTTTCTGAAGGAAAATCCTGGGTGATCTAAAGTCAGCTGAAGGGACCAGAAATCAAAATGTAGAGATTTTAATTCTTCATGCAAAAAGCATCCTTTAATGTTCACAGATAAGGTCTAGAAAAGAGTCATGTTGAAAAAGAAATAAGGATAAATTAGGAGGTAGAGACCACTGGGATGTCTCATCTGTCCAGAAGGATTCAGTAAAGAAAGCCCAGCTGAATTAGTTGAGCACACTGAGATAAGTCTGTCTCCTCACATACTTTTCATGAGAGAAAGTAGTTCAATACAAAGATGTGCTGTCTCCTTGTGGAATCTTGCACAAAGCTGTATTAACTGCTTATTAATTAATTACATTTTTAATCCAGGTGGCAGGCCTACGTGGCGAGTTCTTTCCTGTAACCCTAACCAAAAATGGCTGTTTTCTTTTTCTCATTTTAAAAAATTGCAGTGAATAGCTCTCAATCTTAGGAACATCTCTTGCTGTACCACCTGATACAATTGAAGAGATTAATAAGAAACAAGATAGCATTTTACTTTGGAAATGTTTTGTTTTGTATAATTTTAAGAAAAATAAACTCTGGTGAAGATAATTTTTTAAAAAAGTTATGCTCTAAGTGAAGCTAGGGAATATCTCATCTTTTATGGAATTTCCTTTCAGTCCAAGGAAGACCTTTTGAAGTTAAAGAGATGTTTCTGGAGGACATTTTGCGAAGCACTGGGTATACAAACAAAGAGATGGTGAAGTACAAAAAAGAGAAGCAGCAAGGTTGGTGGGCTTCCTAATCATAAGGATTGGCAATGAGAAGCATTGACTGATTGAACAAACGATTACAGGATGATTTTCTGTTAAAATTCCAAAGTCAGGAGATGAAATGAGACATGATCAGATGACAGCAAGAGTCTTTAAGCTCTCAGTACTTATATTATTGAAATGTAATGTTCATTAAAGTTCATGCAGTTAAAGCAAAAAATTCACTTTGATTCAGTGGTTGCGTTCTTTTTACTTTCAGTTGATAAATGTCATATTTTTTACGATTATTATGGTGTAGAATTTCATATAATTGGGGGCTCTGCCCACATGGAAACTAGAGAAGCAGAGGGAACTCTGTAGCTTTGGGTGCAAATTAAAGTGCAGCTATTAAAGGAGGCAGGACTTTGTACATCTTGCACGAAATGTACAAGTTGTTCCTCTTAACGTTTTTCACTGCATTCCTCAGACATGGATGTATTTTTTTATAAGCATTAACACCCTTGAACTAAATATAATTGGTTTTCAGTTGATTAAGTAGATACTACTTCAGCAGCTTTTCTGGCAACTAAAAGTTATGATCCTAGTGATTATTTAAAGAAAATTTTAAAAAAAGGGCAAACCCCAAACTGTAGCATACAGTCCTAACTGGATGTTTATCACAGTTCTCACCTCTGATCACTGTGGATAGAAAAGTTCACTTAAGACACTGGTGTCTTCTACTTTTCTTCCACTTGTATAGAAAAATAAGTTGTAGCATGCAGGGGCTGTATCACTTGTCTTCAGAATTCCACTTCCGGAGAAAGATCTGGGCTGAGATTGTGTAGAAGGTAATTCCTTAGGAAGCTCCTTTGAATGCAGTAATTTGGAATAATGGAGGCATAGGAGGTTAAAGACTCAAATGGTGGGTTTTACCTCATTCTTACAGCACTTGTTTGCAGTGGTGCACTTTGGGTACCCTTAAACATGCCATTTATGTTGAACTGGTAGCAGCATTCTACATTTAATAAAAGAAGTTGAATAGGTAAACCTTTGAGCTGCTCTCACTATTTTTAATAGAAAACAATGTATAATAAAGATGACTCTAAAACTTTCTTGGGAAATACTTTGCATTCTAGAAGAGAAACAGAAAAAGAGTCTTGCTGAGTGGTGTTCAGCTCAAGAGAACACCACCAAACTGGCATCTCGGAGACAAAAATCGGTTCCAAGGGCAAATGAAGAGTACAGTGTGTTGGATGATGGTGGTGGCACAGTATTTAATCAACTGGTAAGTTCTTCCTTTTGTTGGAAGAGAAGTGTATATTTGTGTTCCATTACTAGCTGTTTAAAATCTGTTTTCTAAAGATAGTGCTGTAGAGTCTCTCAGGGCATTAACATGTTTTAAAGATTACTTTCTTAGGATGAACTGCTCTAGCTGAAGTGTGCTTTGCAGTTACGGTGGTTACACACAAATTTTCCTCAGACCAAATGGTTCTACTGCCATTGTGTGGGTCCTTGCATATGACACAATCAATGCTTTAACTGATACCTGAGTGGTGGATTTCTGATTGCTGCTGGGAAAGCTAACCATTCAAATTCTTTGTGGGTAATGTATAAGAGTAGAGACAACTCTTGGAAGAGCTTAATCTTTCAATATTGTTTTTTATCATCAGACTGAAAAAGATGTGACTTGCCTTGAACCGTGGATAGTAAAAGAAATGGATTCCTGTCTTTCTGACATGTGGTTGCATAAAGATATTGATTCCTTTGCTCAGGTGTTCCATCTAATTTTAACTGAAAATGTCAGTGGTAAGTTTCTCATGTTATTACGTAAGAAAAAAGCAACCATAAATTGACTTCAATTTCTATGGCTACTTTTATCCTCAGTTTTGAATGTTGGTACCTTTGCATTCTGATGCCTACTGAAAAAATGAATAGGGCTAGCAGAATTAGCGAGTAGTTTAGTTTGTTGTTGTTGTTTTGGAGTATTGGCAGAAGTGTGTTTCTAGAACAGTGTGGAATTCACATGAACTGACTGCAGAGATAAAGTGAGGAAACAAATTCTCTTAGGGCTGGAATTTGAAAGCAGTATTTGTAGTACATTTAGATGAAAAAGTAACATTTATATTGTGTGGAGGCCGGTGGGCCTGCTGGACAAGGAACGAAAGGAGTCCTGCAGTGGGGTAAGTCCTACGTTCCTTTCCAGCTCATGGTGACTGAAGAGGTTCCCCCAGGATGCTCTGTTCTGTCCTGTTAATGTAGCCCGGTTCTGCTGCCCTGGTTGGCTCCGCTGGCTGCCACACCCTGTCACCTGCTGGGCCCTCAGAGTTCCCGAGTGGCTCCTTCCCCCGACCCCCGCTGCTCTCGCGGCGCTTCTCGGAAACCCTGCACGAGTGCGGAGGCGTTAAAACCTCTCCCGCAGAACCCCACGCGGAGACCCTTCCTCCTGGTTCACGGTCGGGCTGTTCTGCTGCCCGGTGTGTGGGTGTTCGTGTGCGTGCAGCTGTGCTGGTGCACCGAGAGATTTCCTTAGAGGCGCTTTTGGGAAGGGCGCGGCATTTTACCGTCCAGGATCACCGTGACAATATTGGGTTTGCTGATTTTTTTTTTTTTGACTTCTCAGTTGATTATAGGCACAGTGAGACCGGCACGACTGCTCTGATGATTTCTTCGGGGAGAGGCTTTTTCAGTCAAGTAGAACAGCTGATCAGTATGGGAGCAAGTATCCACTGCAAATCATCCAATGGCTGGTAAAAACAAACAGAGAAACCAAAGGATAGATTTATTTGTCACTATAGAGGAGAGAAAGAAAATTCTGTAACATCTAAATTAATTTGCTAACTTACCAGACTGCTGTAAGAACTATAGATTTTGACAGCCTAAACAGTTTCTAACTTCTGTTTAAGCACATTGTTTTCTGTAAAGTCTAAATTTAATTCCTAATTACACGGTCTTGATTATGGGCTATAAACTTGGTTTCAGTATGTCTCATTTAAGACACTGGTTAGCAGAAAAACTCTAATCTACTGAATTGGACCAAAATGTTTGGCGATTCTTATTTTCATGGAGTTACCTATATAAGAAGATCTTTATGTTATGTTTCTAAATTTGTTGTAGCATGTAGAAACATTTGTGAATCTGTAAAAACTCAAGTTTTGTGGTCATGAAGTGTGTCTTCATATAAACAGGAAGTATAGTAAGAAACTGTAGTATGGAAGAATAAGAATTAGGATTCCTGAGCTCCGATATTTGGTACCAACACTTGAAAAACTTGGGAAGGAATGCAGTTTAAAGATAAAACAGTGAACTGCCTTGTGAGGAGGACAACTTCTGAAAGACATGAAATAGCCCAATATTTTCCCCCATTTTGATGAAAAACGGCTGGGGTGTGACTTTTTGGGATGACTTAAAGGGTACTGCAAACAGGCAGGTCTGATCTCTGCACACTGGTGTGGGCTTTTTAAAGGAACGGCACATTCTTCCTCCTCACTTCCTTGTGAGTGTTTGTTTGTACACCTGTGTAAAACTGACACTCTTCTGTGGTAAGGAGCTGCAGCCATCTAAAAATGGCGTAGCTGTTCCACCTCTTCACGCACTTGAAAATGGC
Source organism: Dryoscopus gambensis (assembly GCA_013389985.1). NCBI lineage: Eukaryota > Metazoa > Chordata > Aves > Passeriformes > Malaconotidae > Dryoscopus > Dryoscopus gambensis. The sequence goes on along the minus strand of WEIT01019522.1, from coordinate 17,547 downwards.
AAGTTGCAGATCCAGCAATAACAGCATTGATAACAGTACAGAAATGGATACAAACGTGTGGTGTCAGTTGTGTCCTCGCATGATGTGCTCTTCTTGTTTGTCTTTTGAAGTGAAAAATCTGATAAAAACACTTGTGGAACTCTTTCAGGACGGCTGTGGACTGGGCTAGGCACTTCGGACAGACAGAGGTTGTTGATTTGTTGGAATCCTACAGGTAATCTGTAACTGCTTTGCAGAAAGGGTTGTGGTGAAAGGAAATTAGAGGTTTGTGTTCTTTTAAGCAGAACAGGTTTTAGCTTTTTATGCTTTAAAATCTGGGCTGAATAGCAATACCTTTTTTTTGAGAATAGGAATATTTCAAAAGCAACGAAAAAGTTTGTGCTCAGTGTCATATTGTTTAGGTTAGCACAACTTGCTGATTCTATACTATGTACCATTTTATGTTCACATGCTTATTTTGGAAACAAATCTGTTGTGTTTTTATCTGCATATTGTTGATACACAAAAGACAGAGTAAAGAAACTTTGTAGAAGCAACGTGTACACTAGGCCATTCAAAAATGATTTTTTGATTAACTTAGAGTTATCATAGTTGAGGTATGTTTTGTAAAGGTTTTATTATTATAATTTCTCTTAGTGTACTTTTTGCTAGTGGGAAATTTGGAATTTGGAAATTACGTCTCTTTTAAATATTTTTCTTTGAACCAAAAAACGTGAAGTGTCTTTATACTTTCATTGGCTTATGGTTGTGTTTCAATGAAGTTTAAGAAAACTGAAGTTAACACTAAAAATTGAAGTTGCATGCTTTGTGGGTTAACATTTAAATCAGAGAATCAGTGTGATTCTCTTCTGCTATACTTGAAAATTAAAATTCAAGACCAGTAGTCATGTTGGTCTTGATCTAAGTTTGAGTTGATAGCTGAATGCAAACCAAAGGGGACAGTCTTGACTCTGGTCTGTGTATTTTTTTATTACAGTGCTTCCTTTGGATTTGGAAATCTGGATGAAAGTTCCCTGGTCCAAAACAGTGGTAGTGACCTTAGTGCAGAGGAGAGAGAACTGCTGACAGCTTATCATCACAGTGTTGATGATGAAAAAGTGGATCTGGATCTGATAATGCACTTACTGCACAGCATCTGTCATAGTGGTGATGCGGGTAGGTAAATACCCCCCCTCCCAGTGAACTGTTGTGGATTCAGCTTCTGATGAATCATGCTCTTTCTTCAGGAATCCCCAAAGGTTAAAACCTTCTGAGTGCTCATCTACATGGCACTGACATACATTTGAATTTTCTGTTTAACTCTGCAAACCTGTTTCCTTTTTTAGGAGCCATTTTGATATTTCTTCCTGGATATGATGAGATAGTGAGCCTGAGGGACCGCATTCTTTTTGATGACAAGAGATTTGCTGATAATGCTCACAGGTAAAACCTTTAGTTTCTGTGGCTTTTCATTGCTTCTTTTAAGGATCCTTAAAATGTGCTCTTTGTCTTGCATTAGATACCAAGTTTTCATGCTTCATTCGAGTGTGCAGACTTTGGATCAGAAAAAAGTGCTTGAAACTCCACCTTCTGGCATCCGCAAAATTGCAAGTATCAGGAGACTTTGTCAGATGCGACACTGCTCTATTTTGCTTTTGCTTTTACAGTTACTATAGTTTTGGTTGTTTTGTTTTGTTTTTTTTTTTCATTGCAGATTCTTTCTACTAATATCGCAGAAACCAGCATAACAGTCAATGACGTTGTGTTTGTCATTGACTCTGGCAAGGTGAAAGAGGTACGGCTGCCTTAAATTTTCTTTGGGAAGTAAACTTCCTCGTGTGATTCTAAAACACAAGGTGCATAAATTTTGGAGCAGGTTTTTTTTTTCACTTTACAGTAGGCTAAGAGCTAGTGCCTGTCAGGCAACAGATCTCAGTGAGAAGTTTCAACATCCAAATGTTTTATGAGAAACACTCCAAAGAGCTAGCTGCTTAAAAACCCTGTAAAAGCTAATATAAGTTGATGTATTGATGTATCTTTTTTTTTTTGTGGTTTAGTATTTCTGTTTGATTTTTAAAACAAGTCTTCTGTTGAGACCACCACCTTTGTGAGACTTAGAGAACACTGGGAGTTCCTTTTATCCTGCTATTGTATCAAGTCCAAAAATAATCCATGAAGTTTTTAAGCACTTTGTTGGGTGTGTTGAATACCCATTCCCAAATTATTTGTTCAAGAAAAGTCAGATAACATAATGGGGCAATTTAAGACCTAGTGTATGACTTTGAAAATGAAATTGGATTTCATAAGAGATACGCACACCAAATTTCTGAAGTTCTTATAATACAATTTTTTTGTTAATTTTACATCAAATCTAGGAAAATAAGGAGGTAATTTCCAAGTGAGATAAAAAGGAAAACTTTATTCGGTATACTAATGTATTTTTGCTTGCTTGTGAGATCTCAGAACACACATCTGACATATCTTTTACTTACTTGCAATTACCTGTTGACTAGAAAAAGTTTAATTTCGAAAACTGTAGCACAAAGATACTGCAAAGGAGATACCATCATAAATTCACTTGAAACTAAAAAGATACCTTTGTGCCAGAAGCTGCCGTATGTATTACTATTTCATACTTTTTAGAAAACTTCTCTTGGTAATCTAAGTAAGTAGTAATTTTTATTTCATGTACCCTATTCAGTCTTGGGTTTATGTTCCTTTCTTTGTTTTTATAGAAGTCTTTTGATGCTCTGAGCCATGTTACAGTGCTAAAAATGGGGTGGATTTCAAAAGCCAGTGCTATCCAGAGAAAGGGCAGGTAATCAATGCCTCATAATGGTTTTTATTTTGCAGATATCCACTGTCCTGTATGTTAAGAATAAAGCACACAATGTAATAACTGTTTCTAGCCTAGTCCAGTGTCGTGTTGGACAATGGCCAACACTCATTCTCTGCACATGAGTAGGGGTCAGCATGTATTTCTCTGGAATCGTTTCCCAAGTTGTAGAAAAGTGATGCTCAGGCATTTCCCAAAGGTCCAGGTTGTTTCCCCCCCATTAATTTGTTCTCCTTCCCCTTTGTCCCACATAGCACCACCAGTCACAGTGTCCCGTAGGGTGTTTTCACACCCTGTCTGTGGGCACAGGACTGCCTATTTCCCTTTCTCCAAACAATCATATTCTTCCCAACACTGTGGGTGAGGGCTTGGAAGTTTTGTAGCAACAAATGCCTGTTTAATCAATGCTGTTGGCATTAAGCTTCAAGCACTTGTGCGTGAGGGTGAGAATTTGCTGTCTCTGTCCCTTCAGTCACAAGTTATTTAATCTTTACCTTGTACTCCAAGGGTAACTTCTGTTTGGGGGATGGGCAGGGAAGAAATGAAGTTTGCAACTTAGATTCCTTACAGCAAAGGATGACTGAGGTTTGGACTGGTCTTAGGTTAGCAGAAAACCCACAGCACTTTACTTAGATAAGCCTTGTTTTTGTTTCTCCAGATTTCTCAGTGTTGGGTTAAAATGACAAAAAAAAATTTGCATACCATCAAAAATAATCCATGATTGGAAAACTCACACTTTGTGTGTGACTTGCACTTAGCAACACCTTTTTTCGTAGAACTGCTCCTGCTTTTCCATTTTAAGTTTCTGTGTCTGTTCGTTGGCTTTTGGTTGGTTGGTTTTGTTTTTAGAAAAAAATGCTAATTTTCACCACTTCCCATATTTTATTTTCAAGGGCTGGGCGCTGTCAGCCTGGAGTCTGTTTTCGTCTCTTCAGCAGGCTCCGATTTCAAAATATGCTGGAATTTCAGTCCCCAGAGCTTCTAAGAATGCCACTTCAGGTGCATGTTTAGTTTGAAATTACAATTTTAAAAAATGTCACGTCATCAAACCATACTATTAATTGCAAAAAATCATGCGTTTGGGGTTTGTTTCCAAGTCTTAGTAACCTTTTTTTGTCTGCCTTTCAATTTGCAGGAGATTTGTTTATACACAAAACTTCTGGCTCCAATTAATTGTCCAATTGTTGACTTTCTCATGAAAGCTCCTGATCCTCCTCCTGCTGTAACTGTGAGAAATGCTGTGCATGTGCTTAAGGTCAGGAAAGGAATAGGTTGAGATGGGAATTTTGTTTGATTCCATATTTGTGGTGTAGCAGCCTATCTTACTGACTTCTGTTTGTACTGAAGCTGTTTGTAATTACTTAAGGATGTTCTGAATTTTTGTTTATTGTCTGTTTTCATTTTGTCTGTGGGGATGTGTTTTTCCATGTCAAGGGAAGAGAGTGATTCAAAGTCGTCTCTGTTAATAGTTTGACTTGCTCTTTTTAGTGTTTGGGAACAAGTCTAGTGTCATGTCCAGTGTTCACATCCTTTCTGCTTTGACTGTAAATTGATTTTGTCCACTGTCCCTGTCCCCCTCTCCTTTGTTTGTTTGTTTATAAACAGACCATAGATGCGATGGACCCTTGGGAAGATCTCACGGAGCTTGGCTATCACCTCACTGAATTGCCTGTAGAGCCGCACCTGGGTAAAATGGTGTTGTATGCTGTTGTTCTGAAGTGCCTGGATCCTGTTCTGACCATTGCCTGTGCTCTTGCCTGCCAAGACCCTTTTGTGCTGCCCACGCTGGCCTCCCAAAAGCGTGCAGCCGTGCTGTGCAGGAAGCGTTTTGCTGCAGGGACGTTCAGTGACCACATGGCCCTGCTCAGGGCTTTCCAGGTAGGATTTCATTTCAGACAGGATTATCACCCACTAAAGCAAATAATATACCAGTCTACCTGGATGTAGAGTGGTGGACTGTGATTGAGGCCTTGGAGAAGACTTTATTTTTGCTTAGTGGCTTTCCTGTGTATTGGACTCATAAATTTGTGAGGGAACACTTCTTGTGGTACGTTTTGTCGGTATTTTCAAACCTTATAAAATTCTGAATGTTCCAGCAGTGTGCCAACAATGTGCCTCTTTACGTCCTACTACATTGATAACTTCAAATCTTAATGTAATGATCTTTATTAAATTAATAATTTTAACTTGATGTAATGATCACTGTAGTGAGCAGGTAAAGAGAATCTAATTCTTGAACAGAAGATAAATCTAGTTTGATACATTTATGTTCAGAGTGGGTTTTGCCTTCATTTTATTGACATAAATGTAGTTTTTTTAAAAAACGCATGTTTTAGTTTTAGCGAATCAAATTAATAGGCAAATATAAAAAACGTTTTCAGGCATGGCAGAAGGCGCGCAGCGATGGCTGGGAGAGAGCCTTCTGTGAAAAGAACTTCCTGTCCCAAGCCACGATGGAAATCATCGTAGGAATGAGAACGCAGTTGCTTGGCCAGCTTAGAGCCTCAGGTAAATAGCTTGGAAAAAATTTTAACCTTGTTTTAAAGCCAGGCATATAGAAATTGTAACAAAAATCATGTTCACTGGTGTCATTTTTCTTCCTTAATTTGAATGAGACCTTTATGGTGTAGATGAGGAAGTGTGGCTGGTCTAACTGAAAGCACCCTCATCTGCACATGGCACTGCATTTCAGCATTGAGATTAATTCCTTTGGATCATTGTGTGTTAGTAAATTATTCCCCTAGGAAATGTCTGTGTCTTGTAGAAAATAATTGTATTCTGTGTCAGTCTAAAACCCCTTATCAGGAAGGATTTCAGTGTAATGGTTTCTTCTGGGTGCTGTTAAGGTTGGCAGTGGTGAAAAATGCAACAAATTAGTAGTTTATTTCACCTTTATCTTCAAATTCCTTTTGAGGCCCAAACACAAGCTAACATGGCACCGTTTTGTCCTGTTCTCTTGTCAGGTTTTGTGAGAGCCAGAGGAGGAGCTGATATTAGAGATGTTAATACCAACTCTGAGAACTGGGCTGTAATTAAAGCTGCCTTAGTGGCTGGGCTGTATCCCAATCTTGTGCATGTAGACAGAGAAAGCCTGGTGTTGACTGAACCAAAGGAGAGGAAAGTGCGATTTCATCCTACCTCTGTTCTTGGGCAATCTCAGTATAAAAAGGTAAAATCACTTTGAATTTATAGTGCACAAAAAAGAGCACTAGAATCTATTAAATGTTTTAGAAATGTCTTTTCCTAGTTGTCAGTACTTTAAAAGCAGCAAGGGCATTAAACACTGCAGCTTTAGAAAATGCTTTTCTTACCAGTTGGTAGAATTGGAGTTGGTTCATTTTTCCATTGTTTCAGTTAGTCCTTTCTCTAGATGGAGCATGGCAAAATGGCAAAAAACCCACCCCTAGTTATAAAATTGTTTTAAAGATATAGTGATCCCTACTGTTAAAAGCAAGAAGTTCTGCTCTGAAACTGTTTTTTTTTGACTTCTCTTTTTAAAGCAAAATACTGCGTTTCATGGTGGTAGGATAATTTGTGAATTTGATTGAACTCTCTCACGCTTTTTTATTTGCATGTATATTTTAATATATGTATGTATTATGTGTATGTAATATGTATGTATGATATATGTATATGATTATAGATGTATTTCTTTCTAAAAAGATAGAATCATAGAATGGTTTGGGTTGGAAGGGACCTTAAAGCTTATCTCATTCCAGCCCCCTGCCGTGGGCAGGGACACCTTCCACTAGTGCGGGTTGCTCAGAGCCCCACCCAGCCTGGCCGTGAACGCTGCCAGGTTGAGACAGCCACAGTGTCTCTGGATAAAATAAGAAACACGTTAAAATTTATGTTAATTACAGGTAGAGGGTATAATGGCCCAGTCTTATCTGCTCTTGCACAGACTCCCCCAGCAAATGGACAGGCTGCAGCCATCCAGGCCCTCCCTACAGACTGGCTTATCTACGACGAAATGACGAGCGCTCACAAGACAGCAAACATCAGGTGCTGCTCTGTTGTGACACCTGTCACCGTGTCCCTCTTCTGTGGACCAGCCAGACTGCCAAGTAACGCCTTGCAGGCATCTTCATCCTTTCGAGGTACACCGGAGCCTGGATTTGGAATGTTTCCATTGGTACACACCAGTGTGTGACGTGGAAAGCTCATTTTTCAGTAATATTTAATGCATATATTGGCTAATTCTGAAAACAACAGTGTAATGATTCCTGTAGCTATTCAGGAATGGTTTGTAGGTTCTGTAACAGATGTGTCAGTTTTGGGATTCCTTACAGATTCATATCCATAAATTACACAGTTCTAGGGTCTCAGAAATTACAGAATAGTTTGTAAGGAAAGAATGCAGCCACAATGTCTAATGATAATGCTGGTACTGGTAGTATGTGCGGGTTGCTCCTACAGACTATTTTATTTGAACCAAATAAAAAAACTTCAAACCAGATTATTCAAACTGAATAATTAAGAAAGAATCAGTATGGCAAACCAGACATATTGCTTCTAGCTGACACATGCATTTTCAACATCTTTTGTGCTGATAATTTTTAATGTCAATTAGCTCTACTATTAAGTAATAGAGAATACATAGAAATTTCCTTTTTTTTCGTACTTCAATTGAGTCCTGTAGGAATGGAAGCAAAAATAACTGCTGCTAGTTCTCATAGGCTGAATCAGACTAAAAGTCCAACTTCTTTGTGAAACTTTTCTGTCTTGCTTTTAAACTGTTAACGTTAGAGTAGTGTTCAAGCTGATTGAATTGCACTTTAGGAAGTAAGGATTCCTAAGTAATAGCCATATGTGTATATAGATATATTTTTTTTTTTCTTACTCGGTCTTTAAATCTGCTGTTTTACTAGGAAATAGAGCAACGTGTGGTTTTACAAACAGCTTCAGGCAAAAGTTGGATAGTGGCTTGTGAATACTGGTGAAGGTACATGAGTTGAGTCAGACCACATCAATACAGGTTTTTACCTGGCAGGACCTTCAGCAGGTCTGGCTACTTGATTGCTCCTATCTGGAACAAAGACTTTGCAGTGTATTTGCAGAAAAGAAGCAGTAGTTTTACAAATGTTTACATTTTAAAGTCAATTTTAGAAGGAAAAATATTTCTTGCTGGTAATACAGTATTGTTCAGGTTTTTGTATATAAGTAGAAATAATAGAGAGATGCTAATGCACCTTTTGTCTTTAATTCAGGGGGAGGGGTATCTAATGATAGCAGTGACAGTGAGATGGAGGATGAAACAACTGCTAATCTGGCACTACTGAGGCTGGATGAATGGCTCCATCTCAAACTGGACCCTGAAGTAAGTACGACATCACTCCTATGTTTGCTTCATGTAGAAGGATTGTAAAAAGATGTAAAACAGTTTTTGTAACATTTGAGTAGCCAGGAATTTTCTCTAAGAATGTCATGTTCCATTTTGGTCTGTTGAACTATGTGCTCTGTGATTTAACCTTTATTTCACGAGCTCATCAGGAATTAAAGGGCTTCAATCCCCTTTGGCCCAGAGTTGTCTGTCGCGTGAATTCACGCATTCAGCGTGCAAGCCACAAGGTTTCATAACCTGCCACCCACACCTTGCAGGTCTTTCACCTATGAGCAAAAAGGAAAAAGATAAAAAGTCACCTAATGCAACAGTGAGAGTGCTCATCCCTCTTCCTCCATCGTGGTGCGGGTGTCCTGTCCCTCACGTGAGGGAGCAGGAAAGCCTCAGCAGTCAAGGTGCTGTTGGATCTGCTTCAAAAACTTTCTGGGCAATATGATGTTTTGTATGTCTGAGCTTGGCAGTTTTGTCCCTTTCCACAAGTCAGCAGACTGTGAAGAGAGTGCCAGACAAAAGATAAGGGCTGCAGGGAACAGCAAGCTGCAGGTGGCAGTGGCTGCATAATGGCCTTTTTGCTTTTTCTGGCCTCCTGTCCTGCCTGTGTGGTGCTCCATCAGGCCATAGCATGAGCTGGGATAGCCAAAATCTGAACAGGAGCTGAGGGAACAGTCACATGGGCATATTGTGCTTTTCTTTCTCTGAGAGGATAACCAAAATCGGATCAAAAAAGGAGCACTTGAAGCTGGAGTTGCTGAAAGAAAGTTGCTGTCAGATTTCAGAAGGAGAACTAAAAACCTCTTTGAAACAGAAGACTTTAGGTCACTGAAGAGCTGTGCCTGTGGTAGGAGGTAGTTTATGGATCATGAGACACCGGAACTTACCAGCTCTAATAATAATACTGTCTGTCCTAGACATGTCCAAAAGAGTGATTTTTAAAAAATTTTACTTCAATGGAAGCATTTCTGATAACATGGGAATTAGACTATAGTCTTCTGAATTTAGGCATTGCATTTGAGCAGAAGTCTGTGTAAGAGAAATGTCACTTAGAGCTCTTTTCCCTCAGGTATGACTGAAGAGTGTATGAGTATACACTGATTTGATAGGAAGGGCATAAAGCATGAAAAAGGAAGGATAAAAAGGAAAAAAAATCTGTGGATTTACTCTACAGTGTTAAGTTTAGTACAGAGCTAAATGAAATGTTTCAAAAATCACCTTGCATCCCAGGAAAAGAAAGTAAATTAACATCTTAGTTTAAACAAGAGTTATTCCCCCTCCCCAAGACCTTGGTCTTGCCTTTCAGTTTGGACCCTGTTCACATTAGAATGCCAGGTGCTGCTTGATAGGGAAGAGATAGGGGGCTCCTACCTGTCTGATCTAATTTTCATCAGTCTGTAACAGAACTGGAATTCCTTACAGGCTGCTGGGATGCTGTTGCAACTCAGGCAGAAGTGGCACAGTTTGTTCCTGCGTTGTATGCGAGCTCCTTCTAAACCGTGGTCCCAGGTTGATGAAACAACTGTAAGAGCAATTACAGCTGTTCTGAGTGCTGAAGAACAGTCTGCAGGTCTGCAGCAGCCTTCAGGAATTGGCCAGAGACCAAGGCCTGTGACTTGTGAAGAGCTTCCTTTGGCATCTACATGCAAGTCAACCAGCAGTAGAAAAAGCTCAACAGAAGCTGAATTCTCTGACTCCTCTAATGCTGAAAAGTAAGATGTTGAGGTCTTCTAGACACTGTGGGTTACAATTTATGTATGCAAGGCATCACCTAAATTTCTGCTATTAATAAGGAGGTGGAAACAGTGGAAATACAATTGAAAGGTCTGATACTGTCCTATGCTGCATTGTGATTTCACTGAGAAGTATTTCATACATGGCCCACTGTTTGAGAGGGCAGTCAGGAGTATCGTCCATGAGTTGTGATCTGTGAGAAGTAGCAGAAGAGGTTTAACAGTAGCTTAAAAAACCAATGCATGATCGGTATGGGTTTTTTAGTTAGTGTTTAATATATTTTGTAGCTACTGCAATACATGTGGTCATGCAGTAGGCCGACAGGTCGATGTAAATTGTTCAGTGGCTGCTTGTGAAACTCAAGGTATGTCCTTTTCAGAGTTTCAGTGAAATCTACATCTCCCGCACTCCACCAGCCAAAGAAGTACAAAGAAAAAGACATTTTGCTGTCCAAGCGATCCTCAGAGGACAGATCAGCTCAGTCCCCAGTGACGCCTGCAGACAGCAGTAGCTATCCCAGCTCCTGTGCGGGTCCTTCTTCTCCAGTATCTGGGAAGGTAGAGTTCTCAAACATAGATCTTCATGCTCTTCAAAAGTGATAGAATTTCTTGCTGATATCATTCTGCAATAGTTCGGTGTTTTACTGATAAATTAGGAACCTAACTTAACTTTTCATTTATAACAGCTGCATAATACTTGCTTCTGGAACTTAAAATCCAGACTAAATATCCTTGTTTACACTAGTTTAATATGGTAAAGATAATATTTGTGGACTGCTGAGGTAAAGCTATCCAAAGTACAAAAATGAGATTTTTTTTCTTTTTTTAAACTTGTTCTAATAAACGATGAAGGTGTATTAATTTTTTTTCAGTAAGTTATATATTGTACACACACTTCTGAAGTTTTTGGATTCTGCCTTTCTCTGTTTCTGTAATAGCATACACTGATGCTGATTCTCTTTAAGTATTATCTGTGTTATCTGCCTCATTATGACTGCTTAGGGTTTTTTGTGATGGTTATTTTAACAAAGCACACATTTTTAATGAGGTTCTTGTCATAATCATCCCTACATACTTGAATAATAAACTGCAGTAATATGAAACAGATCACAGAGAGGAAACCTCGTGGACTCACTAAAGGATTTAGTAATTCCTCTTGAGTCTTTCAGCTTTTAAGTTGAGCCAGTGTAGAAGGAAGAAAACATGTTTCCTGAAGGCAGAAATGCGAGTGGTGTGCTGTAGGCTGCAGTCTGGGATGATGAATTTTGGTGTCATCTCAAGGCGTGTTGGACTTAAACAAATTGTAACTAATCACTAGACTTTTCAGTCCTATTCTGCTCTACTTGTTTTCTGCCCCTCATGGATGAATTACTATTTTGAAAAGTGCTTTAAAAATGTAAACTAGACATCAAATATGTTTCAAGCCATTACAGACAGGACCAGCTGATTTTCTCTAGTTTCTTCTAGAATCTGGAGGAGCACAGTCAAGGATTTCTATCTTCATGTGTGTAAAACTTCAGAAATAAAACCTGATCTATTTTACTGTATTTATTTATTTATTTTATTTTTTCCAGGGTTGCAAATCTCCTTCACCAAGACAAAATATGCCAGTTCGGTACTTTATAATGAAAAGTAGCAATTTGCAAAACATTGATATTTCTCAACAGAAGGGAATATGGTCCACTACGCCAAGTAATGAACGGAAACTGAATGGAGCCTTTTGGGAGAGCAGCGTGGTTTACTTAATATTTTCTGTTCAAGGGTCTGGATGCTTTCAGGTGAGTCCTAATCTAAAACGAAATATTAGCAGTAGTTGATGGTTTAGGAGGGTGCAGCACATGGCTGTGTGTAGTGTGGATGGCTTTGCTTATGACTTCTGAGCTTCTGAGAAGCAGAGCAGTGTGCAAATGCCTGTGCTTGCTGAAGAAAGAGTATTTCATTCTTCTCTGAAATATGCCCTTCTAGTTAGCTCAGTTTGTCCCTTGAAGGCTGAGATGGACTTGCCTCCAACCGTCATAAAACAGATTAATGTTTATTTATACCCTACATTAATCCTCTAAAACAACAACAAAAGAAAAAACCCCCCAAATCGTAACAAAGTAGGGAGTTGCTACTGTTTGCACGCCAAAATATGTATTGTAAGTGAGCACGCAGTTACAGTCAAGTCATAGCTTTCTAAAGCCAGGAAACTTGTAAATTTCTTTATTAAAATTTTAATAAAACTGGTTTTATTCACTTCCAGTTAGGAAGCTGGCCATGATTCTTCCAGAGCTGTGTCTTGACTTCGTGTTCAGTGAAATACTTGTCAACAGTTTATTGGTCAAATTTGTGGTCAGTTTGAAGTTAAAAGCTTGGGCTGGTAGTGCAAAGTCGCAGGTTGGCTGTGAGCCAGCTAAATTCAGTTGTTCGGGTAAAGAAAGGTCAACTTACTTCTTCATACATGAGCTATTTGTAAAAGTCAGCTGAACTTAAAATCTAAGGAGCTCACCAAAACACAGCTGTCTTGGCAGTACCACTGAAGGACTGCAGTGACATACTGTGTACGATGGGTTGGCAAATGCAGATGTAATACTGGCAAGTAATTTTCAGCAAGTCAGTTGCAAATGGGCTGTTGCGTTGGTGCTCTCAGGCAAGGAAGGGGGGAAGGGAAGACACGCTGAAGTCAGGAGAGCAGGTGGTTGACCTTGCCCTGCCCTTCCAGTTTTGACAGTGCACTGCACCCTCAGTGGGAATATTAGATTAACTTCCCTATTAATCTTCTCTTGTCCCAACTGTCTTTTTCTATTCCACATTTATTTTTTCCTCTGTTCCTTCTATTAATTCTCATTTAAGTCTGCCTTGTGCTATCTAGGACTGCATGTCTTGCAGCAGCTGTGAGTGCTGGTAATTTACACAGTGAACTGCATCTTTTGGACTGCTAAGTCCTATCTGGCGTAAATTCATCTGAATAGTTGATACGTTGTCTGTGAGGTTGGGTTTACTTCTGGTTTGTTCAGTGTGTGGGCAAATCAGGATGTCCTTAAGTAAGTTAGATGCTATTCTGGGTTTGGGTTTCTTTCATTTTCTTTCTTAATACCTGTCACGTTGGAATTTTGCCCAGCGTCACTAACATAGAGGGAACATGAGAAGGAACAAATGGATTTCTGCAAAAATTGCCTAGAAGTAACAAGGAATATGAATATCTGATGGACTATTCTGTAGTAGAATATTCATCTTAATTTCCTTCTGCTTCAGGTGGTTTTGCAACAGCTTTTTAATCTGTTACAAGGCTCAAAAAACCTTTAGTGATAATTTTGTCATTGAGAGACCTTCCTTATATGGTCAAACCCTACAAGACGTATTTGAAGTGGAAAAAGAAGTGATACTTCTAACTTTCTAGATGTAAAACATTTTGGAAGCTCCAGCCTCGTGGTGGAGAGTGTGTTAATCACTTTGAAACTATTTTGAGAGTTTCATAGGAAGTTCAGTTATTTATCTCATTCCACCGTAGACAGATACAGTCCCATTCCCATGTCTGTTCTTTCCTATTTCAATTTTTGTCCCAGGGTTTTGCTAGAATGGGTTCAGCGATTGGGTGCGAGAAAAGTCAGGACTGGGGATCTGCTGGTTTCGGAGGTGTATTTAAGGTGGACTGGATCCGAAAAGAAAGCATTCCTTTTCAGTTTGCACAGCATTTGCTCAACCCGTGGAATGACAGTAAGAAAGTACAGATAAGTAGAGATGGCCAGGTAATGTTACTCTCTTCTAAAGTTTTCTTTACTTGGTAGAACTGTATATTTTTGATCAGCTTGTTCAGCCTTGACATTTATCTCCATTTCTTCACGTGTCTGCTAATCTGAATCACAGTTCATTGGTGCATTGTACCTTCAGCAAATGCAGAATTACTGCTGAAGTAATGGAGGCATTCTGATAAAATCAAAACAGTTTCTTGCTTATGTGTTTAAAAAATGATTTAAAGGTGGATGCTTCCAAAAAGAAGTTGTTGGGTTTTTTTTTTTAGTTTGTAATTTAGTTCTGGAGGTTTGTGCCCTGTTTGGTTGAGATGTGTTCTCTTAGATAGTCTGTCACACCCAAATAACTGTTCATAATTTTAAGGTTTTTTTTCTGTAAAGTGTGAAGAGAATCCTGGGTTTTGAGGTAGGGTAAAACTTAGGACAGCTGTCGTATTTGTTAAAGCTCTAAATGCATCTACAAAAAGCCAAAGAATTGGCACAAAATTTCTCTGTGGCAGTTTCTGCCCTCTCTCCATCTCCTCCCAAAACATCTCCTTGATTACTCAAGAGCTAAAGTTTTTGTATCACCTTCTCCAAAACCTCTCTCCAGTGGTAAGAAACTGGAGGAAAGAAGTACAAGGAAAGGATGGCCACTGTATTTCCTGTGACCTCTCTTTTTCCATATTCTCCACCACACTTGATGGAATTCAACTTAAAAGATGTGGAAAATAATGATCTTTGGTTAGTAAGTGAGTGACCTGTGGGAGGTACAAAGTACCTGGTGCATCTGTTCTTGTGTATGGAGGTAGTGTGTTCACTGGGAATTACCTTTGTGAGAACTGACATCTCACTATGAGTGGAAACACCCCAAACAGCCTGCAGGCCAGGGTGGTTTACCAAAGTGTTTACCTCCTGCTGAGCCCTGGTAAGGAAACCTTGCTCTGCTGAGAGTTCTAATGTTTGTGCCAGTAGCAAAAGGGATGAGCTCTTTTAGAAAGTTTGAAAGCAATCACCAGCAACCTCATCTAACAATTTGGTAATAAATAGGTTCTGTATGCTCAATAGTAGCAATGCAAATAACTTCCCTGATTTCCTGATCATTTCTAGGAGCTGGAACCACAAGTTGGAGAGCAGTTGCTGCAGCTTTGGGACCAAATTCCTTTGGCAGGAAAAAAACTGACTGAGCATGCCAAGTAGTATGACAGAGGTAGTTACTCCTGTGTTGCTTGCTGGTTTTGTGGTAGAGGAAAAGCTGTCCACATACAGTGTATCATCACAGTACTGTCTTTCCTTTGTAGCTTGTGGAGGAACAGGTACCCTTGGTACTAAATATTCTATTCATTCTGATTTTTTTCCAGCTGGTTTAGACTGTTGAAACATCAGCCACGAGAACCAGCAGCATGTCTGCAGTACAGATGAGGAAGAAGGCGGCACAACAACCTCCTGACACTCTCAGTCATGCTGTGCAGCTGAAGTGGAAAAATAAGAGGGAATTGTGTTGTTTTCAGTGTTTCCTTGCCAGCCTGTTTTTCGGCTGAGTTGGTTTTTTTACAGTAGTGTGCAGTTGATACTTAAAAATACAGTTAAGTTCAAAACAAAGTTTGCAACAATGGACCGACCCCATGTAAGTTGTCTGTGGGTTTAAAATAGCATAGCAGACAGTTCAAATATGCAGTTTAGAGTTAAAGCTTTGTCAACCCAGTAAAAGGTATGAGAATATAAATGTTAAT
The DNA here is from genome assembly GCA_013389985.1 of Dryoscopus gambensis. NCBI lineage: Eukaryota > Metazoa > Chordata > Aves > Passeriformes > Malaconotidae > Dryoscopus > Dryoscopus gambensis. The sequence continues at coordinate 2,221 of WEIT01019522.1, read as the reverse complement.
TAATAGTCTTGCAGTTCAGTTAAAAAAATACTAACTCCAAATATATTGAAATGCTCCGTAAGTGTTGATTGAACTTCTACATCCACAGTGCAAGAGAGCAGAATATATTCATATGAACAACTAGGCAGCTGGAGGTGCTAGTTTTTAATTTATTTAAATGTAATTATTTTTAATTAGTTTAAATTTATTTTATTTTATTTATTATTTAGTTATTTATTTAATTATTATTGGATTTAATTATTTTAATTCCATTTAATTTAAATAAAGAAGAAGGAGCATGAGACTTTCGAGGTTGGGTGCGTTCACTGATGTTTCCAGTTTCAGTTATTTTTCACCTTTAAGACGTGATTCACACCTTGACAAGCTGAAAGTCTTTCAGAGGCCTGTGGCCAGGGGGCACCTCAGTAGTTCACTAACTTAGGCACTGTTAGAAGATTTGTGTTTCTTTTAAAAAATATAAAAAATAATTACCGGTACAACTTCCTTGATCATTTAACGTGGTCTTCATGCTTTCTTTCAAGTTGCTGCTTTTTCTTCCATACCACTCCTGTTTGGTTTATTTGGCTTTTTCTTAGTCCTTAACGTACTGTAGTGTAAGGCCAGTATAAATTCAGTGTGATCACTGTCAGCACTGTCTGTGGTCGTTCTTTGGCTAAACCAAGACTTTTTTCTGCTGCTGAGCCTCTACCTATTTCCTCCTGTCTGCTCAGGATAGTACCCCGTGCATTCCTTTTGTGTTCTGTGGTCTCCAGACATGAACCATCAGTTTTACCTTTGTAGGACTAACTGGGTGCATGTAAGGCTAAACTGCCTAATACATGGTGTCTCAAGACAGTACATGCGAGGGAGGCACGAGGCTCTTACTGCCTTTCACAGAACTTGCAGGCCTGTGCTCACGCAGGAATGTGGGGCAGTGCTGCCGTGCACAGATCTACGGGGCCCTGTGCGCTCCAGGGACAGAGCTGGCACAGAGAGGGAGTGCGGGGGCTGTGATGTCGGTTAGCCAGCCGGGGTAGAGCTTCTGCAGCTTGATGATAAAAAGGACAGTCCAGCCATGGAATTTGCATTCCACAAGGCCACTGGCCGGTCTAGATTGCTTGTGTGGAGAAGAGATTGTGCCCTGCTGCCTGCCTGACAGGACATGGTCATGTAACTCTTTGTATGCCCACGTGTTAGATCTAGGCCAGTCATGGTGGATCACGTCATATGGCTATTACCCAAATAACTGTACTACTGATCTGAATTTTCTCAGGCACTGTACTTAGAGGTGGACTGGTTATCCCTTAAGCTGTTGGTCTGGTCTGTAACTGTCTCCTTTTAGCAGGGCTGCCTAAAGCCCTTACACTCTGGTAGCAGAAGTGGATTGCCACTTTCTGTGATGATGCCAACAGCACATCAGCCTGCAGAAGAACTGCAGCACTGCAGCACAATTTTAGAGACACCCCGTCTGTCACAATCCAACAAGCATGAATCGTGATAGGTTCGCTAACCAGTGTCAGAGTGCAAAAGCCAACGCTGAGGATTTCAACAATGCACTTTATTTAGAGTGCCAAAACCATAAGATTATGCTTTATTAGAGAGAGAGAGAGAGAGAGGAAACAAAGGATAGAGAAAAGAGGGGAANGTACTCAGTTTCTCAGACAATGCTGGTGGCAAACACACCTGCAGACAATGCTTGGCAAGCACTCACTTCAGCCAGACCGGCGCCAGGCCAGAGTCCCCCCTTCCCAAAGTCCTTTTAGGGTCTTTCAGTCTCTGTCCTCGTTGATGAATCATGAGGCAGAATGAGGGATCTTCAGACCATCTCTTACACCACCCCGTGATTCATGATTGTCGACAAGACCGTTCCATCAGCACGATTTCATGGTGTTGTTGCGACGTCTTCTGGCCTCGTCAGTGTTTGGTAGCATATCCCGGAAAACAGGGACAGGACAGAGTTCAAGGAAAGAAAAGGAACAGGAAAAGGAAATGGGAAGCAATCAAGAAATTAAATCAATATTAATTAATTGCAAATAATCACAATGATATTAATTGAAACAATTTTCAGATAATCAAAATCACAATAATATTAGTACAATGTTAATTAACTATAAATCAAGTAATTTCAATTAAAAAGGCAGTACAATTAAGCAATTCTAGTCAATTTCTAATACAATCAAAATAAGTAATTCTAATCAATTTCTTATTTTAAGACATGAAATAATTGGTGAATCAGTGTGTA
>WEIT01019517.1:15980-49826 GCA_013389985.1 Dryoscopus gambensis | reverse complement strand
ATGGCGGGGAGGGAAACTCAACATGTTTGCATGTCAGGACAGCCCCATGGCACTGCCAGGAGGGCTGGTAAATAAATTGAGTGAGTTGTGGGTGGAAATGAATCAGCCACAGCAAGTGAGACTAGTCATGATGTTGTCATAAAACTCTGAAAGTCCTCGAAGTGGATGGAAGTAGGGGAAGCCATGAAAGGTGATTTTTGATATCTCTTTAAGTTACCTAGCATATATTGAATTTTACTCGTGACTTTTGACCACAATGTATGGGATCTGCAGCTCCCTTGAAGCTCATGCTTCAAGTATTCCAGCAAAATGCTCCCATTGCCAGAGCCACATGGGTAAACCAAGTTTGTCCTCACTTGCAATAGAACACATTTCAGGGACATCTCTGCTGCTTTCTAGAAAAGATTTGGAGGTAGGAACATGAAGAATGGTCCCTTTATGGCCAGAAGAGAACGAAAAATGCATTTCTAATAATTTCAATAGTAATTTAAAGAGCATGTAACCATACGTGCTTCTGAGAAAAAGATTCGAATAACTAAGAAAAATATTTGAATAACAATTAATTCAATTGACTGAATTAATTCATCAGCACAGGAGTCAGCCCATGGTCAGAGCCCATTTCACTAAGGGTGACAACTGAAAATGTGAGTCAGGGAGCAGAAGATGGGGATCAATGTAAGCATTGTAGGAAAAAGCTGAAATGGCAGGCTACCCCATTTAGGTTGTAGGGAGGTATCAGAGGAATTCCTCAGGAATCAATCTTGAGAGTAATCGTATTTAAAAGCAATCATGAATTAAATTCATACAGTCTTGGTCCAGAAATGTAGGAATTTACTCATGAAACTTGCTGATAACACGAAGACAACAGAAAACATCCATACAGAGGGATTTATTTTATAAACAAAATATGGCTACATGGCACTGGAGGATCAAAATGTTAGGAGAGTGATTAAACATAAACATGTGCATGGGCATTAAACATGTGAGGCAGAAGGCCATTGAGCAAAAGGGCTGTTGCTATAAGCTTTGGCTATGAAGTGCCACCCTTGGAGGTTCCAAGGCTTGGCCAGACAAAACCAAAGCTGTCATCATCCAAGCTGGCAACAGTTTCTCTCTGACAGGAGAACTGGACCAGGGATCCAGAGATCTTTTCCAACCACATTTCTGTGTTTCTGTGAGAACCAATGAAAGAATGGCTGACAGTTGTATTGGTCACATCATCGACCATGAATTGCCATTGCTCCTCTGAGGAAGATTTTGCAGTCCCAGAAGGTGTTTGGTAAGGTATTCCCTACAGAAATAAGCAGTGATTTCAGGAAATGTGGGTTTCCAACTGAGACCTTTTATGCTGCTGTAGTGATGTGCTCAGGAACTTTAACTTAAAAATGTGCTAAAAGAGCAGGATAGGATTAGGAGGCAGCCAGGATTTGAGATGTATCTGCTTAGATCTTTGAATTTTAGAAAGTGTAATAAAACACAAAGTGTTTTGGGGGTTTTTCAACAAAAATTCAAGACTTAGTGGAAAATAATTTTAACGAATTAATATTTTTTTTTAAAAGTAAGATAGAAGTGAAAGATCAAGAAACCCAGTTTAGAAGGAATTCTGTGGTGGCTACAGTCTGGACTGTAGGATATGTCACAATGTTGTGTTTTTACTTTTCTTCCAAAGCTCTGAATAATGTAGGATTTGAGAGACTCCAGCATGCTGATAATCTGATGGCAGGTAAGGAAGGAATAGAGAGTAAAAATGTTCATCTTTCAAGAAAATCATATTACATAGACTATCTCTTTTCTCCAGAATGATTTCACAAGAATAGTACAGGTCAGTCTACAAAAGTTTTAGTAAACTTGCACATATTTCATGAACAGGTGAAAACCAGCAGCCAAATGGCTGACTTGCCCTTGTCATCCAGAAAGGGAATAGATGATGTTTCATCCTGTACAGTTTACATACAACTCTGCAACATATCCATTTAAAACTTTCAAAAATATCTGTATAGTTCTTGAAGTTTCTGTGTTCTCTCTTCCTTTTCAGTGTCAAGCCAGCCAGTCTGCTGATAGATTTGGGGCTCATCTCCATGCAAATTTTCACCAGTCCAAAAATTCATATTGTTAATCTTATTTTGAANGGGAGTGGGGAGAAGGAGGCTATTTTAGAGTACAAGATATGACTCAAAACAAGTAAAGTCTAAGGAAAGCTGAATTTATAGCTAAATAGCAGGGCTGGGATTCAGAAGATCTGGATTATATCCTGGACTGCCACAGACTTCCTGTATGATCCAAGTATATGAGTTTTCTCCTAGGAAAAATGTGATTAGCTCTAATCAAGGTAATAAACTGGGAGAATTTATTAGCTGATACTTTTCAAGTACTCTGACACATTTGTCTGAGACAGTATAGAGCCACAAAAAATGGATATCAATTATATTACATCACTGTGCATAACAGGGTATCTACACCTGGAACTTATTCTGTTTCTTGGTAGAAGTCTAAATTATTCACACACTTTAGATTTTTACCATGAAATATTAGTATAATCTTATCTTTCACTTGGTGAAATTAATTTTCTTTGACTTTTCTCTTCATCATTCATTTTCCAGCCCTTTCTCTTGAAGCCACTAAATTTTCCCTGCATTCATACTTTACCAATTGCTCCTATTCTATGGAGATTCAACTTGCAGCTCCTCTGAAAGGCCACGAGTAGGGCATTATATTGTCCCCACACATGGGCACAGAGTGACAAGTCTTTCTTTTTGGCTTAAGCAGCTTCTGGCCCCCTTTTCCCATCCTCTTTCCCTTGTCTACAACTCTCAGTGTGCCAAATCAACCATTTGCAGGGCAACATGATGAAACAAGCCCGGAACTGCTCTAAGAGATAAATAACCATTTTTTGCAGGCTGATTTTCTTTTGGGATAGACACCCACAGACAGAATGATGCCTTTGCCAAGGTACCAGAGAGAAGGTGAGATCAATCAGCAGCACCTCTCGTGTCTGTGCTAAAACACTGCCCTTCCCTTCACTTCCCTTGCCTGCTGGCCCAGGACCTTGTGAAGAAGCTTGCTCTGCACCACCTACCTGCTTCTGCTTTTGAGAAAAGAGGCAGAAACCAACCCTCAGCTTTCAGCTCCACTCCAGTGAAACTCACCTAACACGTAGTGTGAATTGACAGCCCCTGCAGGATCATTAGCAAAACAGTTTGATTGCTTAACTAACTGCCTGATCAGAGTCTTGCTCCTTTCCAACAAAACCAGTTCAATTGCCCTTCCAGCCCCACACAGAAGTAAGCTGGTCTTCTCACAAAATCACTCAGACCTGGCAGTACCTGGGGCATGCCACATTATTTGAATCCTCGATGTCACCCTTGGAAATAAATACTGTGAGCTGAAACCCACAAACACAGCCAACATGCCCATGATTTATTAATGAATGGAATAGGGTACGAATGCAATGGGTCCTAAACAACATACATTAGGGAAAGGGATATTAGTCAAATTAAGTAGCTGTGTTTCAATCTCACCACCTGTGGTATCTTTAGATCTTTGTACAGCCTCACAGGGAGCTAACAGCTTTAAATCTGGCAAAAAATGTTCTTTGAAAATTATTCATACGATGCAACAAAAGCTTTTACTAACCATTTTCAAAAGGACATGATATATGAAAGTAAAAAAAAAGGTGAATGAAAGTATAAAATGGGAACTATTGCACACTTCCAAAGAGAAAATTTTCCTTATTGGGAAAATAAGTATCCTAAGAGAACAGCAAGAAACAAATAAGGAAGGTTTTGTAACAGACAAATGGGTACAACAAGGCTTTCTAACTTGCATGAACACATGAAAATTCTAGCTTTTGGCCCTGTTTATATAGAGGGCAAAAAGCAAGAGAAGGCAGGAAGAAGCTGCTGCTCTGGACAATCTTAAAACTTCATCTTAAACTCACCAAGTTAATTGCACCTTCATTGAAATTGGGATGAAGGAGCCAAAGAAAACTTTTATAATTAAATACATTCAATCGATATTTTGCGATTTTATTTGTTCTTGGAAACTTGTAAAGTTTCTGAAACAGTAGAGTCTGAGACATTTCATGTATGATGAAGCTTTTTATTCTTCTGGGAGTGGAAATCCTGAACAATAGCGTCAGTACATCGGATTTATTTCATCCATGTAAGCAGCCAGGGAACTGCTATCCTAAGGGCTGAGAAAGGGCAAGGAACATCTTCCAGCCATCAGCAATAGCAAGAAAATGTCTTGGTGTGCAGGAAAGCAGCATGGAGCTGCACAGGGAAATGCTTCAGGCCAGAAGCCAATAAGGAACCACAATATCTTAGTTTGGAGACTTCAGACTTATGCAACTCCTGTATTATACAGCAAGGTAATATTGCACTTAGAAAATGCACTTGTCAGCTGAACAGAGCTGAAAAGAAAGTTACCTTTTATAAAGACCAGTCTGCAGTGGGGTAGGGATGGTAAACAGAAAATCAGTCTCAGGAGTGCGCTAGGGAAGAGTTAAAAGGCACCACAGGGAGCTGAGTGTTGCATGTGTCTGGGTGTGAGTCGGGAACTCTGGGTCAGAAAGAAATCAAGCAGAGGTTGTAGAGTAAAGATGTTTAGGTGTGTTTTTCCTGAAGCTTTTGCTATATGTGGTCATTGATTTGATCTAGTATGGCATGCTGTATTATCTATGATATAGCAATGTATTCAGAAATTACTCCAAATAGATAAATAAACAAAAAACCCCTCTTGAAAACTGGCAGACATATACACTTTTTATACTCAGTTTATAAGAGGCAGTTGAAGTCTTTGTTTTACACCAATTATTTCCCTTTGTAGGGACATCTCATAGAACCCAGTTGAATGATTCTTGGAGTAAAATGGTATTTGAAGTAAATTTATGAGAATCTGAACAGCGTACGGGTAAATAGAAAGCCCTCACTTTTAAGCCCGTATAGTTATCTATGTCTGGAACACTAATTTTATCTGTAAGCAAATCTGTGTCTTTTCCTCACTGCTGACTTGAGAAAGTCTAATCCAAGCTTTCTTTTCCCCATCCAAGACATGGCTTTAGTAACAATTATTGTATTTGGATTGTATGACTTAGCGGAGGTCCATAAGTACTTTAAATACACTGAACCATTCTCAAGTGCACTCATTAATTGCACAGAAACTTCTGCACTAATTCATGCATCCTGTGTCAGTGATTTACATCCTATTTTTCAGTGTCCAGGCATCATCTCTGGAGTTTGTTAATTTGGTGCTAAAACATCATGTGATAAATCACAATATTGCTGGGGTAGTGGACGGACATAGGAAAAGGCGAAAGAAAAATTATATACAGGAAACAAAGCTTAGAAAAAAAGCAGGAATTAATGTAAATGTCATTCAGGATTACTATTCTGTACAAATAGTGCTATAGACTACTATTCTTTTTGTCCATCCATAACATACAACTATTTTAAAAATAGGTTTGCATTGGATGTTGCAAGAATAATCTATTCGGCTTCTCTCTCCACTTGTTTGAATTCCTCATCTACATTACAATGGCTGATTTTTAAAGAATGCCATGTGATACTGGGACCTACATGGACTTGTCTAAATGTTTGTTTACTGTCCATTGAAATTCAGCTATAAGCTTGCTTCAAGTTATTATTCACCAAGAAAAGAAGAAACAAAATTGGGCCTAATGGCCATCTGCATCTTGGCTGGTCCTGTACCCTCAAAATCTGAGACTGCTTTTAATTTACTCAGTATGTCTTCCACAGTAACAAAGCCATAGGCCTGGTAGGAGTATTCAAAGTATCTCTCAAGTTCAAGTTCTTAGTAATTAACTTTGATAAAAGTCATTTTGATTTAGGTAACTGCCATGAAATTAAAACAAACATTTGCGAGGAGATATCTGAAAGAATAAACAGAAAATTTGAGCAATGATAGTGAGACTTTCTGATGTATGAGCCAGAGATCCTGCTGGAACCCACAGCTGGGAGGTCATACTGCAAGTCTGGAGCTGTCTGCAGTGCTGTCCAATGGCCCCAGACAAGATTAGGGTGATTTAATCAGTCACTGAAAAAGTCAGCTAAAGCCTTCAAAAGAGCTCCCTTAGCACTGGTGCAGCTGATCCAAGCCCTCCCCTTATGCTCTTCTAGTGGGCTGTCAATTTCTGTCAACACCAAGATCACTTAGGAAAGGGTTTCAGACCCCTCTGTGGGAGGCTCTGTGGTATCTCCTTGGCTCTGCCCATGGCAGGATGGGTGCTCAAGGCTCATTCCAGCTGCATGCTGACACGCTTTGGTCTTCCAGCTCCCTGCCCTGGCACTTGCCCTCTTGGCTCGGTGTTCTAATCAGTTTTCTTCCCTGAAGGGTGTCATGACTGTCTTGTCACAGCTGGAGCTGTGACCTTGTTTTCCTCCTGCCATGACAATTCTGAAAATACATCCGGAGACCACAAATATTGTATCCAGAGCCCAGTGTCAGAAAACATGTCCATATAAATTAAAGGGAAATATGTACAACATCATAAAACAGTCACAATATTGCACAAGAAGAAACTGCATCCATGGTGAAGTGCAAAAGATGAGTTACAAACATGCTGTAAGATGGGTAAGTATTGATAAGGGATTCTCAAGATCATATGAAATTTACACAATGGAAACTATGAAGCATAAGCAGGGAAGAGCAAGCACTGTTGCTCTAAACTGTTTTTATAGTCAGCAAAACACCCGATTAACATCCTAAGTTCTGCTGATGTTTTAGGACTTAAATATAAGCTTAAAGCTTGAGATGTGCTCAGCTGGATACCGGAATGGGCCTGAGAGAATGTGATTCTTCTGTAGGAAATGGGCACATATTCCTAGCTGGTACCAACCTGTCACTTGTACCCCAAACTGACAGAGTAATACAATAGCTGAAAATGTGAATATTTAAAAGCAATAAAAATTTATGGTAAGCAGATATCCAGATGCTTTTAGGTTTTGCTCATTGCAGAAGATGAACTAAAACATATTGCAGAAGACTTATTTTAAAGCAGCAATTAATTTCCTTCAAACAACTACTGTGATACCACGACATCTGTAGATCTCATTGGAGGAAGAATTGTACACAAAACATAGGTGTTTCACCAGCCAGAACTTGTGACCAACATCTTCACTGAGAGGATTTCTGCCCTCTTAAGAATGTTCAGTGCCTGTTGCTGAGGGACACGAAGTACAGTTTGAATAAATATGTCAAGAATAGCAGACATATAGTTAAGGCTGGGATATGTCATAGGTTATCTTGCAGGAATTTGACTCAGCATATCTGAAATTCATGGTTTTACAGAGGCAGATGGCAAACTTTAGGCTGTGTTAATAATGAAATCAAATGCTAACTATTTTCAAGTAGAAAATGGAAGGGAAATTAATGAGTCGTGGTCAAAAATTGACTTCCTACTTAGCTGGTGTTGAGCTATACTTTGACAGTTGGTAGCCTGCTGGCTACTGGGATTGTACCTGTAGTGAAGCATTTGAAAATCAATAGGTACAAGCTGGACACTAGTGGAAGAGTGAAAGCCAAAATTATTGTGTTTTGGTTTGGGAGAATCATAAAATATTCAAGACATATGAAAGTATAGAGAGTATTATTTGTTCGTTAATTATTTTGGCTGTGGAAATCACAGCACACACAATCCATCAGCTGACATAGTTAATGCCACAGTGTTTAAATTTGGTAATGAGATCAATTTTCATGATTTATGTTTAATGCCCTCAAAATGTATTACCTTATTGGCTTATTGGTGTATAAATGCCTTTTTGGTCTGGTGGGGCAAAAGGCTTTTGCCTTTTCTGTCTTAGAAGATGAATCAGTGCTTTGCAATTCTATTATTTACTTAGAAAATGTTTCATTTTTTCTTAGGTAGAGAGCCAAAAATGGCCTTCATGTAATCTAAAATATGTAAAATTTCTATATAAAAGGACAGGAATGTAGACCATCAGTTGATAGGTGGATTGTACCTGGGCATCTAAGTTTTTCAGAATGTATATCCTTGCTGCAAACTGCAACAAAACTGGTCAGGTTTTGCATGCAGTGCATGTTTCCGAAAATTTAGGTTGTAGTTTAGCTTCACGCATACACAATGGAAAATATTTAGGAAGATCATTCACAGTTCCTCATGGAAATTGTCCTCAAGTAGTGATTGACTCAAATGGATCTTCAGCAGAGCTCCTCACTTCCTATCACAACCCTTTTCCCACCCATTTGGTTCTACATGTGGCCTCCCCAAACCAACCCTCCCGTCACACTTCCATTGCTCTAGAGCATAAGTATATTTCCTCAAAGTTAGATCCTAGCTTTTACCCCAATTTATTTCCCAACTTCACATCCTTTTCCTTGATGTTTTTCTTCTAATTTACCATTTTGCATTAATCTGAATTTTTAAAACGTGCTAAAGCAGTCAACCACAAGTTGACTGTGAAGGTCAGAAGCCATTTTCCACCCTATGAGCCAACCTAATACTTCAGTATCCGGATTGTCCAAAGAAACCACTATTTTTGAAATCTGATGACAAATTGCATGAGGAAAGTTAAAACCACTTGAAAACATTGCCAAATGCTGAGATGAATAATTACAACTCAGAGGAAATAAACTATTCAGCCCAGACATTTGGAGAACATATATAGCAGTACAGTTGTACTATTCATGGATCAGTATATGAATAGGAAATTGGAAGAACTTTTCTAGGCTTGTGATGAATACAGAGCACAATAGAGGGGGAAGATGAACTGAGACTAAAAGGCTCTTTATAGTGCTCACATTTCTTCCAAAGTATCTACGTCACAGCAGTTTGCATTCATCCAGGCACAATGGAGCAGCACCAGACTGAATCTACAGCTGAAATAAGTGACTGAAATAGCATTAATAGCGAGTTTTGTAATAGCAGTTGACGACAGATCAAAACCTAATGATTTTTGTGACTAATTCATCTGTCTAAACTCTCAGATTTGTAGAAGTTTATAAACTTTTTTCTAACTTTTTCTGTTTCTTTCCAAAACTTTGGACGTATTAGTGCAGTTAAGATCCCATAGGGTGATGGGAGTGTAGGAAGTATAACTGCATGGTCATGATGTCTAATCCCCTGCTGCGTTTTAGACTCGTAATGTGTTAGTCCTCCTAAGCCATATAAACAGGAAACCAAAAGTGGAATTTTCCTGAGATGCCATGAAGCCTTTTCAAAACCTCACTCCTCTGGTGATTGCAAATAACTTTCTAACTTGCAGCTTCAGTTTATGTGATGCCAGTCAATATTTGACTTATTTGTATAAGTAAATTTGCATAGGTACCAGAACCATAAAAAATTCCTCCTGCTGATTTTTGTGCATCCAAGAACAGTTGTTACTCATCTTTAATATTTTAAATCCATTAGTATGTTTGAAAGCATTGCTGTAAATTCAGTATTTCCCTGCCATGAAGCCAGAAAGGGTTGTAAAGTATCTTCCTACTGGATGTCATGAGAGTGGGACAGTGAAATCAGGGATCTCACAGTTTAAGCTAAAATTCAGATTTCATAAGTGTCTGAAAAAGAGTGGTGAAACGTCAACAAATCTATAGCACTGCCCTGTCAGACTGCCAGCCAGAGGGGAATTGTGTGTGAGGGGCAGCAGCAGACTCACTGAACCCTCTGTGGGGACGTGGGGCTGCCTGCAGCAACACCTCCCAGGCACCAGGCAAGGCCTCCTCCGGGGCAGGACATGAAATATCCCAGAGGTGGGAACAGTTCTTAGGCTGGATTTTTAGTGCTGCATTCAGTCAAAAAAGGAGAATTATAAATAGAACACTTAACTGAGATGTTTCAAGTTAGATAGGAATGGACTAGGCCTAAATGATAAAAAAAACCCCAGTACTGCCTGTGTCTTTCAAGCTGCTCTCAGCTCATGTTTGAGCCATCAGGGCAAGCAACCAGAGCCATACCCTGATCAAAGTACACACCGGGCTTCTCAAAGATTTAAAAAACTCCCTACTTATTAACAATATTAATTCCATATGTTTCACAACAAAGTGGTTCTTTCAAGTGTCTAAATTGATAAATTATTGTCCTAATCCAAGAAACAGGATGTTATAGCCTGCAAAGGCAAAATGAAAATGATTTTTCAAAGATGTTGTGTATTTGAGGGAAACAGTGTGTTTCTTCATGTTTTTGTTATTGAGTAATAAGGTCAAGTTAAGTGTTTTTTGAAACAGGCCATATGATTTTGGTACTTCCCTGAATAACAGAAGCTATAATCTGCAGGAATGATTAAATTGTCCAATTCATCACCTGGTTAAGGCACAATCATCCTCTATAGCACAATTTTGTGTATTACTCAGATTATATTTTAATTTTCAAATTGCTTCTCATGAATGCAGTGCTGTATAACAAAATGTCCCCTTGTAGTCAGGATCCATTATTAATTATACTGTTATAAACTTGCTTACTGATTCCCTCATTATTTTCCTCAGTATTTTTTCATATCCTACAGAGACAAGCAGGCAAAGCCCAAGGCACTAATTAAGAGCAGGTGAAGAATGTAAGCGGGAAACCAGGGCTTAAGCAGTGGCCAAGGGCTATTGCTAAATAAAGCCTTTCTGAACAGAGAATTTCTGAGCTTAACAGGATTGTATTGAGAAGCAGTCTTAATTACAAAGGCATCAACTGAGAAATCCAGAAGGATTTCAACATAAAGCACAGCTCTTCATTTCAATTTCTGTTGTCTTCCAAATCCAATATCCATATTTAATGGAATATCCTAGGCTCCTTTGTAGGATATTACATGAAAAATATTTATTTTTCCTGTCTGAAAAATCTGTATTTTGATGCAATATACACTTACTTATTAAATGGTTTGATACAATAAGTCAACCTGAATTGCATTTCAGCTATATATCCCATATATATATATATATATATATAATTTCATAATATATCCCAATCTATATTAAGGTGTTCTTTAAAGGTAACCTTATTCCACAATCCATACACACAGTTTGCAATACCTTTTCTCTTACTATCTGCTGTAGTGCTTTGGTTCAGCTCTCTTAAGGAGATGAAGGGAAGACAGATGGTCTTTCTGACTCTTCCACCCTCCCATCCACTGATCTCCTTTACCTTTTCAAATGCCCCAGTTAGAAACTCCCTGGTGCAATCAGAGGAAAGGGAGCTTTGCGCTGGATTCACAGCTGCCTCTGGACCATGAGTACAGAGATTCCTGCAGCTGACACTGCCCAGTGTGACCATGCAGGAGTTGCCAGAGAAGTGTTGAGCTGCTTCTGGAGTGCAGGCTCCCTTACTCTTCCCCTCCACAGTACACTGCTTGTATTCTGGGCATAACCATTTCTCTAATTATCCAGAACCTTTCTGAGGGATCCTCTTCTCCATTTGACTTGCCATGGAAACCCGCAGGTGCTGTTACCGGAACTGATGGGGACTGATCCAGTGTCCCTGTTCATCTGCACCCTGGCTGTCCTGCTCATCAGCACCAGAGCAGCTCACCTGCAGACCTCAAGGCCATCTGGTTGTGGGGCTGCCCCTTTAGCTCTGAGGGAGAGAGGACATGCATGTGGGCGAGGACACTGAAGTGCTTTGCAGACATGCTGTGTGTTGCCAAAGGGTCCAGACTGATGCAGCTCCTACAAGCACTCACATGAGGTGGGAGAAGATGAGAGCTCAGGTCTCCCAAAGGCTCAGAAGAGCCCTCTGGGTGGTGTGGCTTCTGTGATTCGTAGAGACACACAGAGAAGGGGATAGACTCTCTGCTCCATGAGAGACACCAAAACAGGGCTCCCTCCTCTGTCCCCTCAGTGTTGCTGCCAGTGCAGGTACTGCTCCATGAGGTGCCACCTCCTCCCCCACATGTGCTCCCCTCTCTCTCTGGCCCAACACACCACTGCCAGTCTCCTCCCTGTGCCCATTCCCATTTCAGGTATAGGAATAGGTTCATATCTTTAGGGAAAAAACCCAGGCATTGTCTCTACAGCCTTCCTTTGTTCTCACTGCATTATACTGTACTTCTGACAGATACCTGTACTTCTGACAGATAACTGGGCAGTCAAGTTTTGAGCAAGCTGTGAAAAATCAAAAATAGCTGCTGGCCATGGAGATGGTGCCATACACAACATATGGGGTCGCCTGGTTCTGCTCTAGGTGGGTGCCATTCTCATGCCCCTGTAAGCACATCTACATTGCAGAAAGCTACATATTCCTCAGTGAAGCTAGGGGCTGTTTTTCTTTTACCTGTGTGTCTAACAGCTGCTGAATTAAAAAGTGAAATATTAACTTAGCCACATCCTTCAGCATGGCCTTGACCCACTGAATCAGTAAGAAAAATGCATCATTTTACACAATTTTTAAAAAACATAAGTAACAGAATCTTTGTGCAAAACTTTTAAAATTTTTATTCTCTGATTCCTCTTCAGTCCCTTATGGTGTTATTGACTACTGTTATCTGTAATAGCATAAAGATGTAAACACTTATTTGTTCACAGCTTTATATATAACATCTCAGAGAAGGCTGTTAGGTATGTGACATTAAAAACTGAAACCAGAAAAGAACAAAAGAGCAAACCCAGCAAAACCGATATTGAATTACAGTATGAAATCTATTTACACACATTAATCTATACAACATCATAATCTGTACATATTGTAAAAAATAATCACATTCATTTACATCATCTTTAATTTTTACCATACTTGACAGATAGAAAGTTGTAACAAAGATGACAAAAGAGAATTTTGAAGTAATACTCACACTAATGTGCCAGGACAAAAAAAGCTGCAGGTAATCATAAACTTATTACAGTGCTTTGGGAAATAGAGGGGTTTGGGACGTTTCAGTCACTTTTTTTAGCTGACAATGGAAATGTTCCTGACTTAGATTTAACTACAACCTGCTATCATTGGGCAGGACCAGATTCAACACAGAGTGGTTAAACCGTATCACAGAATGCTCCTTTTAAATGTTATCCTCTTGTGACATACATGTTAGAACACCTTTTATTTTTTAAAGAATTTTTTTTTCATCAATAGGATAGCACTGCATCCTAACTTTTGTATTTGGTCGTGTCAGGGTAGTACTGACAGCCCACAGCTTATATAGGCACTCATGGTAACACGAAGGTACTTCTGTTGGTACAGGTATTTCCTGTATCACTATGCACAGACAGTAATTGTTCAGACAATGACCCTTCTACATATAGCAGCTTTCTCTGCAGGTTACTTGCCAGTTCTTTCCTTTTATAAGACATATTTAGTGCTTGATTTTTCATTAGGGATGTCAGAAAAAAATCTGTATAGACTGAATTTGGACTTTATCCCGAATTGCTTTGCTGAACTGGGCAAATTCACAGATAACAGAAGATTATTTTTAGAAAAATAGGAGACGATGCAGATGATTCATCTTAGTCTTTGCACGTGGAGTGTGTCACACATGCACCTGGCAATGCCTTATTTCATCAATCTGCCCCGGGCAGTCTCTGGTTTGCTGAGGGCCTGTTGCTTTTCCCTTCATCGTGTTAAAGGCAAAGGGAAGCCTGGGGTGAATCAGGACATGAAGCAGATGCCACGGAGTAGGGTAGGCTGGCTCCAACTTGACTGTAGAAGGTTTTTTCCAATGCTATTTGTCACCAGTTATCTATTGCTGTTATAGTACAGTCCCCTCACAAGCTTAAATTGGGTAGTCCTCAGCTGGCTACCCACAGCATGACATAAAGAGACTTTCAGGTACTCCAAAGCACTTTCTTTTAGCATATGGCCCCTCTACAAAAAGCAAAAAGCCAAATACTTAAGCTGAAACAACAAACATTTGTTGGAAGCTGAGGCCAGGGAAATCAAAATGGGACATAAAGCTATGGGCTTTATCATGGAAGCAGGGACAGCTGACCAAATGAACTGCAGGATCCTCCACTGCTTGACCTTTTGAATTACACTGAGCATTTCTTGGAGGATGAGTAAGGCCAACTCAAGTTAACTGGCTTAAAAAGAAGTATCTATGTAACATTACCCACGTAACTTCATGATCTGGAGGGATACATCTCACCTAATTCAGAATATGGACTGAGAAATTTAAGTACTAGCCAGCTGCCCAGGCTCATTTTATCGTAAGTACAGAGAAAACTAGGTCCAGCTACCAACCCTGGATGCCCAGCTGAACATAGAAGGAATCATCTTCAACTAGTGCCTACTTCTCTATGATAACTCTGGAAGGCACTTTAAGAAAGTCTTTAGCTCAGAGACAAACATGCAGCTTTTAGACACCGAAACCAGGTCAGATGAATTTCACCTGAGTTTATCAAGCACTCAGCTGAAATCGACTCTGCAGAGGAAAATTTAAGTCAGTGTCCATATATATTTTTAAATTAGTAGTTAGTGGTTAGTAAGTGGAGAGCAAGCTGTCACTGTGTTCCTCAGGCATCAGCAGCAGGTAATGCTGACAGAAATCACTCAGAATTAATGGTGCCTTCAGGGGAGGTTAAGCACAACAATTAACCACAGTACTGGGAGTGAACTGTATTACCATTCTTGTTCAGTAAATACAAGCTGTGCTACTGGCTTTTCAGTGAGGATGGACAAAAACCCCAGGTTTCCTGCTCGGAAAACTTTACAGCTCAGTTTGGACCCTGATGGAACCAAAGGGAAAAAGGCAGTAAAGGAATAAAGAAAGGGAAGTGCAGGGAAACGTTACACTTGTCTTGCAGCCTCTGCTTCCTCCCCTGATGCTGCTAGGACTGAGTGAGAACTAGGATTAGGGATGAAAGAAGGCCAAATGATCTTTCATTCCATTGTTCTTTTGACTCTTTAGAGTCACCACAGCACAGAGCAAGAACATCTAATCCCTTACTCCTTGGCAAAATGCAGTGAAAGCCATGAGAAGCTGTCTTGTTCTGGGTGTTGTAAAGATGCAAAACACTGATCAAGTCCTAGATTTGTCAAACTGTTCTGCATCTTTTACAGACATTTTTATATAATGTGTATCTGTGCGTGAAAAGGCAGCTGAAAGTCAAACTGGTGATGATA
Source organism: Dryoscopus gambensis (assembly GCA_013389985.1). Taxonomy (NCBI): domain Eukaryota; kingdom Metazoa; phylum Chordata; class Aves; order Passeriformes; family Malaconotidae; genus Dryoscopus; species Dryoscopus gambensis. Next base: position 34,813 of record WEIT01019517.1, on the reverse strand, counting down.
GGGTTGATGCTGTAACTTTGCATAAAGTTATTTGGAAATTAGAAATTCTCTGGGAGTAAAAGCAAGTGAGCACAGTGCCCTCTGCACAAAGCATTATGAAGTTAAAGTGTCTCACAAAACACTATTCAAATTATCTGTATTTAGATTATTAGTAGAGGGATGAGGTTCTCCAAAGTACCGTACTTTTCACTGGTTTGAAAGAAAAATATATACAGCACCTCTGTCCCCTGTGTGCCATTCTTTGCATGTCCACACAGTCCTTTACAAGCTTAGTGATACCTCTATGTTCTCCCACTGGCGAAACTTCATTGTCTCATGTGGCATTTCACTCTACATGAGAAGGAGAATCACCCTGCTAAAGGAAACAATGCTGGTTTGTCGCAATATAAAATGTATTTTCTTATTAAGGCTTTTCTTTTTTATAACCTAGAAATAATTAAAGTGCAGATTTTCTCCATGCTCACCTAATTAGAACAAAGACAGTTTTCTCTAGGATACAATGTGCTATAAACACATAATAATTGGTGAAGCATCATGCAGAACAGACCGATGGAAATGACTGCTTGAAACCTCTATTTCTGTGCTATGATTCTGTCTGTGTGTCAACTCACTCAAATAACCTCATTTGAGCAAAAAGATGAGCACACTTGAATGCTTGTCACATGTGTCTTTCTACCCTAGAAATTTAGGGGAAAAAAAAGAACATCCTGCACGTCACATGTCAGGGAGCTGAGCAGTCCCCATGCCACTTCAGACAAAGAAGCCTAAAGTGCACAGATGTGTTTAATTTAAGATATAAAAGCAGCTCTCAAAGCTCCAGTGGGTCTTCATAAATTTGCAGGTAAGAATTTGTGCTAAGTTTTTCCAGAGATCCAGGAAAAATACTAAAGTTTAGCAGTGTTTCCTCAGTCTAAAGTCTTTGGGAATATATTTAGTTTAAATACATGTGTAGGGGGACATCCTTGGGCAGCCTACTTCCAGAGTCCAGAATCTCTTAGTTACTTTGGCAAGCAGAAAACACTCTGAATGAACTGGAAGTGATCAGTAGCTTCTTCAAATTCAAATTTTGTAAGTAACAATTCATTGAGTGATTGCTGTTTAACTCAAATGATACCCACTGGTGTCATGTAATATCACATTACCTGTTCCGCAGTACTCATGTGAACTACATGGGGCCCTTTCTGTCTTTGGTCTGAACAAAGTTTGTATCACTCCAGAGCAGTCCCATTAAAACAAATTGTGCTTGACTGATTAAATCAGACCAAGCTGGACTAAATCAGACCAAGAGTTGTAGGGACACTTTGACAGCTGCTGACAATATTCCCAGTACTGGTGATATTTTCAAGGATGTACAAATATGCCTACCAAGAGATGCCCTTGCTGCTGTTTTTCCCTTCATCTGACCAGAGTATGGACCTTGGATTCTGCCAGCTCCATACAATCTGCTATCTGAAGTAAGAGGGCAATGGCTTGTATGGAGGTACTCATGCAAATACATTGTATTCCCACTTGTTAGGTAGGGTGGACATGGTTAAATGTGACATGGGAAGAAAACATCATTGGGTTTATTTATTTTAAAGAGTGGAAATGTTCTGTGTATTTTTATAAGACTCTGTCAGTTCTCTGCCTTTTTTTTTTTTTTTAATGTGGCTACATAGGAGTCTTGGCATTGTTGAAAATTCCTTCTTTATGCCTTTTATGCTAATTTTTAGGGATTCTGTCTAATTGTTTTTTTTGCTGGAGTCATGGTCGGGACTAAATTTTGAATAATTTCAGATAGATATAGAACTGAATAAACCTAAAGAATTTACATTTTTTGTTAAATGTGAGTTGTAACTTCACTGCAATATTCCTTGTGTTTTGCAGTCAAATACATAGTCCTAGAGACATATTTCAATGATAATAGTGTAAAAAATGGTATTTTCAATGTGTAATGTGCTATCCAAGGCTGTTTATCCTATGTCAGGCTGCTTTAGCAATAAAACATACCTCTTCAGAAAATTGCTTAATGAAAGATCAACACAAATCTCTGACTTTAAACAGAAGAGAACAACTGATGGTTGCATTAGCACTATTGGGAAATGGTGCAGTTTTATTAAAAACTAATACAGTAGTCTTTTCTGTATGGACTGTAAAGGTAGCCCTACATTCTGCACCCAAACAGTAAACCAGGCATTTTTGAAAGTAACGACAGGATTGGAATTGAACTCTCTAGAAAGTAATCTCTGAAATTTATACCATTAGCCTTGAAGTACTACCTTTTTCCCCCTGTGTAAATCATGTTCATGATTACCTGGATTAGCACACTGAACTCCCACTGTGGTTAATTACGGTCTTAGATTTTTTGTTCTAATTTTATTTTCCATAATTAGAGAAGAATTTTCTAATCCTTCAGGCAGTGTTTCCTTAAGTACAAATAAATTGTAAGAAATTTTTCGCTTCCCATCTTAACCCTTACATGTGCCAAAGCAGTCTGCATTCAGCAGGATACCCTGCCTCGATCTTGTAGGCGTGTTGGAAGGGAAAGGGTCTTTTATGGACAATGAATTCTTGAATTGTTATGGCTAGTAAACTGCAAGAGAACATCAGAATTAATATGAATACCATTTAAACAAAACAGAAAGCATCCATGGGGCAGGCTTCTCTGTTATTAAAAGGTTGGCTGCACAAAGCGATTCCCCAAATACCAACATGTAGAAGAGCAAAGCACTAAACTGTACATTTTATAAAATATCACATCAAGCTGCATAATGAATGATATATCCCACAGTTTTTTATGTTTTGGGTGACCCAGCTCATTTATATCATGGTGGTCTCTGTCTGCATAAATGAGTGAGCTCTTGAATTCCGGTGGAGCTGGGAAACACTTTCCGATCCATTTCGAGAAATGGACGAGCTGTGGAGTCTGTAATCTCTGCCTGCTGTCTGCTTCCAGCACAAACTCCTCCACTTTCTTTTCAGCTCCCCCTGCACCTATGTTAAAAAGAAAATGCACAATATGAGCTGAAAATTTTCTTTTATGTGAGGAACTTTTCCACGTCTACTGGCTGTCACATAGGGATCTCTATGAATAGAGTCATAGAATAGTTTGGATTGGTACAAACTTTTAAAGATTATGTAGTTCTACCCACTTCTGTGGCAGGGACACCTTCCACCAGACCAGGTTTTGCTCAGAGCACCATCTGGCCTGGCCTTGAACACATCCAGGGGTGGGGCATCCACAGCTTCTCTGGGCAACCTGTTATAGTGTCTCCACCATCCTCACAAAAAAGATTTTTTCCTTCCTAAATCTACCACATACCAGTTTAGAAGTTTCATCCCTTGTCCTGCCACAAAGTTTTTCGCCATCTTCCTTATAATCCGCCCTTTATGTACTGTGAGGTGCTATAAAGTCTCTCCAGATCCTTCTTCTCTCCAGGCTGAGCAAGCCCTACTCTCTCAGCCTGTCTTCATGGGAGGGGTGTTCCAGCCTTCTGATGATTTTTGAGGCCTCCTCTGGACCTGCTCTAACAGGTCCATGTCTTTCTTGCACTGGTGACAATTCACCTCTCTTGAACGGCTGGCCACGCTTCGAGGCTGAATACAGTTGGCTTTTTGGGCTACAAGTGCACGTTGCCAGCTCACAGTCCATTCTTCATCCCCAAGTTCTCTGCTGGACGGCTCTCAACCCCTTCATCCCTCAGTCAGCACTGCACAGACCCAGGTGCAGGACCTTGAACTTGGCCCTGCTGAACCTCTTGAGGTTCTTTTCCCCCTCTCTACAAGCCTGTCATGGTCCCTCTGGATGGCATCCCTTCCCTCTAGAGGATCCAATCGGTTTTTACAAAGGTCACAAAACTGAGGCAAAGACTGCCTACACTGTCTGTGAAGAGGTGCCCCTAAGGTCACTTTCAAAAATCAATTTTGTATCACTTGTGCTGCAACATTAGCTTTTGGTATCGAGCTATTTATCACACGTACTTAAGGCATAGAATCAAATGATTAGCCCAGTATCAGGCATCTCACGAATATCAAAGAGCAGAACAGCACTCAGGAGAGCTGAATGTTAATTCTCTGTGCAGGCAGGTGTCTTCTTCAGACACGTTCCTTCTGTGAGACACTGCATGGTGGCTAAAGTCAAAAGGAATTCCTTGCATCTTTCTCAGTTGAGACTATGAAAACTATGACATGCTGAGCGCTTCTGAAAATCGGCTGCTGTTCTGCGGTTTAGACACTGACAGACTATTACCCCTATATACTTACTAAATGGTATTTCAAGTTCTGGATAAATTTCCAGGCTTGTTGAACCTCACTTGCACAATCTGTATTGCTTCTAACAGAGCTACATTAGATGACGTTAAATAACAGAAGACACTTAATACCTCAGTTTGAAAGGAATTAGATTTTAAACAGCTCTTAAAACTCTTCACCCAACTACACTGATTTCTCTGGTTGCATAAAAACTGTCACAAATATATCCCATTAATAGGAATGCAAACATCTTCTAAAACAGTTTCATGTATCAGAGCAGAATTATTGGGGCACTGATACATTTAGTAAAACCAATATTTAACATTCTCAGTAGGAAAGGTGAGACTTACTTCACTGTTCAAAAAACAATACAGGACTGCAACAATCAACCCCTGGAAAGAGACAATATTCCTTAGTTAGTAGGCAGTACTCACCTAGGTCAATGAAACTTCTTTTGAATAAAAACCTTAAAACTTACCTGAAAAGATCCCAAACACAACTCAAAGATTATTTTATAATTGTTGGAACTGCGGTCAGGAAATAGAGCAAACACTGTGTAGTGAACTCCAAATAACGGAATAAGCAACAACGTGGATTTTGCAAGTCTCCTGGGTAAAGGAAAGAGAAAAAGCTGAAAGTTAATGATGAGCTCATTTTACTGAGATAAGAACTTGATGCAATGTCATTTATATAAACCTTGTATGATTTAGGATTTGTAAACAGTAAGAATCATTTATTACCAATTGTTTTCCTTTCAGGCTTGCAAAGAGATTACCCACACAGTAACACTGGCATGTGCAGTTCCATGTTGTCCTTGATCTTGCTGACCTTGCACTCTGCCAAAAGCTGGAGGAAGGTGGCAGGGCCTCAGTAAAAGCCCCTTTTCCAGCTGCCCTCTGTACAGCAGTGGGGTGTAGGACCTGTCCTCCACTGTGTCTGACACACAGCCCCTTCCCAGCCTGCTTTCATGGCATGGTTCTTGGGCATGGGGTTTTCCTGCATTATTCCACAGGACCATATCTGACAAAGTGTCATGAGCTGCTTGTATCTCTCGAAGTATTTTTTACCTGGCATTAAAACTTCAGAGTGTTCAGAGTGAAAAAGAACGATGCCTTCCTGCAAAGTCATACTGACAGGTCCTCAAGCATGGCAGGTAAAATCTCTCTTTTGGGGTTAATTGCTGTTAATTTCCTTTGGATGTGTAACTGTATGGTTAGTCTGTACATTGCACATGCACAGTATGCAAACAGTACCTAGGAAATGTAATCCAGAATAATCTCAACTGTGAGATTTTCATGAGCCCCAAATACTAAAACTTAATAGCTTCACTGATGGTATTAAGCATACACCACTAAATAACTTTCAATGTTGTCAATTACATAACACATTTTAGCAGAAGACACTACTGAAGTTAAGGAAGGAGAACTTTAAAACACTAAGCAGAACTACTCTGACAAACAACTTGTGAAACTACTGAAATGATAAATTGCTACTTTTACCGTATCTGTCATTTATTTCACTCTAATAACATCAGTTTTATATATTATACAGGGCCAGTCATGAACAGTTTTGGATGTCTGCTTTCATATAAAATTTGAGCAGTTATAATGTTGAGTTCCATAATTCATCACTGTCTTGATGAATATAACTTGATTCAACAATGAAAGGATGCTGTTGTGAATTCACCTATTTTAACAGAAAAGTTAAGGTATTTCAAATAGTTTTATTTTTTCTCTGTCAATCTTCATGGCCTTGCTTTGTTCATAATGTCCCAGGGGCTGCATCTGTTTATATGGAAATAATAATTTCTGACAGCAAAGTTTCTCAAGAATAGTAAACCCCTCACACCTAAAGATGATACCAGAAGCAGGACAAATAGGGTTTCCTTAGCAGAAGAAATTAATTTACAGCTGGAGGAGATGACACTGGAAGCAAATCTCCTGGTTTCCCAAGTGAAATGGAAAACTGATTTTATTTGAACTTAGCCTTATCCACTGCAAAAGTAAAATGAACTACAAAAAGGATGGAACCAAGTACAAGCAGGTTGAGAGGAAGGGAAAAAAAATGGTCACTTGCATGAGTGGTATTCATTTTAAATTCGTATTTCACTTTCACTCCATGGTTGGTTTAATAATTTTTGTCTAGTTGATGCTTTCTCTATACTGGAGTTATTTAGTGAAAGAAAGGGACAAACAAAATAGCCTTATTCTTCTCTGCATTTTAGAAAATGCATTTGCAGTTCTAAAAACGAGCCTCCCAGATCTTTAATTTGCTCTGTAGATGCAGTTTCTTGAGGAGGTTAATCTGCTTTCCCATGGGTATTGCCTAAAGACCAGAAATAAAACTTCATCAGGCAATCAAATGCTAAAAGCAAAGAATTTGCAGGGCTGAATAATGAAGGACAAGGTTGCTATTAATGTGAATATTTCATATTATGAAGTGCTACAGTAAACTGTGGAACATGGTGGGACTGAAGGGAAGGGAATGCCTCATTTTCAAAAGGTAAATAAATACCACATGGAAGCAAAGAAAACTATCACAAGAAGTAAACTTGAAGGGATTTCCTGCCTAGAGTTTGGCCATTTTGCCAAATAATAATGTGGCAACTGCATAATTTCATCTAGATTCATTAAGTTTTCCCACATGTTTAGATAATTGAATCAACAAACACAAAAAAAGACCCTTGTAGCTCTGCAAAACAAAGGTGTGTGTCAGTCCTGTTGTGCTGACTTTCCTGTGGCACATCAGAATTCTTCACTTTTTGCATCAAACATCACATTGTCTACAAAACACATAAGCTCCTGCTCCTCTTGTCTTTAAGGATATGTTTTACTTCTGCATACCATGTTTTATCAGCTTTTAGAACAGGAATTCAGTATTTTTTAAATGAAGGAAGGGTGTTGTCCAGGACCACATGTCAAAGGCCACTCACATGGCTTTGGATTTTCAGTGTTCACCTTAGGTTTCGTCACTGAAGTACCACACTGACACCTTGAACTCTCAGTGTCTCTGTCTGGGCTTTAAAATAAGACCTACTACAACAGACTCTTGATTGCAGGTTATTACATATCGAGCAGCTCTTATAATAAACAACAATAACAGATATGGCAATGAGGAACAAAACCAATTTTAGCAATGTATTTGAATTGTGCCCCAGCATCCCTTGATTTTAAAGCTGTGGAAACAAAGAGACATTTTAGGATTTGCTGTTCAAACCAAAACACAAAAGAAGAGAGTCTGAACAGAAATAAAGCTGATCTAAGCCAGAAACAACCGTTTTCCTCTAGAACAGTAAAGATGGCATTTTAAATCAGTATGAAACATGATACCTAATTTTTAAATTTTTGGTAACAATGTAAGTTCTTTTCAGCTCTTAAAAAATATGTAAGTATTTTATAAATTAAAAATAAGGTTTTAAAGAGGTTGAAGGAAAAGGTTTTGATTTTGAAAGTTTTCTTATGTCAAAATGAAACACTTTAAATCAAAAGAAAGATACTACTCTCCACATATTTTATATCAGCATATTCATTCATAGATTAAACTCAAATTAAGGAATAGCTTGTTGATCTTTATGAAATTAAGTATTTTTTATTGAATTTAGTGTTTGACAAAAATATATTTATCTCCATTTCATATATTTTTCTCCATTTATATTTATTAAACCATATCTAAAAGTAGTTCTAAATTAAATATAACACAGCAGTTGTTGGTTTTCAGCAGATGAAATCTTAAAAAAATTATTTTGGCTCTGTCTATAATATCTAAAAATATGACTCACTTGTACTGTGACTGGTCATTTCCTCCGACATCTGGAGATCTTAACTTTTGCAGTAAGATTCTTATAATGCTAATGAAAAGTATAAAATTCACCTGCAAAGAAAACAAATAGACTGGTGATTTCTGAATGCCCACCCAACATGCAGCACAAAGAAATGCTTATCAAGTCACAGAAGAGTCAAGGCAGCAGTGGGAGTCGTGCACCTCCCTCCAGAAGCCCTCAGCTCTGCAGTGCCAGCCCTACTGTGCTCTGCAGCACCAGGTTTGCCATGTCCAGCAACCGCTGCAGGCCCACCAGTGCTGCTCTGGCTGGCAAAATCTTTGAAAGCCCCAGTTTTCAGAAATACTCTCCTTCCACTACTTCAGCTGAGGACAGATTTCCCAGCAGGATAGGACACTGGATGTGATTTGCTGCAATCAAACTGTCCTAAATTGTCACATGGATTCACACAACTGGAAGCCCAGATGCAGTTTTGACCCTCCCTTGCTCCTCATCTCAACTTTCAGTATTTTCTGTCTGAATTAGGGTTAGAGAAGATTTTTGCATAGCTGATCTGTCTACTCCAATCACACACAAAAAGGGCCTCTCACAAGTATCTGAGTGCCTCGGATATTGATGCTGACATTAGGAATGAAGGAATCACAGAATAGCTGGGGTTGGAAGAGACCTCTGGAGATCATCTAGTTCAGCTGAATCCCTGCAGTCTAATTCTCATGACAGCCCTCTAAGACACAAAAGTGGCATTATTTTATTTTGTATTTTATTTCATATTTTACTTTATAGAAAGGCACTTGCATAAAAAATCATTATGATCAGAACCTTATCAGTCCAGAAAACTGAAGTGTAAAACTCAGTATATCCTAAGTCTCACTCCCACTATTTCTTCAACCGTGACTTTTGGCTTCTTCTGGTCACCATTCCTTCTGGTGTTGGATTCTTTGGTGTGGTCTAGAAAACTGCACACTAAATATAGGATGTCCATATTGAAGTAAGGGAACAGTTGGAATCCACACCTCCAGAGCAACAATGTTTGCTAAAAACTGTAACTCCAGCTACATAAACAGCTGCATCAAATGCACATACCTTAGAGTAACTTAATCTAGAGAAAAATTTATATCACTGTGAAAATAAGAATTGTGTTGTTTTAAACTAACCCCATTCCGAAGCACAGGAGGTGGAGTACCTAACTAGGCAGTGTCTGTCTCACTGCTATAAATCTCTGTCTTCATGTACTTGTGGAAGTCTTCTTCTTTCTCCTAAAAATTTGGTTCCAAGCTTTTCAAGTTCAATTAATTTTTGTGTCTTCTCTAACACAGCCTGTAGAATTTAGGATACTAACAAATTAACCATGATCATAGCAACCGCATGTCCCTCTGTATTTAACATTTTGTTTGAAATGACAGGTGAAGGGTAGTGAAAGGACCTGACAGGGATGAAATAAAAATTTAGGGAAAATATATCTCTTTAAAAAAAAGAATAAAAAAAAATGTTAGAAAATACAGGCTTTTGCTGAATTTAACATACTTACAGGCTTACCTAAAAAGGTAACAGACAGAAGCCTGTTATTGCAGATTGTATCTGCAGACTTAATGCAGCAGACTGCACACACCAAGGGATATTAACCTGCCATATGCACTGGAGCCAGTATTAGTGGATAAAGAAAGAATAGGGGTAATAGCACGCTCATTTGGAACAGTCACATCCAACTGAGTAACTCTGAAGTGTGTACAGCATGAAGTGTGAACATCTGCCAAATGACTTCTCTCAAGCCGAAAGTATCAGGAGAAAATGCCAGGGAGGGTTCTGACACACTGAACTAACTTAAGTCATTCCCACTGTGCAAAATGGTATCAGAACTTGCTCTCACAATACTGTTGCATAGATCAGACTTTTGCTGCCTGACCAGTACTCCATTTGCTTGAATCAACTTGTTTCCCAGTCTTCACTAAGAACCAGCTGCAGTTCAGGTCTGCCCACGTGCCCTGGGATAACTTCCACTTCCAGGTCTAGGCCTGCTTTGGAGGAGCACTGCCTTCTGGCACGTGAAATCTCGGCTGGTTACCAGATAGCTGTTCAAACTGAGCATCCAGAGAACAGACTTTCCTGTAAACACCAGGTGGCTTGTTTTGCTTTTATCTTCCAGCATATTTTCTTCACTCTGGATCGTCCCCCATTCTCCAGCTCCTTTGAGGTGCAAGTATTCCCTTCATGCTGTAGTTCTGTTTCATGCTCATTTCTTCATAACATAAAACATTTCTGAGGCCTTACCTTATGTCATTTCACACATATGGCCTACTCTTCTTTCTCTTCAAACTGCAGAATTCACTCTGATGGTGATGAAAGGAATGTCTCCCAAAATGATTTCAGCAGGCACAGATTGAAAGGCAAGCCCAAGCATACTGCAAACTCCTGAAATCTTGTGTAATCTAATCATGCCCTAGATTTTCTGCCTACAGTTTTAAAAATGAAGCAAGTGTATCTAAAATACATTAATTTGCTCTCTGACTGTTTTCAGAAATGGACATATAACCATAGTATATGATGCCCAAAGTTAATTTCACAATCATTACAGTGAACAGGAATATTATTACACTACTCCGGTAACTCTAATGAGTTCCAAACAGGAAAATCCCTGTGAAACACTCTCAAATGGTATTATTTTGCAAACACTACATGTTCAATATATATTTCAGTAGACTACCAATTAAAGAAAGATATACACAGACATAATTTTTTATGACTAATATCAGATTCTCAATTGCAGGACTATCTATTTACACACAAAATCAAATCTGCAATTCATTGAAAAGTATAATTAGATTTTTGCTTCCTCCAGGCTCCTAAACAGGAGAGATGTTAAAGAAAGAACAACACACAAATAAAAGCAACTGCTCATTTACTGTGAGGCAGATAAATTTTGAAGGCAACAAATTTAATGGCCTTGGCATCTGTTTAACATTTCTCCTGCAGCACAATTTCTTTTCATTAAAACAGAATTCTTGCCTATCTGTAACTAGCAGTAAAGAATAATGGCTACATGCACTGCACAATGCTGAACAGATCTATAATTCATGCTTCGAAGTTTACTTACTATAATAGAAATTAAAATTGGTATTCGTATAACCCACCAGGGACCACCATGCTCATTTGTATCCCAGCAACTATAAAAAAAAAAAGAGGGAAAATCATGTTGACATTAATATCATCTGGCAAGGAAGACCTATGAGGAGAAGTATTTCTTATAAACAAGTCAAAGCACGCTGAAATAATGCCTGTTCTAGCCTAGAATTTGGCATTCAGTCATTTCCTGCTATTAATTTTATTTCCTTTGTTTTAATGTGCATACTCAATTTCCCCACCAGGAGCACTGCATCCAGGTGTGGAGTCCTCAGCATAAGAAAGATGTGCACCTATTAGAACAGGTTCAGAGGGGGCCATGAGGGTGATCAGAGGGCTGAAGTATCTCTCCTACAAAGACAGGCCAAGAGAGTCAGATTTATTCAATAATAAATGGAACACTGTGTTCCATAGAGAATACAAGCCTCCATGCAGAACTCATTGTGACCTTTCAGCCCTTAAAGGGGGCTTATAAAAAAGAGAGAAAATGAAATTTTGCCAGGGCATGTAGTGATAGGACAAGGGAGAATATTTTAAAAATGAAAGAGGAGAGATTTAGATGTTAGGAAGAAATTCTTTACTCATAAAGTCACAGAATCATTTAGGCTGGAGAAGACCTCTGAGATCACTGAGTCCAACCTTTGACCAAGCACCATCAGACCAAGGCACTGAGTGCCACATCCAGTCATTTCTTGAACACCTCCAGGAAAGCTGACTCCACCATCTCTGTGGACAGCCCATTCCAATGTTTTACAACCCCTTCAGTGAAGAAATTCTTTCTGATGTCCAAACTGAATCACCCATGGCACAGCCTGAGGCCATTTCCTCTTGTCCTGTCACTGGTTGCCTGGGAGAAGAGACTGACCCCCACCTGCCTACAGCCTCCTTTCAGAGAGTTGTGGAGAGTGATAAGGCCCCCCCTGAGCCTCCTTTTCTTCAGACTAAACATCCCCAGCTCCCTCAGCTGCTCCTCACCAGACTTGTGCTCCAGACCCTTCACCAGCTCGACTGCCATTCTCTGGATACACTCCAGCATCTCGGTGTCTTTCCCGTAGTGAGTGGCCCAGAAGTGGACACAGGTCTCGAGGTGTGGCCTCACCAGTGCATTACTCCAAGGGTAAGGAGGCCCTGGCACAGACTGCCCAGAGAAGCTGTGGATGCCTCATCCCTGGAAGTGTTCAAGGCCAGACTGGATGGGGCTCTGAGTAACCTGGCCTACAGAGTGGCATCAATGCCCATGGCAAGGAGGGTTAGAGCTAATTGATCTTGAAGGTCCTTCCCAACCCAATCCATTCTACGATTCTATGAAATCAGCTAAAACATCAAGTACACTGCGCTGTACCATTAGACATCATGAAGAACATTGACCTTTGTGGGAACCAAGCTAAGTTTCACTTTGTGTAAGGACACTTCTCCAGTGTGCACTTAACGCTGACCTCTGGGAATCAGGAAGATCTAAAGCAACTGACAGGTACAACTGAAATGACATAATTTCTTGTGGGATATTTAGGTTATAGGTGCCTGGAACCTGTTTGTGAAAATGTAAGACTGAACCTGAAGCTCTGTCTAAAAAACTGAATATTTAGTTTTCACCCTGGGCTCAGCACTCACTTTTGATCCAAATACTCTAAGTGCTCTGAAAGGTTAGTCAGATTAAAGATTAATTATACTTCAGAGTTCCTCTGTAATCATAATGACAAAGGAAAAAGGAGTTTGCCTTTGGTTTAAATGTTAGAGGTCTTGCAAAGAAAACCTTGAAATTATGTAGGACATGATTTTTCAGTTTAATTACAGAATAAATTGAAAAATAATAGTTAGTTGGACCAAACAGGACTGTGCAAACTGTTTGTCCCATTAGGTAAGAATGTTCTCCCATTCTCTGGGAGCAGCAGGAGCATCAAGTCTGATCTTCCTACAAAATTCTCATCTCAGTACCCCTTCGCATGCCAGGAGCCAGGCTTAGCTCTAGTTAGCTATAGCTTTTCCTGGTTACGTGCATCTTACATGCTTTTACATCACCTTGCTTATGGGAATGTAATTTATATATACCCAAAGTTATCTAGACTTTAATCTTCTGAGTTGCTAATTAGCAAATTAGAATGCCCAGTGCCTTCCTGCACTGTATTGCAGCACTGAACCCAAACACCCCACTGCTGTTTTAAATATTACTTTGACTTCCCAAGCAGATAGCTCTAGATGTAGATGCCGAGGAGTAACATTAGTCAAAACCTGTCTCTGCTATCTCCTGCCGAGTTTTTCAAATACACATAAAGCATAAACCACAGCTGAAAAGCTCCCAAACACCTGTCCCTTTACTGCCATCTCTGAAATTTTAATTCTGTGCTGGTCCCCTCCAGGACAGCAAACCACCTTTGTGCGAGCAACACCATATCCAAGGCAAAGATTGTACTGGCATGGTTGGGGCTTTAAGCTTTCTCTCCCACACACACTCACCCAGTGTCCTCTAGAATGATCCGTGTCACTGTCCACGTAATAATGAATATTGTAGGAATTCCTGAAAAATGCCAAAGAGGTTTAGGGAATGATCACAAAAATCCAAGTCCACAAAAAAAGGAAAAAAAAAAAAAAAAGTTCAGCCTGCCAGTAATCAGTTATTGCCCAAATACACAGCATATAGTAAACAGGTCAGTGAATGGAGGGAGAGGCCCATCTGATGAGCTACATGATGTCAGCACTGTATTACAAAGACTGCAGGGAAGTGGGTTTATTTCTTGTAAGAATGCAGCCATAATTACTAATACACAAAAACATGCCTTTCTTAGGTTTCTTGCGAAGTGTCAGAGTGACTTACAGGGAAATAGATACAAGTTATGCATTCCCAATGCACCTCCAAGGACTGCAATATAAAATAGAAGTATAAATCATTTCATAAGGAACTTTGTCCGCACGCTGGTTTATTCCCATTTCCCAGCAACACCCAAATGTTTTATGACCACCTATTACTGGAAGTATTAAAGTATTCCACATAAATATCATCACACTTTTTGTAAATGAAGGGAATATATGTATTTAAAACCAGAGGGATAATATTATTGGACTTTTCAAAAAGGAAAATTGCATAGTATAGCTCATGGCTGTGCAGCTAAACTTTAATTTTCCTCACAAATTAGGACACCTGAATCATATGTTCTGCAGTGGCAGTCCTTGCACCAGAGCAACCCCTGGGTGTGGTGCAGATGGCACAGGTCAGAGCTGTGCCAGGGATCAAGCCAGCAGCGATGCTCCAGCAGTTTTGTGCCTACTCTTACCCGAGCTACAGCAGCTGTAACCTGAGCTGGAGCTGAACTGAGGAACCTGTGAGTTGGAGGAGTCATCAGCAGAGACAGCTCGACTACCCTGGTATGAAATACTGAACGTGACTAACACACAAGGACAGAAAAAAGAACATTACTGGAAGATGTGTGACTTCTTACCCCATCCTATCAGCAGGTAGATTGTGAAGTGTCTGTTTGGGGAGAATATTAGCACAAGGAGGATGTGGAGGTAAAGTCCTTCTACTAAGAGCCAGTAAAAGTTTGCCATAACACCATACTGAAAAAACACCAAAATTGCCTTGCAGCCCACCTGAAATATGAGAAGAGGGATCAAATTTGTAGCAGGAAAGATGCCATATTACTTTTACTACTACAGCCTATAAATCTTAGCTGTCTTTGTAATATCAGTAAACCAGGTCCAGTAGAAACTTCTATCTTCAGTCAAGCAAACTGTGCCATTGTAAATGTTACTGTATATATTAAAAGAAAATGAATTATTAAAAATTATTTAGATAGCTCTCATTGAAAATTGACTCAGAAATTTTAAAACTTCATAGGATAAATATTGAAAAATATGGTGGTTATCAATAAATGCACACTTTTGCAACAGTTTGTTAATTAATGGCTATAAAATTAAATTATCATCTACTAGGAGTCTAATAAATGTATGAAAACGTCATCTGGCTTCCTGATACAGTAAAAATTAACAAAGAAACTACTTTATGATTTTTTCAAAGCTAAATGTGAAACTGAGTGAAAACTATAACTTTATGTGATGACTAAGTAGACAAAATAAAATGTTGGCTGGACTTTTAAAAATTATGTTTTCCCTTTAGAAAATGTTTTGGTGTTTCTTAGTTAACAAAACACATAGACATGTATCAAAAAATGATACTTATAGTCTGTGTGCTGCTCTTCAGAATTAATTTTCAGATGTCTGTGCTGCTGATGTTCCACAGTGCTGGCTGCTGCTACTTTGGTACTTCCCAGCAGGAATCTGGGATGTGAGAACTGAATGTTCATATGGACTGAGAATGTGCAGAGAAATGTGATAGTATGGTGAGTGTAACAGACTAAACAAACTGGACCAAATAAAATCTCTAGTTTCTTCCAGCTTTACTCACTTCTCCATTTTAAATACCCTTCATACCTCCATTTTTCTGTTAAAATTCCAAGTACACCAGATACCTAAGCAGGTAACTTACTCACTTTTATGACTGATTCCTCTCTCTGTATATAGATGTCTATTAAGAAGTGAGATGCAGTCGCCAATCACTAAGCACAGACCTCCTCAGGGATACTTCTTTGCATCTGCCAGCCCCCTATGATGTCTCAGATACCTCAGGGCACCCCAAGTAACGTTCATGTCGGTGTTCATGCCTATGTACATGCACAGACAGAAAACTAAGCAAGAGTCCAAAGGCTTGAATTCATTTCACCTGATTTTAGGTGCCCACAACCAAGGTTTGAAAGTTAGCTAACTTTGGTAAGACTGATCTTACCTCTGGACTTTGTTCCACTGAAGGGATATCCATTACAGGTCAGTAATGGGCCAGAAAATGTAAGATGGATAAAATTAAGCATTTCAAAATGTGCGAAAAGTTTAAATTTTCAAGCAAGTTGAAATTTGCTTTTGTGTTTATGACTCCTTACAATCAGATTAGCAGTGAAAATTTTGGAATCCTTTATAAATTCCAATACTCCCTTGTCTTACATTCTCAATTTACATACCAGAACCCTGCATCAAAGTATTTTCCCTTCCTCCTGCAGGTAATCCTGTATCAGCTGTATTTGTAGATGCTGAACAGTGAAGGAAGTTATCTGTCAGTGAAGTTAGCCAAAATTAGTGCTCCATGTAATCCAGAGCCAGGAACTACTTACAGTGCCTTATGAATTGCGTGTTTTACACCTCTGTGAGTGCAGCAGAACTGTGGAACATCACACATGTGACAAAAGGGGCAAACCCCGTGTGCTGGTATCTGTGAAAGGCAGCACCAAGCCAGGGTAAGACAGAACAGGCTTGCCAGGCTGGTGCCACATCATCCCACATACAATCCAACAGAAATTACCCAGCAGTTCACAAAATTGGACATATTTAAATAGGTAATTACAAGGCTTTGTAGCCAAGATAACTGGAGAATAAATGAAATTGCAGAAATCAAGTAGCATTTTGAGAGTCCACTGAATAGTCTTTCAAGGACCTAAGAACTTCTGATTACCCCTGGCAGTCTGTGTACTATCTACTTTGCCTAACTGGGGTCTACTAACTCAGTTCCTGTTTTTCCCCATTAGAAATATCCCAGATTATGAATTCCTATATACAGCTTGGTAGTCACTGCTAAGAACTTCATGTTCTGGGACAATATGGCTTCATCAAGACAAAAATATCTTCGTCCCATTTTTTTCTCACAAGCTTGAACTGTAGTGGATTAAAATTAGAAGGGATTTTTTACTGAAACAACAGGGACAGAGAATGAGGAATATCATATATAGGTCAGTCTTTTAACAGCAAGACTTGAGATTTTTTTAAACCCTGTGCATGAAAATGCAGTAAACATATTAGCTTGCCAAAAATGCAGATGATAACACTTCTGTCATAGCCCAGAAGCACAGAGGAGTTAATGAAGACAACTCCAGCAAATATTTAATTTCCTGAGTTATTTTCCTCCTTCCACTGATACCTGTCCAATTCCTGGACCCCTGATAAAGCTGCTGGAACACTTCCAGAGCAGCTGCCTTTAATCACTCCCAGCTGAAGGCACTCCTGTTTGTCTTCAGCTCTCCCAGCTGATTAATGCAGTGGCCATATTTATTCTGAGCTATATCTGGTTACGATTTGTCTTGGCTGATGACAAGTTGTCCTTCATGGACATGCAAACAATGTTAACAACTCCTACTTGTGCTGCAACCTTCTTTCTCTGACTACTTCTAACAAATCATTCTCCTAGCCATTCTATTCTCTACAGAACTGTCTACACTGAAATCTTGGTACTCCTAAATATTTAAAAGGATCAGGGAGGAAAATTCAGTGACAAAATAGTGTCAACACTAGGTAGAAAATGAGGTTTGTTACCCATGAGGTTTGATCCTCTGGACAGTGAGCTGTGTTGGAGCTGGAATAGAGAATATCATCCTTGACTAAAACAGAGATTGCTCTTAGAATGAAAGAGAGGAAGAGGTTCAGATGGATGTAGTTCCGAGTACAATGAAGTTTTCTAAGAAGAGATTTAAAAACAGGCATTTTAGGTTATGATGCAGAAAATGTTGAACAGACTTCTATTACTCTTTGGACATTTCTTAGCAATATGAACCTTGAGTAAGAGCACAGCCCTTCCTTTTCTGACATTTTGTCAGGGCTGCCTTGCTGTTTTCTTTTATCTCTTGCTTCTGTTCAGTATCACAGACTAAAAGATCCCAGTGGTATTTCTCTCACATTTTAATATAAACTGACAATAAACATAGATTACTGCATCCTTCTGTGTATGCACTCACTCCAGTGTTTTTCTTGCAAATACACCTTCGATTATCCTGGATATAGTTCAGATCTGCTCTCACCTATTATTTTCTGGTTTCATTCTTTTATTTAACTTCTGTATTTTGCGACATAGTGACTTCTGATCCTATGATGTAGGTGTATGCAGAAGCATTTAAAAATGCATTCAAAACATTTCATCACCTATCCTTTCTATCCAATGAACACAAAATTTCTCTTCTTTAGTCCGGCAGCCATGTGAAAGCCTTACAAACAAATGACAGATTAAATATTCCAAGTAAGTGAATGAGTACTCAGGGGAAGCAAGCTATAAGTTGAGGACTTTTCCCTTAAAATACAGTCCCCTCAAGATTTTCCTATTTAAAATATTCTTTTCATAGCAAATCCTCAGAAACCAAACTGCTAAGAGGTTTTTGTGGTCACAACCAGCACCTTGAACTGCACCTGGAAATAGGCCAGAAGACATTTTAGCAAGTATGAGCAGTGAAAGAATGAGGATGCAATAGGTGTAATGGCAGTGTGCAGTGGCAACTTCCAAGTATTCTTCCAGTTGTGATTTTTACCAAACACTGTATAATACATTCTGAAACCACTAAAGCAAGGATAGTAACAATGAGTGTAGGAAAATAAAGAACAGATCTGCCTTGCTAGCCCTAAATTTGGCAAGGACATAATACCAGGCTGAATTTTAAACAGTTGTCAAAAATGCAGTGATTGCTGTGGCCATGCACATCCTTTGCTGAAATACCACTATTATGTTGGACTGCATCACATGTTCCTGTGGAATTCAGAGACACATGCAAGCTGCAAATAGGAGGAAACTACTTTTCTTGAATAATTCATGTAGATGATTAGTAATTCACCCCATTCAGTAGCTCAAATAATAAATGCTGGATATATACAAGGCTGTCAAACCAATATTTTGGAGATAGTGGGCAAG
>WEIT01019517.1:1573-13589 GCA_013389985.1 Dryoscopus gambensis | reverse complement strand
AATGCACAGTCTGCTGATTAACTGCAGTTATCTGTAAATTTACCAGCTACATACTACATTCAGTCCTATTCTGAATAAGAATATCAAGAAAAATAGGGCTAAATATTTTCAGAATTAAACTGCTTCTCCATTTATGCCTACAACAAAGTCATTTGACTGACATTAGTTTCCACTCAAGCTAGATGAAATACTAAAATGGTGAGGTTTTTAAATTATGTTAAGAAATTAAAGGCTTTAAAAGCAAGGTAGAACATGTTACATATAAGAGACAGAATTTCAATATTTAGTGCACATGGTTATCATTTACCTTCCCAAATGATGTCTGTAAAAAGCAGCAAGGAAGTAACACTCTTAAGTAAACTAAAATAGCCAAAGGAATCTCAAATCACTTCATGTATTTATTTTTATAGCATTCAAAAGGCCAAGTAAGGAGGTTATTTTAGTAATCCCAATTCATGATGAAATTAGCTGAACTTTGCAAATATTATACAGATATGGAAAAGACAAAATGAAATGTGAAATGAAATGAAGAATATTGCAACTGCACTGTTGTAGAAACAGTTGAAGTGGAAAAATATGGGAAACAACTGCCAGTGCATTCATAGCAATTGTTATGCTTGTTACATATTTCAGCCATTAGATTACAGAATAAGAGAGTCTTTTGTACTTTGGCATAAAGAAAGTAGCTGTTCCAATGGCATTGGGATGACTGAGACATGCCCAACAAGAAAGTTGGACTGGTTTAATTTTTCATCATTCCACAGAATTTTGAAAATTCTGTCCAGATTTGATTTCAGGAAAACTCCACTGACTGAAACTTTTGAAATTGGACCCATCTGATTTCAGAATTCCTAAATGAAGGAAAGAAAGGTGGAAACCCTGCACGAACTTACTAACAAAGCATCAGTTGTCCAGCCACACTGCTGTAACAGTGCCCTGAAATTTAGCCTCTGGCCAAGTACTCTGAGCTTGACAGAAACTGTCAGGCTGCTGCACATGAAGCGACTCCATCACTTCGGCCCGCGAGGAAGAACAGAAGAGGTTGTCTTCTGCCAGAAAAAACCACACTATTTAATGTAATGTTTCTGGCATTCTGTACACACACATGGCCCCTACAACAAACAATCTGACGAAAATCAAAAGAAGAACCCTGTGTACTTTTAGCCCAGCAAACAGCTGTCGGTATCAGCAGGACTGAGTCTCTCTGCTGGCCGTTCCTTTGCCAAACAGATGAATGTGGAATAGCTGCATGGGGGTATGCCAGGACTGAAGTTAATCAGCCAAGAGTGCTTCGACATTACCTTAACACTGGCCATGGTCATTTTGTTCAAGCTAAGCATGAGAAAATAAAAAATAATTACACAATTAAAATTATTTTCTCACATGATACAGATTTTTAATTATCCTGTATTCTACACCTGAAATGGTAGAAAAGAACACCTTTCCCTTTTTCTCAGACATTTTACTGGTTTAGTTTTACAATGGTCAGAAATCTTAGATGCTATAGAATTTTCTACTGATCAAAAATTAACCCTGCTTCTCAAACTGCTGCAGAGGTAAGTAAACACTAACCCATTTTTAATCCATTACATCAAAAATTACAATTATTCAAATTCATGTCTTTTGATTAAAAAAAATTTAGATGATTAGAATGCTTTAGATGATTAGCATGAAGCGCTTTATCAGACTCAGCACCAAAGATGATGCAATCATACTGGTCCTTAAATTTCCTGTTTGAACCTAAAACAGATGTGTCTTAATTTGCCTCTAAGACCTCTATAACTCCTAGTGACTCAACAAAAAAAAATTTAGTAAATTGTGTTCTCAAATCATAAGTCAATTAAATATACACAGAAACTCCATAAGGACAAAGAATTAAATTCCACATTGTGCTGTGGCAATTGAAAACCAGGAAATTCATTAGACTAATACTGACTTAGTCACAGCTATGAAATACTTGTCACTCATCTGTATTTTAGCTAGTACCTTTTAGAAACAGACTCTTTGTATTGTATTGCTGCGAAAGAAACAGGCAAAGCTATGCCAAATCTGATAGAAAAAATAACCAGTATCTTTTATACAAGATGGGATATCTTATTTCTTTCTTACTACTCTGTGTGAACCATAATTACTCAGGTCTCAACTAACATATAGCTTTAACCTCTAAACTTAAAATATAAATGTGCAAGATTAGAAAGAATAAAATGACTGCAACAAAGGCATGGATTAACCAAAAGAGAAATTCAAGATAAATTGTATTTTTAAAATATTTTAACATGGAAGAAATATCATAACCCCTTCAGATTTTATAGCTGTTTTTAAAGGATAAACTGATTCAAGGAATACACATGAAATTGAAATGACATTATGAAATTGAAATGACATTATGAAGTTGAAATGACATGAACTTTTCTGCAAGTCTAACAAAATCACTACTTTTGCAACATAGTAAGAACAGCTGGCCTCTGGAAAATATTCACAGGATTATTTAAGCAATACTAGTTCCAAAACTGAAATGAAACAACTTACTGTTAATGTTCTGAGGAAAATATTAAAATTACAACCACTAAACTAAAGTCAATAGGTTGTTAGGCACATAAAGAATCAGTGGCTTATGATTTTCAGGAAAAAATCATGGAAATGGTTACAGTAAGTGTAAAGGTTTTCTAAAGAGATAATCGTAAAATGTTTCCTCCTTTTTTTTGCACCTACTTAATGTTAATAGGTTTTAAAAGGGTAAAACCCCCCACAGTTATAAAATGAAATTGGATTAGTGCAAGTTTGCCTAATTTGTGTTAACGTCAATAAATTTTTTGTAAAATCTATTTTCAGGCACATTTTTGTTTTGTTTTCTTACAAAAGACACCTGTGTCTGCTAATGTTTACTTTAAATTTAGTTTCATGTTATTTCTACTAAGTTCAGGAGACAGAAGTCTTCTGTTTATTTACAAAATAGCACAGAAGAGCAGAGACACTTCCTAAGCAAAGCTGACAGACACCCGGTGGATCTCTCAACCTCAGCCTTGGTTTGGGAGGACCTCTAGGGGTGAGAAGGTACCTCGGTGCTGAAGGAGAAAACACTGGAGAAAGTTTCGGGCGTGGATCCTTTGTCCAAAGGAGTTTGCTGTTGACCAGAAATCACCCTTGATGTAAAAGAAAAACCCTCACCTCTTTATTCATTCAACCTTAAATATAATTTCTCGTTGCTAAGGGATATATCACCATTATCATCCCAACTGACTGTTCATTTAGTTTACTCTGTGGGCTAATATATCCCTGTATTACTGTATGTAAGAGAGTATACTTTTTACAGATATAATTTCCTACAACTACATTAAAATTTGTGATCTTAAATTTTCATGATCCATCTGTCAATATTTAAATATTCATACTCAGAGAACATGCCAGGAAATCTTAAACTGTACAACATAAAGTAAGAGCAGGGCCTAGCAAAGGAGTTCAGTGCCTTAAGAACACTGAAATGAGCAAATGCAAATAGAAACGGAATAAGGAACCCTAGTTCTTTCCTTCTGCAAAATTAAATTCAACAAGGTAGTAGCCTTTTCTAAAATCTTGTACTACTTACAAGAGAACAAATATAAACTGAGATAAAGAGATGGATTACATGTTGTGGACAATTTAATTTTCTCTTATAGGACACTTCTACACATTTTTCAATTATGTATGTAGAGAAGAGTAGAATTTACTAAAAAGACGTAATCAAATTGGTATTACCTATGGTATTTAATAATCTTTATACAAGTAATTAATGATATTCTTTTTCTGACATTTTTCCTTCAATTCACCCTGAGCCTAAACACCACCCAAAAAACCAGATGAGACCAGCACTGGTTAGAGATAGCAGAGATAGCACTGGTAAGAGATAGCAGAAGTATCTCTTAGTAATAGTGGCATAATTAATTTTAATTATGTCAGTCAAAATGTCTTGTTATTCAAAGTTCCCCACACATAGTGGCAGAGATGACAACTTTGTAAATTCACAGACTTCCACTTTTCCTGTGTAAATGTGTATCAGCAGATGTATCTGTGAATGTGAACACTCACGTACTGGAATTTAGCAGTTTATTGACTATTCTGCAATTAAAGTGAATTTCCTCTATGCTCTACAAGAGGGAATATCAGCTAATATTCAGTCCTAGTCCTCACTTGAAGTCAATGGAAGATTTTGCATTTACTTTAAGGAAAATTGGTCTCTTAATCTCACTTCATGGAAAAATATTAATGAAAAATGCAGCATAACATAAATAAATTTAGCATGACTTAGAGGCACATGAAAATACATTGGTAGATGGCTGCCTTGTGTCAGATTTTATTGAGAGGCAAGGATTCAATTTAGACTCACTCCAAACAATCCATTATTCCAGAGCAATGACCCACTCCACAGACAGCAGTAATGCATCTGTTTTCTAAAGGCAGCTACAGTCAAGCCACTGGGGCACTCCTGCCCTCACTGCCCCGACTCCACTTGTCTGCGGTGGTGTGTCTGCAGCACACCCAGGGTGATGTGAGCGCTCCAGGAACCTGGGCAAATAGGGGAATGCCTCTTCCATGGATGATGCTCCTACTAAAGGCACAAGCTGCAACGGTATCACCACACTCCACAGCCATGAGGATCTTCCTCTCCATGAATTTCTTTTTGTATGTCACTACACATTCAAATCACACAGCCTGTAACTTGTATATATTGGGGCTTTTGTGTGATCTAGAAATCCTTGGCCAATTCACACTAATATTTAGACAGAGCTGTATTAACTGATTTAGTCATTATTTTAAATAAAGTGGACACATTTCAGTGCTTTACATTCACCAGACATATTGCTGTATATTAATAATGCTGACATAGTGTTTAATTCTGACAACAGCTAGGACAAATCTCCAGCTTGCTCAGCCTAGATAGAAGATGTCCAGATATGTCAAGGAAAGGTTGCAGTGAGGCTTGAGTCTGGTTAACACACCTTGATGTGTGTTTCTAGCATGGTGAAGTCAAGCTTGCTATTTTGCTGTTGTGCTGCCATGAGCTCCACAGAAATAT
The DNA here is from genome assembly GCA_013389985.1 of Dryoscopus gambensis. NCBI lineage: Eukaryota > Metazoa > Chordata > Aves > Passeriformes > Malaconotidae > Dryoscopus > Dryoscopus gambensis. Next base: position 8,536 of record WEIT01019517.1, on the reverse strand, counting down.
AAAAGAGAAAAAAAGAGATACTTATTTGAATACCTAAGATGAACCTAGAACTTGATCTTGAAGGTTAGCAGTAATTAGTTTACTAACAGGAAAAGGTCTGGAAGCATATAATAGAGGTTTAGATCTACACTTCGATGTGATAACAACATACAAATATTTTGTTCAGACATTATCATTGTTGTGCTTTAACCCCGGCGGCAACAAAACATCATACAACCACTCACTCCCTCCCTCCTCCACCTGCCTCCCCAAACCCGCCATGGGGTGGGGAGAACTGGGAAGAAGGTAAAACCTGGGTTGGGACAAAAAGACAAGTGATGCCCAACACCATTGCTCAGCAGCCACTGAGCAATGCCCAGCCCATCCCCAAGCAGCAGCTGACACCTCGCAGCCAGCTCCTCCCAGTTCATACACTGGACATGACGTTCTGTGGTGTGTCATGGTTTACGCTGGCCCAGTGCCAGGCCCCCACGAGAGCCGCTTGCTCACCCTGCCCTGCCACAGCTGGGCAGAGGAGAGAGGGGGAAAAAATTAACGAACGCTTCATTAGTTGAGATAAGAACTGGGAGAAAACACTTCAAGGGCAAAACGGGCTTAACTTAAAGTTACAAAGTGAATTTATTGTTAACAGATTCAGAGGAGGATAATGAGAAGTAAAAGAAACCTTTAAAACACCTTTTCCCCCCAGCCCCTCCCTCCTTCTCACTGACAGTGCAGGGAGGCAGGGCAGGGGGATTTGCTCAGTCCATCACCGAGATTTCCTTCTGCTGCTCCTGGAGAAGAGTCCCTCCCTGTGAGGCCGTGGGGTCCCTCCCACGGGAGACAGTTCTCCGTGACCTTCCCGGCGTGGCTCCACTCTCACGAGCAGCAGCCAAACCGCCCCTGCTGCAGCGTGAGCCCCTCCCACGGGCACACAGCCCTCCCAAAACTGCTGCGGGTGGGTCTCTCCCCACGGGGTGCGGTCCTGCAAGGACAGGCTGCTCCAGCCGGGAAGCAGGGCCCTCTCTCTCCACCGGGTCTTCCACTGGAACATGGCCTCCTCCAGGCACCCACCCGCTCCAACACGGGCACCACCCCACGGGCTGCGGGTGGATCTCTGCATTCCCTGTGGATCCCCATGGGCTGCAGCGGCACAGCTGCTTCACCACGGTCTTCACCACGGCCTGCAGAGGCATCTCGGCTCCGGCGCCTGGAGCACCTCCTCGCCCTCCTTCTCCACTGACCTTGGTGTTGCCATGTTGTTTTCCCTCACATGTTCTCACCTTCTCCTCTTCTCTGACTAGAAGCAAAAACTGCCTTTGTTTTGATTTCCTTCTTAAATATGTCATCACAGAGGTGTTACCAACCTCTCTGGCCCAGTTTTGGCCAGCTGCATGTCCATCTTTCAGAGCCATCAGAGACTACCTCTGCTGGACATGGTGGAAGTTTCCAGGAGCTTCTCACAGAAGCCATCTCAGTGGTCCCCCCTGCTACCAAAAACCAGGCCGTGCAAAACCAATACAGTGTGGAATATCCCCCTGGCCAGTTGGGCTCAGCTGTCCTGGCCATGGTCTCTCCCAGCTCCTTGTGCACCTGCTCACTGAGAATGGGAAGCTGAAAAGTCCTTGACTAAGGGTAAGCACTACTTGGTAGCAGCTAAAACATCAGTGTGTTATTAACATTATTCTCACACTAAAATCAAAACACAGCCCTGTACCAGCTACTAGGAAGAAAATTAACTCTATTGCAGCCAAAACCAAGACAGTCATATTCATCAAACTGATCCCCCATAAATAATGGGAAGAGCAGTAGAGAACACTAAGATCTAACACAGAATAAACCAAGGGGTTTGTATCAGGCACTTACAGTTAATTTCAAAATGTTAAGCTAATTGTTTCTTTTTATAGAACCTGCTAATATACCACTGACATGGAATAAAAATTGAACATTTTAATTTGAACATAAAATCAATGCAAACTGGAAGCATGCAAGTTCTTTCAGCAAAGAAATAAGACGTGACACATTCATGGTATTTCTTAATAAGCTTCCTCATTTCAGTGCATTTTTAAGCATAGAAATTTGGTACCTGTTAATAAATTATTCAGTATTTGCTCACCAATCTTTATCATTTAAACATTCTCTAGAATATTCAAAATTGCCCAAAATAAATGTATATCTGGAGAGAGATATATGCCTATGTGTATGCATATATGGACAATATGTAGAATATGTATAGAAATAAGCCCCCTTTGCATTAAAGCTAAAAGTCAGTATCTCGAAAGACAGAAAAAACCCCCACAGGAACAAATTGTATCTATAATGGAAATTCATTCAGCAGTGACGATGCAGGCACTAAACTTACACCAAAGACAGTTTCTACCTACTCCTCGAACATCGTTTCAAAGGAAAACATAAAAAAGGAAACTTAGCACTTACCCTAGGAAAGGTATTTTGCCACCTTCCCTAAAATATTATCTCCTTAGTTAATGTAACTCTGAGGACAACCTCATATACTGCATACCCCATACTGCCAAGCATATTGTTGCATGACATTTTTATGCCCAGAATACTCAGTATCCAAATATTAGGACTTCATTTTTAGCTCTCACAGCTAAAATATTAGATTTAAAAGAAAAGAACTATACTGATTTATGCTAAGTAAAGATTTTGGTTTGAAGGGCTACCACTGAACACTAAGATGCAAATTCAAGAAAACATCTTCTGTGTAAACAACTAGCTCGTGCAGAACCTCAAATACCTCCTGAAATCTCACAGCTGCATGATACTTGCATTTTTTCTATTGTCTCTATGATTATATCTATGATATTATACCTATTACACGTTTGCTAATAATTTTTCCAGTACCTTCTTTCCACATCTCTCTTCTGATTTTCATCCTCACACTTCTATTATTTACTTTTTTCAAAGCTTTTGTAAATGTTGCTGCTACTTCCTATTTCCAGTTCTCTAGGTTAATTCCTGCAAGTATAGCCAATTTGCATTTCATTCATCTCCTTCAAATTACTAATGAATATGTCGAACAAGAACTGCTTTTCTGTTATACTAGCTCATCTTCTAATTGTTTCTCACTACTTGAAATACTATCTTTTGTTAATTTGAAATTTTACATTTTGTCTCATTTTCACTCCACATGGCAATACCTGGGTTGAATGACAGTGTTTAAAGCGTCTGTTTTAGCAGTAATACATGTGTGTTCCCAAGCTGTCAGATGACACAGATGTTTTAGAATTTGTCTTCAGAAAATTTGGAAAAACAACATATTCTCAATTTTCTCTATTTTCTAGAAATGGCTGGGCTTTTGAATACAGAAGGAGATGCCAAAACCTGCCTGCCTTAGCTGGAATGCCAGTGCATCTCTACAAGCCAGACAGAACAGATCTGCTACAGCTATTCTACACATACTAAAGTCCAGGGAAGAAACGCAGTTGGCCAAGTATCTTTGTTCATGAGAGGACTTAATCTGTTTTGGGTAACAGGGGTTTTACTGACACTATGAGCTCATGCTTGTAAACAAAATCTTGCTCTGTTAGCCTCAGCAGGAAAATAGACAAAAAATATGTAAAACGTGATGGTAAAAACTCTTCCCTCAACTAAAGGAGATAGTATCTGCAAAGTGAAAAAATTCAATTTTCCATGCGTAGTGCATTTAAGATACCTTGATAGCTTTCTGAACCATTTACAACTGCTAACACAACTTCAAGTCCAACATAAATTTCCAATCACTCCAATGACCTAAATCAATTCTATTTTACCTATAACTTTATTTATACTGATGCCTGAGGTGGCCACCTAAAACCAGAGACTAGACAAGAATAAGGGAATAAAGGAAGGTGTTTACTTGAAGGGCCTTCAAAGATGCACCCTGGGGAGTCAAAGGCTACACCCAAGATGGACCTCAGGTCATGAGTTCTTCACACTTTTATAAGTTTGGTTCATTTGCATATCAGGATCAATTCTCCAATTACAACCCCAGTTAATGATGTAACTACCCCAAGTTTGCCCTCCTCTTCAGAGGCCTTAGTTTACATATTTTGGGGCCTGAGACAATCTAGGTGTCCTTGGAAAGCAAATCTGGAATGGCTTGTTATGTCTAGCAAGCATGAAAGAACAGTAGTTAACAGGCCACAAGAAACTTCAGAGTTACACACTAGGCAGTGAAGCATTTGAAAAATACAAAAGTTAAAACCTAAGGCATCAATACCATCAATCAAGTGTTGGATGTGCTATTAACAGATTAAAACAGATTATTAGTATTAGGTTTTGAGATAAATTTTTTTGAAATATTCTTTTGAAATAACTGAAACTTCTAGAAATAACACAATGCAAAACATATAGTGCACCATCTGAGTAGCACGGCAATATTAGATATACAGATGCATTACTGCAATTACCAACTGTTTATAGCCTTGAGTTTCGAACAGTTACTGAGTTCTGTATTTCTGATTTTATCTCATTAGACAACTGCAATCTGAGCAAATTGCAACCAATGCTAAGAAGAATTACTACAGATTTTCATTAAGTCTGATTTTCATTTAATCTGAGTAAAATGGGATTTATTTAAAAGAGAAATATGTCTGATAGCTGTACTGAACACCATCATCTAAATGTATAGTAAAAGTATTTTTCCTACCTTATAATCATCTTCATAGTCATTATATCCACAAGTACTTAAGATGTCAGGAAAGATATCCGACCATCCATTACTTGTACAATTTTTGCTAATATTTCCTGTAAAGCAAAATAAAATAATTTAAAGCAGAACAATTCAAACCTCTTCTCATCAATGATTCCTTAGACAACCTAAATTTGTCATTAGCTAGTCACAACCTAGCCCTTTTTCCTTTATTTCCCAGAACTCAACCCAGCCATTTCTTTTCATGCGCTCCTCATTCATGTTACTTTGGTTTTTACTCCTACTTGGAGTTGCCTCCAAGCAAGAAAGCAAAAGTAAACCCAAACTGTGATGGCAGACTTCTTCCTTGGTATAACAGCGATTTCTGCCACCTCTGGAAAAGCCTAAACTGTTCTGCTGTTTTATTTAAAATACTCAGAAGGGAGTCTTTCAGTTCACTCTCCAAAGGGGCTGTAGGTAAAGCAATTTGAAAGGAAATTAATTTCAGTGAAAGCTGTTCTAACCTCCTATTTAATCTTTCTGAGAAGCGAATACCAAGTGATATATTGAAGAGTTAGAAAAGCTCTTAGACATTAAGGTGATGACTTACTGCTACAGCAAATGTTGGTAAGTTTGGTAATGAAGTTTAAAGGCCAAATTATGTTATAGGTTAAAGAACGAGGAATAAAAATGCATGCTGAATTTCACTTTTTGAACCAATACTGAAACAATGTAGTCCACGGAGTGCACATGACATGTGGAAGTATGGCTGGAAAGGAATTTTGAACATCTATTAATTTCAGAAAGTTTCTCAGTTTGGAACGGAGAGAAGAAGTTGACTCTTTCCAGAGATGAAGTCACATAGACGAGATGGGGGCAACACATGATTCTACTTCTTAATCTCATGAAAATGAATTAATTTTCATGCAATATGGAACAGCTTCAATAGAGGAAAACAGAAAAGCTGGGTTTCAAACTAAAATATAGTCATCACATTTATTAGAACGAACTCTTACAATGTTAATACATAGCCAACTTCCCTCACATTTCTAAAAGCAGTTTGTATATCCATGATACTTGAAATCTACAATAATATACTGCTTTGGTCTGGAGCTCACCACTGGTCTTTAACTGACTCAAAGATGCCTGTTTTTCACCATAGAAAAATAAATCTATGTGTCATAGATCAGTGTTGTTCAAGAATAACCAAACTTGTTTACGTATGCTCCAAACTAAAGCTTTTGTGATTTTTACTTTGTTGATTGGTTATTGGAGTTTCTTATTTGTATAAAGTCTTCAGTGGAAAGTTGTAAATATCCTTCAAATGGTTCACCAGCCAACAACCAAATCTGTCCAGCTAATAGAAAGGCCTTGACCTAAACCCACAGTCTCCTCCAACAACGGGACCACTTTTGCCATTTGGCATAGAAATGACATTTTTAGAAGAAAATGTAACCTATTTATACACTGTGAAGAGTCTTCACTTCAAAAGTACATCGAGATTCTGTGACTAGGCAGAGCAGAGGAATGTGTTAACAGAACCACAAACTGCGTCAAAGCCAGTTTTGCAAGAGAGAGATTGGATGTACTCAAGACGCTGAAGTATTTTCTACTTCAAATACTGCAATACCTTCTAACCTAAAGACAGTTGGGCAATTTTCTATGGAAGGCAATGTTTATTTCTACACCATCTTTTCATGCAGTTAAATATTTCAAACGGCAATCTGATTTAAAACCTGTAACTTGACACAGACACATACATTTGAATAAAAACTTTACAGAATAACTTGCTGAGACTCATGAGCTTGTACAAGACAGGAAGAAACATAATGGGATAATATTATTGCTTTTACAGTAAAAATTCTTTTAATCAAAAGTTACTAATATTCAATACATAATTAACAATGTGGTATGCTTAAACTATAACATAGATCACCACAGAAGAAATTTAGAGCCAGCTCTCTAAAAGTTCTAAAGATGAGAAGACAACTATTTTTTTAAATTCACAACTTAAATTGGGAAATCCTTTAAGGAATTGATGGTATTTAAAGGCCTAGTTGAGGTTTGGAATTTTTGTATAAAAATAAGGTATTCTAGATCATCTCATAGTAGAATTTTAACTCCTCTTAAACACTAAAAAACTAAAACATACATCTCACAAATCTGACTAAATAAAAAGAGTGGAATTTCTTGTTTAAAGATAGTTTCATAATTTTCCACTAGAAGAATGAAATTAATTTGTTATATGCTGTGTATGAATTAAATAAATTACATATTCCTGAGCATAATCAACTTACAAAGGTGCTAAGATGCTTAGTTAGATTTTAATTGAATCAACCATGCAAAATGTT
>WEIT01019515.1:69809-87381 GCA_013389985.1 Dryoscopus gambensis | reverse complement strand
TGTGCTGTGAGCTTTAGGACAACCTGTGTTGTTTTAGCAGACACGTTGTAAGCAATAGTGGTTTTCAGTGCTTGTAAGAGACAGGGATTCTTTTTCCTTAGAGCCTTGCCATTTCAAGTGCCATTCTCTTTTCTGAGGCACATCTAAAATGGCACTGGGAGATTTTTTATTCACTGTTTTGCAGAGAAAATTCTGTTGAGTTTTACTGTGCTATGAGTTTTAGTATAATGTGCAACTTTTCCTTGATGTGGGCTCTCAGGATAAAGAAGGTTCTGATCTGGTGAACTTGGTCAAATTGCATCACTGTTGGCAGCTCTGATTCCCTGGTCCCTTCAGGTTGTTTGCATTTAACAGTGATTCTATCTCAGTTCATGATTCTAACCTGATCTAAGATAATTAATGAATTAAAGAAAGGAAAATGCCTACTTATGTAATTTGACAGACGTAGACAAATAGTTCTGTTTCACAAGAGCACAAACTTATTGCTTCTATCAGTTTTCAGAAGTAGAATTACCCCTAGATGTTAGCTGATAAGCTTCTATGGGTGTCCTGATCTGTCATGAACCTGTAGTAGCTATATATCATTTTTGTATGGAGACGGAGTTGATGGAAAAAGATCAATTTCCATTCAGTCAGGTCTGGAGAGGAAAAAAGTCACTAAACTCCTCATACAGAGGAGTTTTCCTGTTATTTTGATGATTGTGGACTCATAGAAGACAGATGGCAAATTCACTGGCTTTTTTCAAGGAGTGAGGTTTATTTGATATGAATTGGAGTTGAAAAATAAAACAAAGTCATGCGAGAAAGTAACAAAGTGAAGTTTAACACAGTGTGCATTAGAAGACTTGTATTTATGGGTATTGGAATGCTAAAAGTGTGACTGAAACAGTAAAGGCCTGTGGTTTGTGACAGTTGTCTTTTTATTAGAGCAAAATGCAAATTTTTCAATTAGTGGGAAGAAAATGCAGGAAGGAGTTGGTAGTTTAGTCTATAAACGGAAAACTTTCAAGGTTGTGTCCAGGTATTCAAATCAATGCTTACAACAGACACAGCAATGCAGCCTAGCAAAAATCAATAACATGAATAGATCACGTTACTGAAAGTTATGTGAATGCCAATTAAGTAAATAAATGAGCACAATGAGATGTTGTCAATGAGAGATCTTGAAAGGAAATAAAAATGACTGGGATGGGAGAATGTGCGTTACAGGAAAAAGGCAAGAATTCAGTCACAAAGACAATGTCACACTGATTAATAATCACAGCACACTGGGATAAAGAACACAGAAGAGAGGACTACAAATCTGCAGCCAAATCCAGACTGCTCCAAAAGACATCTTCAGAAGTTAATTTATGCAGGTGATTTATACTTGAAATTTTAAATGACATCAAGTATTAAAAATTATTTAGAGGGTAACTGTGACTTAGGTTGTCATTGTGGAGAATGATAAGCAGAAAAAATATTAATTTAGGAAGAAGGACATTTCAGTGAGGCAAAAATACACACAATGGTAAAGAACAAGAGGTTCGGTCTAAAATACGGTCCTGTGATGTTTCTGAGGGAAGTGGAAAGGAATGTTAGAAACTTGAATACTCCTGCCTTTGTTCCCCGCTGGATTTCACTCAGTTATCTAGAGATAACATCTGTTTTGACTGCAGCTTAACAGAGCTATTCTGGGTTCTGCGTCATCTGATCACTTGTCAGGTGGAGACTGCCTGTGCCTGGCCCTCCTTGCCTATATTAGAATTTCTGAATTTTTCTGAGCATCAGAATCCTTCTCTTAGTTTTTATGTTTCTACTCTCCAAATGCAGTTCCACAGATTTGTGAAGTGAGGTGTGCATGACTGACAACTTCATGTTTTCCTAATCCTTTTTCCTCTTTTTTCTTTTTTTTTTTTTTCCCCTCTGGCATCCTTATTCCCTCTCTGCCTTCATTTCCTGTCTGTTTCATCCAGATCTGGCAATCTAAGTAAATGTAATTCTGATATACTACATTTTTCCCTTGTCTCTGCAGGTGACTTGCCACCCACCTTCTTTCAGTGGTGAGCAGTGGATTAGGAGAGGTTATGCAGAAAAAGTTCAGTCGGGTCTCACTACCTCTAACTGAAGAAACCTTCCTAAGGAGCAAGCACCAGAAAATGTGCCATGTGAAACAGCTGTCTCCATTCACTTCTCCATTTGAGCAAAATCCTGTCATTCAAATGCAAAACCTAAAAGAGAACCTGGAATTTTTGAGTACCTTAACCACTTACATAACAGTATTTAGGAAATGTAACTTTGCAATTTCTTGTTAATTTTCTCTCTAAGGTCTTTTGCTGCTTGCTTAGTGTACTATTTTTAGTTTACCTCTGGACCTATTCTCAAGTTCAGTTTGTCTAATGTAAATATAGATTATCAAAAATAGTCTGGTTTTGCTACTGTGATATGCCATACCTCTTTTGCTCTTCCAAGTTACATGAATTTTATTCAAATGTTGTAAAAAGACCATGAAAAATTCTTGACTTTGAAACCATATCAAAAAGACCTTCTGCAGAGTCGCAATTTTTTATAGACTATCTTATCTTCACATGGCTAAAAAAAGTGTCTTAAATATCTTTCTTTCCATCTACCTTATCATCCCTTAACTATTAGGTCTCAGAGTTCCTGACATAATTCTAGGAGAATGTTCATTTCTGAGCATACATTTTGAGCAATGGAAAGTAACATGTTCTTATGTTGTACAGGAAATCTGCCTCTCAGCAAGGCTGGAGGGACCTGGAAAGTTCCATCTGAGTGATCCAAAAGTAGCATTGAAAAGCTATTTTAGCTCTCCAGAAAGATGAAAGAGCTTTTTACTTGCTTGCTACTATTATAATTTCAGAGTGACAAGTGATTAAAGCGGCAATGGACTGGGAGCCTCCCACAGTGTTTAACAGCATATCCGAACCATATGTAATACTTACCTCTGTCCTCGCCTCAATAAAGAAAGGTGTCCATGCTAAAAATCGGAATTTTGGAGGTTATGTTTGTGTGTGCAGCCTGATGTGCACAAAGAACGCAGCAATTAGCTGTGCAGAAATTGATAACAGAGATCCCTTTATTCACAGCTGTTGGAATGCCAGTTAGTTAGGATAGATAAACAAAGATAATGATAAACTGTCAGCCAAAGTGTTCAGGAGGGCAGGTAGTGTGACAGAAGATGACAAGGAAGGCAGGAAATGAGCTAAAGCACAAGGGGGGAAAAAAGACTTATAAAAAAAAACCTCTCAGTGTACTGACACCAGCTGACTTTACAGTACATTTTGAAGAGGAGAGTTGCACAAGGAATATATGGAACAAAGCCCACACAAGTTATAAAAGCATTAAAATGTTTCCTTAGAAGTATCTGAAATAAATTTCTGCCCCATTTTTAGAGGCTTAGCAGCCTCTTTGTTTTTCCTCTGAAGTATTGTACACCATCTGCTATTGTTTGTCCTTTTGTTTATAAGACCTACTGATAAATCAGACCTTATAAACAGTTTTATTCTTAAATAAAGACTTTAAAATAGAAGTCAAAATTCTCATCTACATTCTTTGAAACAAGACAGATTTCCTTAGTTGGTAGGATAAACCAGATATGGTGTTTTAGTGGTATCTTAAAATGTGTGGTTTTAGGTTCGAGCACTGAATTTAATAATTAATCCAGAAGTTCTTTCTTTTGATTCTTTAGAATGTGCTTATGTGGTTTTGTTTTCTTACAAATCCTTCCAAAGATATTGGTCTCTGTAAGAGAAAAAAGTCGGGTTTATCAGTATTATAAGTTTGCACCTTTGGGGGAAAAAAAGCGCAGCTTCTATTAGTTACCATCTATTATTTTTCTATCTTTGGAATAATTTTGTTTCTTTGTCCTAACTTGGAATTGTCCACAGAATAAAAATTCCAAGTTTCTCTCAGCTTTGTTAATTCTTCCTTTTATCTGCTTCACTCAGGGAATAGCAGATTCATCTAAAGCCTCTATTAAAGCACATTATTTTGGGGATATGACTTTGCTGCTTTCTTCTTGTAATAGTTTTGCCATTTCTTGGGAGCATCATACTGTGGGCACTGTCAAACCAGGATTTTCACAAATGCTACATTATATGATTTAGGGGAAGGTAAAAGGAAAAAAAACCCAAACCACTAATATTTCTATATCTTTGATGTATCACAGTTCTGTACAGGAATAAGAATTTAAGCTGGAGTGTAATCTATTCCCTGTGTGCTAGATTTAAGAGTTTTATAGCTATACTTCCATTAAAACTCATTTAATTCTGAAATTTTGCTGAATAATTTGATATAACATCATAAAAATCATATAAACCCCCAGTGGATATTATGCAGATTTATTTGTTAATGTCAGATATAATTGCTCCTCTAATTTCCATCCATCACATTTTATTTTAAGAATGGAACATCAATTATTTCTTTTTATAGAAAGTTTTTAGCAAGCTATTAAAACTCAGAAAAGTTTATGTTATTCACAAAGAAATGGAAGACACGAGGTGAGGATGGGAACACTGGCAAATCTTAATAGGTTTTGAAGTGCAGGTCAAATTGACACAGCACATGATGCCTGTGTTTAACAGTACTTAGTGCTGGGCAAATATCGGCTGTTTCAACAGCTAGGCTTACCTGTGAAGCTGCCTGCTTTTAATGGGAAATTGGATAATTCAAGTACCTGCAGCTCAAGTACTGCTGGCTCAGTAAACTTCTGGAAAAAAGTTCCTTTGATGGCAACAAAAAGATGACAAGCATTTTGGGGACAAGGGTGATAGTCCTCTCTTGCCTCATGACAGTGAATCTGCACAGAAACAGCCCAAGCCACAGTGCTGAAAGTTTATGTGACATTTTGGATACATTTCCTGGTTACACAAAATTAGTAGTATAATTTAAAAAAACTCCTGTACATCAGTTTCTTTAAAAGGTACATAGTATTTTGTTACTTCTTGTTACGAAATAGATTTTAAATTGCTTTTTCACGGCCAAATGAAACAAAAGCTCTGAAGAAGAGGGACAGGTTGCAGGTGCTGTTTTAGGTGCCCAATCACAGTGTCACTGCTCCGAGTTCACAATTATTTCCAATACTATCAGTGAAATCTATTTTCCATTGAAGACAAACACAAAACTCCAGTGGGTTCAAGGAAGATTTCACTGCATAATTAGGAATGTTGGAAACTAACTACAACCAATCTTTCCTGAGTAAACACGTGTCCTATTAAGTTAGGAGCACTTCCACAACAGATGCTTTTTGTAGATTTCAGGTATGTTATGACAGCAATTCATAATTATCCATCCTGTCTTTGTGCCAAAAAATCATGCTGATGAGATCCACTTAAATGTAATGAAGACTTTGGAAAGAAAAGCAGAACTCCCAACTACTTAAAGAACATCAGTTATACTTTTCCAAACTGTTGCCACAGCATAGTAATAACTATTTTATGATCTTACTAAGTAATAATTAAAATTCCTAGTATCTGTCCAGGATGATTAAAGTCATTATGAGGCTTCCTAGTATGGCAGCATCTCAAATTATCTTTGCAGCTTTCTTCTACCTCTGAGAACCAAACAGAATTTTATTTTATAGTCCAATTCCAGAGCTGTTGAAGTTGGATAAGGTTCCCCATGCACGCACCCTCATTTTCATGAAGTTACTAACACGCTGTTTAACAGAAACTTTTCCAGGCGTCATAGTAAGAACTTTATCAAAGACGTTATTTAAAAGGTGCAGAGATTTGTTGTATCTTGGTCCATTGTTTCGTTTCCGGGGAGCCCGAGGTCGGGCAGGTTTGGGGAAGGCCGGGCACTCCTGCAGCGGGTGCGGGCACAGCTGAGGCCGCTCAGGCTCATCAGTGCCCGCTCAGCCCCGCGCACACCCGTGAGGGGCCGCGGGCTTCCAAACCCTGCGGAATCCCTGTCCGGGAGGGGTTAACTCTGATCCAGCGGAGCATCCCTTGCGGCAGCACGGCCGTGGAGCTGTGACTTTAGGAGCTGCAAGGCTCACACAGGTGCCCTCCCGCTGCCCTGCCCGTGTCCGGCCCCGGCGGGACCCGGGAGCCCCGCGGGCTCCTCATCCTCCTCCTCCTGCGTCCGCCGGCCCGGGCGGGGTCACCTGCGCACCCCGCGGAGCCTCAGGTGGCCGCCTGCTGCTCCGGGGGGTAAGTAAGGTGTAAATTCCCCTCGAGTTTCTGAGTATGTGGGAGCTTTTTTCTAAGTTTTGTAAGTTTTGCGAGTGTGGCGCACCTGGAGGGGTTCAAGCCGCCACGGGCGCGCAGCAGGTGAGGGGATCCTGGCGGCCCTCACGGCTGAAGGAGTTCGCTGCTGCCCTCACCTGTGACGCAGTTGCAAAAAGAAAACCAAATTCCCAAATTTTGCACATAATTCTTGGAATAGCGTGAGTTAAATTTTCTCCCTTTCAAAATAAGGCAAGTGGAACTCTGGGAATGGATGGTGCCTCATGAGTATTTTCTTGGCGTGGGAAACTAAGGATGTGGAAACTCCCCATGAGGTGGCTGAGGGGTGAGGGGTATCCTTCTTGGAACTTGTTTGTGTTTATTCTTGGGAAAATATAAGCTTTTTTGTCAATATGCTCCTGTGTGAATTTTCTTTGTGTTATCTGGTGATACCTTTCAAACTTGTTTCTTTCACATTGTGAATGTATTGGTGTATTTGTTCCTTTCTGTTCTGGAAAGCAGACTTTGTCAGTAAAAGAGTGGTTGTAACTTAGTCTCTTTAAGTCAAATGTGTCTTGGTTTTTTTTTAACCTTCTCTATATCCAGTTGACATTGAGAATTGGATTTGTGTTGCTACTTGTTTTGAAAGGCAAGGTAAAATAGCGTTGTATCACCAAAATGCTTCTTTCCTCCCACAAAATGGCTCATGGAAATGGGACCATAAGGCTGGAATTTCCAGTCAGAATTAAAGTGGTAAAACCATTGACTCCTAGACAGCCTGTTGCTGCTTTCACCTGGATGCTGTCTAAGCTGAGAGAAATAGTGCATCTGTGTAAATCAATCTTGTTGCTACTGGACATTTTTAGAAAAAAAAGCATTTCCTGTTTTTTATTTCAGCTCTATAATTTTTTAGAACTGGGTATGAAATTTTTGTTGACGTAAGTGGTGTGTTTATTTGTCTTACTTTATGTTCTGCACCTTGCTAAATGCCAAAATTTCAAACGTGCCTCGAGTTTTCAGAAGGTGTGCATTTGCATTTAAATGTAAAATGCATTGAGACAGAGGAAGGGTCATCAGCTCAGCTGAGTCTCCCAGACCCGAGCTTCGACATTTGCTACCATTGAGATTTGTCATATTTGGTATACTAATGACTCCAACATTTTTCTAGAGGTCATTACTCTCCTTTTGGGGAGAATCTTCCACCCCACCACACTCAGGTACCTGCAATATTGAGATATAAACATATAAGCATAGCTGCATGACAGAGGGGAAAAAGAATTTTCTAGTTCATTAAAAAGTTTCTTTAACTTGCAGGAAGTGGGGAAATTCAAGGTCATGAGAAAGCATTTTTTAATGATTCACAATGAAACCTAAAGGATGCCTCTGATCAGAAACATTTGATCTCCACTGTCTGTTTTATAAATACAATGATTTTGAAGAGCCAATTGCAAAAGAATCATTGATACTGTGAAGGGAATTTGGCTCCTGTGAAGGTTCACTTGCCCACTTAATGCAAGTAAAACAGAAAGTAAATTTCTTGAATGATTTTGTGCTTTTTTTTTTAGTGTATATTACTTAAAATACTTTATGAGACTGTGAGTTGTAATTATTTATGAGGAATTACCTGTGCTTTTCCAGTACACAAAATAAACATGCACATGTGGAAATTAAGGCATTTAAGACTCACTGTACCAGGGCTAAATGATAGCCAAATCTATAAATTATATCAATGATTAACTCTCACTTTAGAGATTAGTAATGACTTCTGCCGAATTACACTGATTAGTTTGTCAAACCAAAGTAGTGTTTTCACTATCTGTACCTGCCTTGTGTTAAACTTTGTGTTTCTGTAGCTGAAAAACTATGACAAATATTTGTGCTTGGAGCTGGTAGGCAAAAAGCTTTTAATGTCATTTCATTCAGAGAATCACAAGACAGATGAGAAGATAGGATGACTGCCTACGTGTATCTCTTTCACCTCAATTTTCCTTTAGGCCTTATTTGTTCTTGGTTTTTCCCTCTGAATAATTGTTTTGTCCATCTGCTCCAGCGTGTTCATTTGGGGGCAGCACAGGATTTTCTTAAAGAACACAGATAAGTTGCTTAAACTTTTTTAACTTAAAACAAATAACACTGATAAATACAAGAGCTTTGATTTATTTTTTTACCGAGAAGCAAAAGCAATCAGAGGCAGAAGTTATTTTGCTGTCTTGTCTCAGGAAAAATATGGGCTTTAATCTCACTTGCATTATTATTCTTTTATTCCAGTCATTAGTGTACAAAGTGATATTAATGAAACTGTTACTTTTATGTGTACTTGCAGCATTAGTCTAAATCATAATTCAGCTTTGCTGGTGCTTGTCATTTCATTTTTTTTTCCTGTTGGGCAGGTGAGAATAAATTGTGATTTTCAATATTGTGTCTATATTGGAGTATTCATGATGTAGACTGTTCCTACTTATGTCTGCATAAATAGTCATTATAGTGTTAGGCTTTCATTAGTTTTGTTCTATTTCCTAGTGCTTAATTTCTAAGGAAAAACAGTTGTTTATTTTCTGAAGACTTCAGGAAATTGAATGCCTGATTAAAGTTACTACCATGTGTGATTTCCTTTTTATGGCACAAGTGCACTATTGAGAAGTACAATATATTTATGTGGGCTTTCTTTCCTGATCTGCAGGAGAGTTAGAAATTCTTAAATACACAAGAATTTTTTTATTGTCAGCTCAGCTGAAGTCTTAATATTTGTGTTGAGTTCATACTGGCAGATGGAAAATGATATTTGTCTTTACTGCCTTTTTTAAAGCCTTATGTTTTTTCACTGATGCTCATTTAACTGATTGTAAAACCAGCTTCTGCGTGCAGGCCTAGTCAGAATTCCGGGATAATTCTGTAGGTGAACCTTTCCAAGGTATCTTGTCTGTTGCGCTGCCAGCTGAGACATCTGTGAGTGCTGTTTGTAAGAACAGCTCCCAGGAATTCAGGCTCCTGTCTGCCAGAGAGGAGCTAAACTGCCTTCTGCCTGTCACAGTCTGTCTGACTAATGGGTTATGGCGAAATGTTTAAGGGCTGCTGCGGTTCCACCCCAGCTGGCAGCTGAGCCCCACACAGCCCCTCACTCCTGCACCACCTCAGCAACCCCCTGAACCCCGTGGGATGGGGGAAAGAATTGGAAAAGCCAGACAAGTTGTGGGTAAAGAATAAAAGTTTAATAGGTAAAATAAAAGCTGTGCATGCAAACAAAGCAAAATGAGGAATTCACTTCCCCTTTCCCGTGGGCAGGTGGGTGTTCAGCCATCCCCAGGGAAGCAGGGCTCCACCACTTGCAACAGCGACTTGAGAAGACAAATGGCATCATTCTGAACATCCCTTCTTTCCATGCTGGGTATGATGCCTGTGGTGTGGAACATCCCTCGGGTCAGCTGGGTCACCTGTCCCCGCTGCGTCCCCTCCCTGTTTGTTGGGCACCCCCAGCTCCTCACTGGTGGGGCGGTGTGAGAAGCGGGGAAGGCCTTGACAGTAAGTGCTGCAGGAATGGAAACAGCCCTGGGTGCAATCCCATCCTACAAATGGGCAGTTCTAGAGGAAATCCTTCAGTGTGCATTATCGCTGTTCAACCTAGAGATTAGAACACCTACTTCTATTGATGTTTTCATTGGCATAAAGTTCACGTTGTCTGAACAAATAAAGGTTATTTCAAAACTTTTTCATCTCCTGAGGCCTCTTAGTATTTGTAGTCAGCAGCCACAGCATATTTGTGATTCTGTTTAATTATGTGCAATTAATTGGGTTATAGCTCGGCACAGAAATAATGTTTATTAAAAAACCCTAGTATATCTATAGTAAGTTGCAGCATTTTTATTGTGCTTGGTTTCTGTTTCTGGCAGAACTGGGAGTACTTACTAGTTTAAGTGTTGATGGATTTTTCATTGATGTTCTGCTGCTTAATTTCAAAAGATGGGATGCATTTTTATCAATTTCAATTTGCCAAAGTGAACATATGCATACTTTAATTGAAATAAAGCAATAATAATTTTATGTGCTACTAAAAATATGGCTGCTTTGCATTTGTGGAAAAGATGTCAGGCCAAAGATGTGCAGAGTGAAGGATGTACAAAAACAACTCCTTGGGAACATACTAACCAAACAAAAACCCCTTCCAAAAAGAAACCATGACCACACTCATCTGGCTACTGTGGTTGTGCAGCCATCAGTATGTTCATAGGGAACTTTCAGATGTTCATGTTTCAGGATTTTAAACTTGATAAATGCACATAAACTGGCTTTGGACACAGATGTACACGGCTGATGTCAGTGTCCTTTCCATGTTCTACCATGCAGAACAAAGCTAGAAATGATCAAGATCCACCAGTTTATATAAGCACTAATAAATGTTGAGAACCTATTTTAGTATCAGGTTTCTTTTCAGTATGGAGACATTTTGGTAGAATTTAGGAAGTCAAAAGTATCTTTGGATGAAAAAGAAATGGAGTCTACTTGCTCATGTGGGTTGGAACATCAAGGCAAAGTACATTTAAAAAGACTAAAGGTTTCTCTCATAACATTTAGTGTTACACGTTAGCACTTGATAGTTTCCTGTCATGCTTCTCTGTTATGAATAGATGTGGGGGTTTAGATAAGTCCCGGCCTTTTGCCCAGGCCTCCAGCAGCAGGCAGTAGCTTTATTGGGGTGGCCAGCACCCCAAAACCCACTCTCTTTTGTAAAATCTTCAATAATGGCTGATTCGGTCCATTATAGAATGAATTATTTATTTAATAGACACAGAACTAAGAGACATAAGACTTAAGAGACTACTGCTACACAGGAATAAGGACAAAAGGGAATACCAGTAAATACATGCGGGATTAAAGGTACCATTAATTTACAGCTAGTGAAGAAGTAATATAACTTAGGATCCAATGTTTCTTACCATCTAAATGTGATGGAGCCCACACTGAAATCCTCAATTCTTAGGAAAGCAACCACGGAATCTGCATCCAAACTCCTGGAAGAAGTCCCGCACGTTCTCAGGGTGTGTGTAGGAGACTTCTGTCTCTGTGATAATTGTGTGGACTTCTATAGATGTAAAAACCATGTCTTTTTTCAAGAATATTTTTCTTTTATCTTTTCCCACATTTGCTCTCCAGACTAAGATGTTGATTCTTAGCTGGGGGCCTGAGTCCTTTTGGTGCCCGAGATACCCCGTGCTGGGCCTGTAGCCCACCTGGGTTATCTCTGCCATACGCACCAACCATCTGTGGTAGAGAGGGGGTCCTGTCACATTCTCCCTTTTATTTACAAGAATTGGGCCCATGAATTTAATGTTATACTGACACAGGAAAACAAACAAACAAACCCATTTCTATTGTTCTGTTAAAACTTTTTATTTCGATGTTGTTGTAAAGAAGGAGTTAAAGCTTTGCCTGAAAGCTCACGTGCTGCCCATCAAGGTTTATCATTTCAATCTGACATATGAACAGATCTAGTGAGCTCTTCGCTAAAGCTGTTGTTAATCTTAGTTTATACAAGAAAACATTGAGTCTTCCTGCAGAATTGGAATAAGCTGAGTAGAAGACAGTATTTCTATCCCTGTTTGCAGTATTTCTGTGGTTTATTTAAGAGTTATTAAGGATTCTGATTCTCTTACAATTTGAGTTCATCATCTTTCGAAGCAATTTTGAAATTTTTCTTACTATAGAAACATAATTTTAAATTTATGTAGCAATGCCAGAAAAGTCAAAGGTGACTGTCCCTTCTGTGCAAAGAATGAACACACAGTGCAGTCCTGCTGTTGAAAATTCATGATCTTAGCTATAAAATGTTGAGAAATAAAATGAAACTTACCTGTCTCCTTGAAACAGACTGTTAATACTTCTGCCATTATTAGAGTAAGGCCCATAACCATCATCTTGAGTAAGTTAGAGTTTAAATTTTTAAGGAGCTGAGAAATTGCAGTGGCTTACTTGGAGTGTAGTGTACTCGGTTTGGATGAGCAGTTGCTGCTGTGAACGAATCTCAGATTTGGAGTGGTGCATGCAGCTGCAATGTGGCTCAGGTTAGGATTAAAGGATGCTCTCCAGGGGAATGCCATCTCTGAGAAACTTGAAAGGGCTTCTGGAAGGTCTTTATCTGCTCTTGCTAAGACCAGTGCCAAGGCATGGTGCAGAGTCTGGCTATGTTAAATGCTGACTGTAAAGGTGGAATGTGTATTTATCCCTATTTTACAGCCCAGAGTGAATAAATACATGTCATTGCAGTCACAGCTGGAGTGCTCAGGGCACTGTCCTGGAGTGTCAGTTGTCACTTAGTGATTATTTTGTGCACACATCATTGTTGGGTTTTTCCCAACTGAACACTTAAACAAGAAATTGTCAGGTTTAGAAATTTAACTTGCTATGATGGGTGGTTATAAAAACTGGCACAAACTTCCGACAGCTCCTCTCGAGTGTAGGCTGGGGGCGCGGGCCTCTCTATCTTATTTTTGTTGCAAGAACCACCACAACACTCAGACTCTGGGGCGGGCTGTTTGGACAGTTGCTCCCTCTGTTTTGTAGCGGTCTCAGAACAGTGGACCAGATGGATTTAGTGTCTGTAAAAGAGACCTTTGGTGACAATAAAAGTTTGTAGTGATACAGGCAAAACCTTATGAGGACAAATGTCCATCACTTACACACTAAAAGGATCCGATGTGTAGCAGGGATCTTTTTTTGGTATGTACTCAGTTAGTGCCCTGCAGCCAGTTTGATGCCTGGGTGTTGTAGCCGCAGACTTCAGCCAAATAATATAAAAAGGTGTTGTTGTCCTATTAAATAATAGCTATTTTTTGAGCGTAATTTTGTATGTATGTCCATATAGGCAGCCTTTCAAATGTGTTTTGTATTGAAAATAATTTTGTTTGTATTTCTTGGAGAAGATTGATGTTTTCTCTACCTAATCTTGGAATTTTTGTGTATATATGGCGTCTATCACATACCGTATCTGTAAAGCTAGTAGGTATGAGCTTAGTGAGAGCTCTGAATTGCTATACCATAATAAATGCATCATTTAAATATTATTTTATTGCATGTGCAGGTTGGAGCTCTACTGAGTAGTTCTTCCTTGTCTTTAGGTGTTTTGGATCATCTGTGGCAGGATTACTACTGAGTAGAAACCCTGAGCTCAGAGTCTGCTCTTGTGAGCAAACAAAACTTCACATGAATGATGACTGAATCAGGACTAATAATACAAGCTGCTTCTTAGTGGGAGAAGTAAAGCAGGGTAATTTAAACCTAATTAGGACATGGTTGTTTTTACTCTCATAGCTCTGTGACATTTGTAGACTGTAGGAATGGGGGAGTTAGGCAGGATTGTACATTAAATTCATGGTAGTACTTACAGGAGTAATGATACTGAAATTATATGCTGGTGTCTTGCAGTTTCACTGGTAGGATGTTTGACACTGAATTATTATAGAACGATACATAATGTTACAAGCAAAGCAGCTGCAAAACAACCTATCAACCTGTTGAGATAAGCCGTGGCTACAATTGTGTTCCAGAATATTGTCAAAATGACGCGGCAACTGAAGAATATCAGCATTTTAATGAAAAAATTGATTATTGGTCAAGAGCAAAGCAGAGAGGAAAAATAGTGAGCTTTAGACTTCATGTCAAGAATGTAGAATATCCAAATTAGCAATGGTACTCAGATGGAATTTGGGTAGGTAGTCTAAATGTGTGTGTGCTCCTGTGTATAGCCAAATCATTAAAGATTCTAAACCTTATTCCTGATATGGTTGTTGAAATTTCAGTGCTCACAGAAGCCTTTGGAGGTGATAACTGAAAGTCTTGCCCATTGTTGGAAGCAGGAGTATTATTTATATACTGGTTAAAGTATGTGGTAAGAGCAGTGCCAGGAATGTAAGACTACCTCTTTCACCCTTTTGGTTCTAAACCATTCTTGTGCCTCTCTTGATGACTGGAAGCAGATTTTTGCTGAAAAATGGATCTTTGTGGGTTAGCTTGCTCTAATTTTGAATCTTGAAAAAGTTGAATTCATAAGCAATTTTGTCTCAGATTACAGTACCTGGGAGGAGTTGCATTGATTTGCTGGCCCAGGCTGCACCACTGTTTTGCTGATTCAAAAGCTTTTAGAAAAGATAATTGCAGGTGTGAAACAAGGGCTGTAAGTGTAGGTCTTGTGTTTTGTAGCAGTGGGACAGGTTTTTATTAATTTCTTAGTGCGTAGTTTCTTCAAATGTTCAAATAAATTAAAGCCTTAGCAGAGCCAGACCTAGAGTGAGCTCGGATCTAGTGAATTGTGCAACTATAAATGTAGACAAATATTGCTGAAATGAACGGTTTAGTTTCACATTTACACCGCTATGAAAGCGGTGCTGACCTTTAGGTTAAATACTTTTATAGGCAATATGATGGTGTATATATAGATTGCTTATCTAGTGTGAGCACTGCTGGGGTAATTTGAAGGGCAGCTTTAGTTTTCATTTCTTTAAAAAAGACTAATAGAAGTAGGACTGAAATTTATGTTTTAATGTATTCATAGGTTTTTACATTAAATTGTCTGCTTATGAATCCTTTGAGTNNNGGAATGTAAAGTTGTGATAACTTTTCCTGCACTAAACAGTCGTGCAGCTGTCTGTCAATAATAAACTTAGACATTGCTCTAAGTGTGGAGGATGCAGGTTGCTGGAATTGTCCCCCATTGCTGATCTGGAAATTGGAGGCTTAGGGAATTTTATTACTGATCTAGACAACTGAGACCTTTTCTTATTGGGGGAAATAGAGTATAGATTTCATGGCTCAATGCTTGTAATGGCTGGAGATTTCAATCCCTCTGTGGGATAGAGGAAACAGAATTTAAGTATGAAATCCTAACTGATTTGAATCAATGACTCCATTAAGGCTACCTACTGACAGTGATCAAGGTGTCATTCGATAAATGCAGCACAGTGAAATCCATGTGCGTGTAGAGCTCCCAAACAATTCATTTTTCATTCCTTGCAAACGCCATTAGGTTTTCCTTGCAAAGAATACTTGTGTTAGATGGAGTTTAAAAGTGATACTATTTATGTTAGCAGTTAAGTGATGGCTGAGACATTGACCTGTAATTTCCAGAAGAATATAATGAGTGAACATAGACTAAAGGTGCTTTGCTTGTGTCTGCTATGGAAAACCTCAGCTTAATCCTGGACATGCAACTGCAACCAGCACAAGAGGGAGCACTTTCAGTTTTGGTATCGTACCCTGAGCACTCTGAATGCTTCTCTATAACCATAAAAGAGTTATTAAAGATGACAGAAATTAACACTCTCCCACAGAGATCCCAACAAAACACCAATCACTGCTGTTTGCTGAGTCTATGAATTATTAGATGTTCATTAAGAAAGCCACTGGGCAGTGTAATTGTGTGGAAAACAGACTGCTTTATGTTTTGGAATTGAAATGTTTCACACACATCTGAGTTGGAGCCTTTCTAATATTAATGGCATGGACACATGCAGCTAATTTGTTTTTTCATACTAGCAAAAACCTTTACATCCCCTGTATGCTGAAACTCAGCGTTTTGGAAACAATTGGTGTATTTGGAAGTGTCCGACACTTTGAAATAATTTTTTAATAGGAGGAATTCAAAACCTTTACACAGGAATAAGCCGTGATATTTCTATTCTATGAAAGTCATTTATATTATCGACATACTGGATGTTTCCTTTTTTTATTTTCCAAGCAGAGTCTTATTAAATCCATCCCTTCCTCCACTGTTTTGAATAGCGTATCAAATCTGATCCTTGTCCCAGTGATGTCATGTAGGATTTTGCTATTATCTTTAACAGGAACAGACTTTCAGGAAAGGCATCAGGTGAACTGAACTGTAGAAGCAATAGTGACACAGTTAGAAATGACATTTTTAGGTTACAATAAAGGATTTGCTCCATTCAGCAGATGTAAGTCAAAAAAGAAATCGTAAACACACATGGGAAATTCTTCTAAGTTTCAAAAAAAATCTTTGATCTTGTGGATAAATTCCACAGGGCTGGGGAATTTACACAGGAAGGATTTCAGTTCTGTTCCTCCTGAGGAAAACAAAGTTTTGATGGAGAAACTGTTTTGTTGTGGGGGATTTTTGTTTGTTTATTTATTTTCTTTTCTTTTTTTTTTTTTTAACAAGTTTTACTGAAGACATAGACTTTATTGAAGGGGATATCTTGTCTGGAGAAGGGAGTGATGATGTCTTGCTTAGAATGTAAGAATGCTGCACTATTGTTTGACAAAATGTGACCTAATATGGATACAAAGCACTTGATTGGGACTATATGAGCTCAGATGAGACTTTGAAAATAAGATTTGTCCCTCAGACTTGTTGACTTTCAACAGAAAAGTGGCCACATTTTTGTTTCTCCGTGGTGGATCATTGTAGGATTTCACTTTGAAAAAACGGGAACTCTTCTGTTTAAAAGCTGTGGTCCCAAACCTCATCAAAACCAGTCTGTGATCTCTTTTCTGTTTAATCCTCTTAAAATATGTATTTGTTGGTAACACTATTGAATGGATATATACAGTAGCTTAATATTTGTAGAACAGCATAGAACATGTGACTGAAATGTTTTCTCCATAAGCTGTGGTTGAATAAGAAAAAACAATGAAATAAAAACTATCAAGTCTTGTGGCATTGGCAGAAATAAGAGTAACCACAATTTGGAGAGGATCACATCCTCGTGCACTGAGAACAAAACTTCTCATAAAGGCACTATGAGGTTAGAATACAAATGGCCAGGAAATTGTCTTAATTTCAGAATAGTGGCTACTACTATTTACATTAATATATCTGAGACTGTCATCCCCACGGGGATCTTTCAATAGGATAATGTTAAATCCTACTTTCTCTGAAAATCCAGTCTCCTTTGGATAAGAATGCCTATTCTGAATGATAACGCAATAGAGATGATGTGATTAGGAAATGGACTTTAGTGGCACAAGAGTTTGTATGAATAACATAAAGTAAAACCTAGGTTCTTTTGGTGTTAGTTATGGGTAGGGTAGTGGTGGATCTCTAATCAGAAGAAAAGCAGTATGTATAGTGAAAAGCACAGGGTATTTGAATCAGAAAGCTTTATTGTAGTAACAAGTGTTACTAGCATACAAGCATCTTAAATATAATAATGAATCAGATTATAAAGGGTACTCCTGGACTGGCAAAGAACTTTCACCTACATAAGATCTGATTTGCAAGACAAGCTAGTATCATAGGTTCATGGGGTTTAGTTGCGGGAAAATGAATCTCAAAAATGGCTTGGTTCAAGGTTGGGGTTTCAGTACCTTATTCACAGCAGAGTCGTGAACACAGGGAGGTTCTCTGTCCCTTTTCATCTTTGTTGTACAAAATTGACAGCCTTAAGGACAACATAAGG
>WEIT01019515.1:55654-69425 GCA_013389985.1 Dryoscopus gambensis | reverse complement strand
TTTAGTTGCGGGAAAATGAATCTCAAAAATGGCTTGGTTCAAGGTTGGGGTTTCAGTACCTTATTCACAGCAGAGTCGTGAACACAGGGAGGTTCTCTGTCCCTTTTCATCTTTGTTGTACAAAATTGACAGCCTTAAGGACAACATAAGGAGAGAAATGTTAAGGCAATCTCAAATTTTGTTTTAAGGGAAACATCATTAGTCTTCTGGAAGAGCTGTGAAAAAGAAAGTGGTTAATATTACTATTAATAGGTAATGCAACAGACTGTAATCCTGAACTGTCAACAGGCAATTTGCTTCATTATATGAGATGGGTTTGAGGTAGAAAGGGTTGGATTTATAATAAATGAAGAGGCCCAACATTAGATTGGCACCAGTGTGCTTGAGAGTTTGCCAGTTCACAGAAATAAGCATAGTGTATCTCACGGAGGGGGAGTGAAGGTTTTGTTTATTTTGTTTATACAAAGAAAACAAAATCTTGTCAGGGATTTAACTTTGCATTTCCAGGGGGAATTCCTGCTGTAAATGTTGATTGTGATTATCCAACCTGAAATTTTTGGTAAACAGAAGCTAAATTGCTAAACATTAAAAAGGTACAATGTCCATCTGTTTTGTCAGGAAACATTCAAAATTCATTGATGAGAGCCCCTAAAATCCAAAGCACATTGAACCCCAAGCATGCTGAAGTGAAATTGAAAACTCCTGTTGCATTTCATGGGCTTTGGATTAAGATCTAGTTCATCAGTACCCTTGAAGCATGGACTTAATTTTAACTACATTGATGATTTAATTAATTTAATGGAGTCATTCATGATGTTGAGTACTTTCAGGGCTCTGTGAGCAGATGTGAAGTTGCTGCGTGGGTGGATTTCCGTTGCAACGTAGAGTTCTCGATGTCCAAGAAGTAGGACAGAACAAAGGCGAGTAGAGAGGCTCTTGCCAAAACTGTTAGACATTTTGATTCTCACTGAGCTTCTCTACTGTCTTCTTTCTGTAACAAAAAAGTGACTTATTTTCAATCCAGCACAAGTAGGACTCACTTTGTTATGGTCCATATAGAACGGCTAAAGACAAATAAGGTGGCAACATTAAAAAATAAATCTATCTTGTAGAGTTTTACTTCAAAAGGATTTATCAGAAGAAAACCCCAGTAAAACCAAAGACTTAAACTAGTTGATGCAAAATAGCACAGAGGAAAATATCCTGCAGTTTTGGAAGCGTGCCCAGACCTTGCTGGATTTCCCCACAATAGTACATGAAATTAAGTTTCTATTGACCTTCATCCACAGCTATGAAGGACAAGTCCAGTATGGTCATAATGGGGGTTTGTGTTCAAGTAGTATGAACATGAGCAAAAAGCAAACAGAGAAAAGCAAGTGGCTGCTCTAAATCTTTGACACAGCCAGAACAGAGGATTTCATGAGGTAGGACAGCTTGACCAAATTTTCAGCTAAGCAGATAAATACTATAAATATTACTGGTTGCCAAAAAGGAGTTCTGCTTCTTGTCTGCGTATTGTTTGTTTTCTGTGAGCTAATTAACTATGCTGTAAATTACTTTGCCCTTGAGACTATTTATCTGATGGAATAAAATATAGCACATGTCCATTTTCTATTTTAAGAAAAAAAAGGCAGTCCCTACAACTTTAGACTGTTTAAATTGCACTGAATGTTATTTAGTTGTCTTCTCTTGGGGAAAAATGGCTATAGAAGTAAGGTGTGTTATTTATATTCCAGGTTTTGCTCTGCCTAATTTTGTAAAATCTTACTTTAAAGGAAGAGGACTAAAAATTATTGTCAAAAAAAGCAATACCTACTGGAAAAAAATTCTAGTAGAAAATAGGGCTTCTTGTCCTTAATATTGGACGCTGTGTTGCCTGTAACTTTGTGAATGTTGTGTAATATTTGTTGTAAAATTTAACTAGAATCTTCATATAGGTAAAAGGGATGTTTGTTCAAACTTGAGCAAAAAAGATAGATTCCTACATACAAAACTGCTGGATATTTAGGATAAATATGTTGATCTAAAATGTAGAGAGTCTGTCTTCCTGAATGAGGGATTTCACCATAAATCCTTGATTTGTTATTTGGATAAAATGAAATGAACAACTGACAGTATCTGGCAAACACCATCTAGCATATCAATGATGATTGATGAAAAATTTTAATTAGATTTCTTTCTTGTTTTTCTGGTTACATATTTTGAAGTACCCAACCGTGTTTACTATGGAGACTGAGGAACAACAATTGTTACAGAAGACAAGCTTTTCTTAATAATATTTAGAGAGCAATAAAAGCCTGTACTGTGTAGTTAAACCAAACAAAAACCCCAAACCAAAACAGACACCAAACTCAAAAATCAGACCAAAACACAACGAACAAACACATACAAAGCAAACGAGCAAAACCAAAAATAGACTTTACACGAAAGATGAAGTGATGTCTTTTCACCAAGGAAAATACTTTTACAACAAAGATGAAAAGCAGTGATGGGCTTCTGACAATTTTTAGGTGGCTTTGGTCTTCATCAGAGCCCTCCAGGGTGCTAGGAAAGTTAAAGCTTCTTGATCCTTGGACAGATCTCTGGTAAATTTTCAAAATACAAGGACAAAAATGATTTGACTGTTTATATCCTTGATTCTCTTTCTGCATCCTCAATAAAGACTTAACTTCTCTCTCAGGGTTAATAGCTACTGTTGAAAGAATTTGGCAAAGCACCCAGAATAAAAACATTGAATCTGGTCAAAATAGTAACGGCAGATACTGGTGTAAATCACTTGTTTCAAATGGGAACTTGAGGTCATAAAAACGCCATTATTTAGTTGAAATTGTCAGTTTCTGTTCTGGTGTGTTGCTGAATGACCATTTCCATAGTT
Source organism: Dryoscopus gambensis (assembly GCA_013389985.1). Lineage (NCBI taxonomy): Eukaryota > Metazoa > Chordata > Aves > Passeriformes > Malaconotidae > Dryoscopus > Dryoscopus gambensis. The sequence goes on along the minus strand of WEIT01019515.1, from coordinate 66,550 downwards.
TCTCCTGTCCTGACTTGATGTTTCCTAAGTACTGTGTTGAGAGAGCAAGTAATTGGGGAACTGTGGCAGAAATATTTAGATGTTGGTGGGCTGCCCATCTATATTCCACAAACCAAACAGCCCTCTTGCAAAACTGCCATACAAGAAATTTTATAAGGAAATGCACAAAGACATTTATCTGAACTTTTCTGTGATGTGGGCTTCTGTCAGCCAAATTGTACAGGAACTTAGGTTTGCCCAAGCAGTATCTGCAGATACTCGTGTGTGTATGTTTGGAGCTGTGCCTTATGCTGTGCCAAAGCAAGAATTATCCAAACATGGGTTCTTGAGAATGTGTGTTTGGCTCCTGTTGGTTCCTTGCCCACAGCCCCCAAGGTTACAAAGCTCCTCTAACTCTGCTGGTGAGTTGCCCTTTCCCTTCAGCACACTCATCCCCGTGTTTTCATGGGGGAATGTGGATATGTCTGCTGCCAGGCCCACTGGGGTTACTGCACTGCTTCCTGCCAGTGTCTGCCTGCTGCCTCTCATGGGGAGCCTCGGCTGTGCAAATACACCTGCACACAAAGTTTAGCTGAGCACCAGATTGTTGTAGGCAGGTTTCTACAACCTTCCCAGAGACAGGAGGGCCCGAGGAAGGAATCAGAGAGTCCTTTTTTGGGTAGATGTTTCAGGAGATCTTTATTACCAGCCGCATGGCTGAAGCCAGCACACAGACTGGGCAATCATCCCCAAACTCAGAGTTCTCTGGGGCGAAGGAATATTTTGGGACCAATAGGACCATAGAACTTGAGTACATGTGACCCGGGAGCAGGGGCAGGGACAGGGGAGATGCCATGCTGAGCCCTGCTGCCATCCCAGAGCCCCCTCCCCCCAGGGGAACGGGTAGAGGGGTGGGGGAGACCTCAAAACCAGATCCCATAAAAGCTCCCTTAAACCATGCTGAATTTAATCTGATTTTTAATAATACATTGAAACAAATATTCTTTCATTCATGATCACTCAATTTGCAGCGTCAGTGGTGAGAGCATTTTTTGGATTCATTACTTGACTACATAGTTTTTTAGTTGTTTATTGTTTTTAATGTGAATCTTTGAGGGAATGCACAGTGCTTATGGATCAAAGAAGGATTAATGTAGTGCTGTAGTTAATAACTATTCCTGATGTCCACGCTTGGGTATGAGATCGGTGCTGCCAAGGTACCCAGGACTGCCCCCCCAACTGTAATTAACCCAAGGTGATGGAGGAGGCCAATTCCACAACAAGCACAGTTGGCTATTTATAGATCCAGTGCCATCTCTGGTGTTTAATCACTGCCATGGCCAGGCTGCCAAGTGCTGCTTGGGCTTTTTGTGAATGTATGGGAATGGATGCACAGAGAATTTAATTTTTAGATCTAATATAAATTTTAGCAAAGCGCAGCGTGTGACTAGAACTGTGTAAATTTATGCTGCTCTAAGTAACAGAATGCATTCACAAAAATGCTAATGTTTGTAAATTTTGAAGGAAAAACTGAAAAGCCATTCTTGAGGAATCAATTTCTAGCTACTGTCCAGAGGAAAAAGCCCACTTTTATATGACCTTTAGCTAAAATCTACAGAGTACTGACCTTTAATTGCTAAATGCTTGATAAATTGAATTTCAGAGGAGAGGAACAGTACAAAAACTCAGCAAAAGCTGACACATCTTGAGTTTAGTGCTCTTTGCATAATGCAATAACAACACACATCCTCTTCTGGCAATTAAAACCAAAATACGTTTTCTCAACAGTTAATAGGCCTTAACCTAAGTAATAAAATAAACTTTGTGAATATTTGCAGATATATTCTGTCTGTTTAATTTTCATTATAAAGCTTCTTTTATCACCTCCTTGAGGGATTATTTGTGCAAGTGTAACTAGGTATTTGACTGCTAGTAGTTTCTGTCCTCTACACTACTCTACTACTGCATTTGTACTTTTGTGTGTCTTTAATTATGAAAGAAAAATATTTTCATTTGTCCAAGATATTACTTGAAAAAGTTGCTTTTCCATAAAATCTTCAGCTGCTCTTTTCTTTTCTTATTAAAAATTTCCCTTTTAATATTCTGCTGATACATAAATTCAGGGACTCTGGTAAAAAGGAAGATAATCCTTTCTTTACCAGTCTTACAACTGGAGAATTAATTTTTAAGTTAAAGCTTCCTGTTTCAGCATTCCAACAAATATTATTAAAAATAGTCAGAACTCTTTCAAAGACTTGCTTTTTAAGGCCAGATGTTATCATTATATCATCTAGTTTGAGTAATATATAGCAACTAAATGATTTCCTGTCAGAAAAATTGGCTCTGGACTGTGGCCAAGAGCAAAAATTATTACTAGTCAGGCAAACAAAATTTGAGATTATTTGAAATAATTTTGAGATTCCAGGCTGATTCTCCAGATGCTGGCATCTCCTTTCCTTCCCAGCAGTCTCCCAGTTTATGTAGCATAGAAAGGTGTTCCTGTAAGAGGGCTTTCACCTCCTAGTTTTGGGTTGAATGTAGACTTGTTATTTACAGGGAAAATATTGACAGTTTTACTTCCAAGATTTTAGAAGGTTTCACAGCTTGTTTCCTGGTTGATTTGTGAGCTGCTCTAGCCGTGTTTGTGGTGCTCTTAGGGAGAATATCCTAATTTTGTGATGTGTAGTATGCATAGCAATGTTATCCAGAAAAAAGTATAGAGAAATAGAGTTATACACTAGGAATAACTGATGGCACATAAAGAGCATTATAGTTTGTTTTTAGTGTGAGTAATGCATTTATGCCAACTTCAGTCTTCTTTGCCCTGATAAATCTTTTTAAATTCCAGAGAAAGTTGGGGTGGTTATTTTGATTTTGGGGTTTTTTTGTTTGTTTTGTTTGTTTGGGGTTTTTGTTTTATTTTTTAGATTTTTTTATTGAGTGTTTTGTCAATGCCAGGAGTGGTCCTATAGGTGTGAGATTCAGTATTGTCTAACAGGAGGCCTAAAAATTCTGACAGTAAACTACAGAATCAGAACATGTATTCAACAGAGGGTTGTTCCAAGGCAGAGGGAGTTTATTTCAAAATCTGCAAAGAAAACCAAGCCTTCTGAAAGGTTGTTTTTATTCTATCTGTAGAGCCACGATAGGGCTGGGGATTCTCTTTCATGTCAGATTTTTGTCTCAGCAGATATGAATGCTATAATCAATGCATGAGGGAGCAGCATTTCATTTTCTCCTACTAGCTGAGCTCTGTACGATTGCTTCCAGACAGACGTGTGCAGTTCCATTGCAAAAAATGCTCTATGCAGCCATTAGTACAACTTTTTAATTTTTTTTTATTTTTCAGTAGCAGCTTGTGCTTGAAAGCTCTATCTTCAACCTACCTCTGTGAATTTCCCTCCATCTTTATTCAGTCAATACTGACATAATTTCAGTGTCATGGAATAGCTGCTTTGGACTGCTATCGAGGGGATATGTGTAGAGCTATGAAAAAAATGGAGCGAGAAAACATGAATTCATATTTAACTTGGTCTGCAGCTTTTAATCCCTCAGAAAAAGAGATAAAGCTCACTGACTTTTGCAAGTCTGGGAGCCAAAGTGAGACATGAGAGAAGTTGGACCCCTTTCCACGAAATATGTCTTGGGACAGTTCTTTGCTAATTCTTTGGTCTTTCCCATTCTGCCCTTAATCTGCCTGTCTGGTTTTGGGGTAGTTGATTACGTCTCTCTGTCTGAGATGCCTCTGAGGAGATGAGCACACCCTCCTCCATTCCCCACTGCTGGCATGACCAAGTGAGAAAACCAGGTGAATGATCTTGTATTCTCCCCGGTTTTGTCATGTGCTGTGATTGGATGTGCTGCTTTTCCTCCCCTGTGGCTGAACACTCCCGCTCCTCCGAAGCCCAGTTAACCTTCTCTGACTTTCCTCCTCAGGCTGCTCAGCGAGTCCCCAGTGCTGCTCATTTGGTTTATCTGCCTTCATGTTTTGCATGAACAGATGGTGGCTATTACCACTTTTCTTGTTGTGCACAACCAAAAACCAGCCCAGCATAGCAGTGATTTGCTTTGGAGTGAAATATCCCTTCACACACCACAGTTAATGCAGCTTGGTTGCCCTCAGCCTTGCATGTATTAAGTCAGAGACAGGGACTCGTTAAGAGGCACTGGACTTCCTCAGAGTGGTTCAATACAGTGGGTTCATTATATGTGCTCAACTCCCTCCACTTGTAAAAATGAAAAATTCTGCTTTTGAATAACAACATGCTCTAGCTGACAAAGCTTTTAAGCTCTCTCAGAAATATGTTTTGATGCAGGGGGAAAGAAATCAACAGCAGAAAGTTCTGTTTAAAAATGCAGCTTGCTTTCTTGACTGGATCAGCCACTGTCTCTTTCTGTGCAGTCTCTTTCCTCACTGCTTCTGCAATTGTCTTTTGACATAGTATAAAAAAAATTCTGATCACTGATGATAGGGAATAGTGAAAAGGGAAAAATCTGGACACAATATTTGGCTATAACAAATTATTTTTTCTTTTCCACGGGTGACATAAAATGTGTCATTCTGTCCCTGGCTGCCCAGCAGCTTGAAATTAGCAGCTGGATGTCCTTTGATCATCCTTTCATTGATAATGCCTTGTACTCTGCTTGCCACTTCCAGTCCTGGGTCAGCCCAAAACCTTTGCTGTGGTACAGTAATTGCTGTCTGGCTGTTCCTAAAGTCTGTCTGGGTTTAGGAAGTAAAGTTTATGGTTTTCTCCTGGGTAAGGAAACAGTTCTGTGAGAACTGATCATGAAAGTATTACATTTTAAAGATGAATTTTAATCCTGGTAGGGAGCAGCCATTAACAGGAATTCTTTGCAGACTTGTGAAGCCTCCATACACTCATCATTTCTTTCCCTTCATTCTATTCGAATTAAAGAAGAAGAATTTAGCAAAACCCCTTTTCATTTCTTCTCGATCAGCTCCTCACTGGCTGGCCCTGGCAAGGGAAGCTGTTTTGTCACAGAGCAGTTCTGGCTTTCAGAGTTCCTGTTCTTGCCTGTTTGTTGCTGCCTCTGCTCTACAATGTTTTACAGGTGTACTGAAACACATGTTTTGTGCAGATCTGGCAGGGACTGAATCAGGGTACCTGTGTGGATAAAGAATAGCCTCTTTTCTTTTTATTTTGCCCAGACCCTGATGTGTTTCTCAATTCAGCCTTACAAACAGTATTATTGGCACAAGATGAGGTGGCAGAGCGCTGCAGAATCTGTAACTGCAGATAAGAAGAGACAATTTCTTACACTGGCAAAGCTGCCAAAATCCTTGCTTTGTGAAACTTCTCCCTCTAGTTATCTTTTCATCAGGCAACTGAGGAAATTGCATTGTAGGCCTTAAAGACAAAGAACAAACAAACATCAAACTCCACAACTTTGTGTNGGTGTAGAGTTAAAAACTGAAGTCTAGGGTTAGAAAATCTGAGCAATTTCCAAACTTTATTCAGCTTCACTAATTCCTGGATTACAGAAACTAAATACCTACCCCTTCTGACAGGAGTTAATGACTGCCATTGATACTGTTGCCAGCTGCAGGTATTTATTAGCTGTAGCACAACCATTTAGAGTACAACAGACTAGAACAGTGCTGAGGACCCCTGTAAAAATGCCTAACATAGGTTTAAATATTAATCACGTTACCTGGATGTGGAATTAGTTGCTGTTGAAAAAATGTACTATCCAGCTGAAACTCTTAATCAAGACATTCTCATTCTGGAGTTATAATAGGAAATACTAAGGAAACACTTTCTTTGCTGTTATGGGGGGTTATTTTTTGAGATGGTTTTTCCTTTTAATGTAATTCTTGGTAGTAGTTGCACAAAAATACAGTGGTGTTAGTGAGGACTTCTTCTTGGTTTAAGAATTACCAAATGGTATTGATACCTTTTTCATATTGAAGAAGTGAAAGATCACTTAAAAATCTCTGTGTAATTTCTCTAGTTATATGCAGAATTTTAAATTTTGAGCAAGATACCCAACAACTACTTTGAAGGCATTCCAGTAATGTTACTCTTGCTGGGACAGAATGTATTCAACTCCTTAATGCATGTAGGAAATCTCTAACCAATAGTCTTTTTAAAGGCACAACAGAAGCAGCTTTGCTTATTTCTGTGGCCTATGTCTCAGCCCAAGTGCTGAGAAAAGAAGCATAAAGGTGAGGTTCTAGACACACTTCCCCAGTCAGCAGAGACACTTGTCCTTGCAGGTAGTTGCCAATGTCTCAAATTGTCTTAGTCATGCTGTGTTACCTTTAAAAAGACATTTTAAACAATCTTCTAAAATTTGCTGGCTTAACTGCTGGGACAGTGATGGGCAGATGAAGCAAGAAGTGCTAATACAAGCCATGGCATAGAATATGTAGTATTGCCATCTACCAAAACCGATCAGCTTCCCAGGTTTTTTTCAGCATGGACACAACTTACCGTAGCAAATAAAAAAGGTGTGAATTTTTCTCTATTTAACAGCTAACATGTAATTCACAGACCTGTTCTAACTTCTTATTGTTATAGATGTATTTTAAATGTGATTATTCCAAGGTGGTTTTAATTACTAATTATGTAATCACTGAACTTTTAAGACCTTTTGATTAACTCACAGGCACTATTACATAAATTGAATTGCTGTTGTAAAGCTAGTTACAATGAAAAATTACTTCAGAGGAAGTTAAAATAGCCATACACTTATGTATTTGTATTTATAAATGGTATAGATTGCTGCTACTTCAGTAAGTAGGTCCAGGTAGATTGCCAAGAAATCAACAAAATTGGAATGTCAGAGGGAATGATAATGAATTTTTCAAAATTATAGATATACTAAAGTCTTAAAGAAAAGAAGGAAAATCTGAAAACAAAGGACTGGGTCTATCATTACAGTTATTAGCAGTGTCTGATGATTCAATATCTGTCTTTGTTCTCTCTGACAAAGCTGGATGATGTTTAGATGTCCCTGGAACAGCTCTGTTATCTTCAGTTGAACTTTTTGGTTTGTTGTGAAATTCTGCTGGGAGCTGCGCCCAGTTTCTGGTAAAGAGAGTTAAATAGTCCTGAGAGGAATTAAAGGTGGTAGTAGTTCTCCCCTGCCGCTTCAATTCCTGTGCTCTGTGAACATTCCGAAGTGAAATTTGCTCTCAAGTCTTGCAGCAGAATTATGCATTCCAAAGACTATTGAGGAATAAAAGTGGGTGTTTTAATCTCTTCCAAAAAGTGATATGTTTGAGGTGCAGCTGCGAAGTGACCTGAACTTGCAGGTGCAGTGATGCATGGTGTGCCTTAGATCTTGGCTGTCCCACTGCACTTTCAGACCTCAGCATTCCTTAGGACTCCTGGTAAATGAGATATTGAGCCAGTTTGTTCTTAGGGCAGGGGAAGGCTCTGAGCAGCTGATATCTGTGCTCTGCTTTGTTTCTAGCTCTGCAAGCATTGCTCATCTTCCCTCTTTGTGACTTCCACATTCTATTGCCTCAGCTCTCAGGCTGCTCTTGTGCTGCAAAAGCAACCCACTCTTTGCACCAGTTTATTTTACTCACTGAGGTCCTTATTCAAAAAAAAAAAAAAAAAAAAAAAGGTAGTTAATTAGGAGTACAAATTTGAGTAGGTGATACAGATTCACAGTAGGTGCTTCTCAGTTTCCTTTTTTTCTAATGTTTAATGTACCTCTGCAGAAAGGGAAGGGAGCTCCTGTGATTAAAAGAATGTGTAGTCATAGATAACAAAACAGTGACATGGTTCTATGACAAAAACATCTTTGAAGCTATTGAGTAATCTTTCTGTACTTAGTGTGCACAATAACAGTGACCATAAACGTTGAATGATTTTTAAGAAGCAATATTTATTTCACTTGCTTGTTGGGCTATGGGACATTTCTCTCTTATCCAGTGTCTTAAGATGAGAGGTGTTGGTGTCAGACTAATTCCCAAAGCTGCATGTGTAGACTGTGACCAAGAAAAACATTCTCGTGATGCTCCCTAGTGCACAATTTGCTATCTTTTTGCTGCAAGGAGATGTGAAATAATTTCCTTTGCATTTGTAATCCACTGTGTGCACTTTGCCTTCTTAAAGGTAGTAGGGTCTAAGTGCTCCAGGCTGAACCTTGCTGCTTGCCTGTTCCAAACTGTGATGTAAATGTTGGGAGAACTGAAGGGGAATATAAAACTGGAGCTACCAAGTAGAAAAATGGAACAGGAGCCTTGTCATCACAACATGTTGGCCTTTGAAATGAACCCAAATACTGCAGTTCACTTTTGGATATGGATGAAGTTTTTTATCTTAGAAACCAGCTATTCAGTTTAGTATCCTCCGCTAGATAAAACACTTCCACTTTGATTAGAACAAAAGCTGTGCCTACTTACTGGAAACAGCATTCCTGAGAGAGAATTTTGTCCTGGCTGTCAGGAAAAGCCATGAAAGGTGCGGTTGCTTTCACTTTTGTACCTATTCATTCATATTCTCTCTCTCTTTGATTTACTTCTCAGTGAGGTTTTAAAATACCTCTAATTCTGGGATAGAAATTCCATATTTGTGCGAAGTTTTGGGTTGGTGTGGGGGGGACAGGGAAAGAGATTGAGAAGCAGCAGAATTATTGTCTGCTGAACAAGGCTGGGATTTCTTACTGACTGGTGAAGGATCTCCAGGAAATGAAGAGGTACAAAAAGAACCTGATGAGGGTGATTCAGTTGCTTGTATTGCAGAAATGGTGTGAACAGTGATCTGCAATGATTGGTTTTGAGTGGCTTTGGCAATTCAGGCTTTCTTTCTGAACTCTGCAGAATGCATCAGAACAGAATTACTGTCATTTGTCCTTGAAAGAGAGAAACTCTACTCCATGGTACGATTGTCTGGTTTATGCTATCCGTGTTTGCCTCATGTCAGTCTGAGTAAGACTGTGTTGCCCTGTTCCTGGCAATATCCAAGCTTTATAGAACACATTGTTAGCAGGAGTGTTTTCATTCGGTGCAGGATAAATTGATCCCTGTGTACAGCTCATAAAGCCACTAGGATTCTCTGGAATGAAAGGCGCTAGGTAAATATCAGGCATAAAACCTATGCCATTTTTGTAGCTCTTATGTGTAACTGTTATTTTCTAATATATATGTTTATTGCTATAGTTCTAGATGTAGCAGGTGTTTGTTTTAGTTTATTTCTCGATCAAAATATTGGCTGTTTTGTCTCTGTAACAGAAGGTTTCCTAAGTTGGTAGAGTGTAAAACACAATCTGAATACTCTCTAGTACAGAATACGTCCAAAACTCAAGTTATCCTTGCACCAGCTAAATCCATTAACACACTGAGAACTTGGGAGGGGACAAGATGCTGTTCTTGATTTCAGTCATTCTTTATCCATCAGTACAAGGTGAGAAATTCACTCATGAATTATCCATATCTGTATTAGCAGCTGATTGGGGCAAAAGCAAGATGCTCAGGTTTTAGAGCTGTATAATTTAATGCAGCCAAAAGTACAGCACAGCTAGTAGTTGTAAAGGAATCGAACTTAATATTTTAATAGGAGGCCTAAAAATAATCTTTATATAGTCAACATTATTCTAAATTGAGTAGTTGAGATCTATTGGCAGGAAGCACATTTCTAATTGTGTGATTTATGAGAATTTTTATTTTATATAAATAATCACATGTAGCGCACAGTTCTTTCTAAATATTTGCTAAATAGAAAAGTAATTTTTGATTAGATCTTGCTACATGATGCTTTGCAACCACTGGAAACAGGCACAGAAAGGCTGAGGCCCTAAGATAGCTGTTAATTACTTCAGGTATGATGAATCAGTGTTACAACCTGTGAATGTCACCTTTTGTTGGGAACAAAAAGTGGGTTTGGAACGTGGTGAAAAGTTACAGAGCACAAAAAAAGGTGAAGCAGAATTCTTGCTGAATTTCCATTGAGTTGCAGGTTTTAAGTGTGTGCTAAATGCAGACTTTGGTGAATCAGAGCCTAAAGGTTATGGCCATTTGTTTTGGCAGAAATCAATAGAGTTGAGAGGGTGTAGCTTCCGTTGTTATTTGATGGCAGCCAACTTGAGTCATGGCAGTTAACAGATTAAGTTTTTAGGTGAATTAGGACCTTAAATCCTGTTTTCAAATGAAATAGAAGCAGCTCTGACAAAAGTTAGTGCTCCTAAAGCATCTATAATTTTTATAATAATAAATAAGAAAATCAAGTACATCAGACTTAGCTGACTTTGAAAACATTGACTTTTTCCCACCTAAAACTTGGATCAATACAGGAAACTCCTTNTTTTTTTTTTTTTTTTTTTTTTTATTACAGCAACTTGTAGTTACTTGTCCTCTACATGATAACCTTTGCTTCAAGTAGAACAAGCTGTAGATCCTTAAATTTCCCCAAAGGGCTATAACTCTTATGCTACATGTGGGATAGGAATATTTGAATTATTGACATGAAATGTGAAAAAATAAAAAGTCTTCTGTTGTGGTGGGCACTGATGGATGGTCAGGTGCCGCGACCTTCTGAAAGCATCTCCAGGTGGAAGCTGCTCAGCATGGCCACTACGCTCACACACACACACAGGAGGCGAGAAGGGTCTTTGTGCAGGGTTCCACGGGAGAGGTTTACTGTAGCCACGCATGTGAGGGGTTCCAGGGATGAAGACCAAAAAATATGGGAGGGTCCAGGTTTATGTATGGGGTAGGTAGGGGCAGAGAGAGCATCAGGGACTAATGATTTGAGGGCATGGGGGCAGTACACAGGTGGGGCTGGGGTACGGGAGCCAGTGGGGAAACTCTGAGGGAGTGGTGATGGAGCGAGGGCCAATGGGGGAACAGGGAAAGGAGAACCTTCTAGGGCAGGGACATGTAAGGTCTAAAGGGGCAGGGAGGCCAACAGGAGAAACAGAGCTGGGGTACATCAAGGTAAT
>WEIT01019515.1:1773-46951 GCA_013389985.1 Dryoscopus gambensis | reverse complement strand
ATCCCTTTAAAAAAAAAAAAAAAAAAAAGAAAATTGTATATTTCAAGAAATGAAACATGATAGAAAAAAAAATCTTGTTTTCTTGAAGTAGAATCTTAATTTTGCACCATGTGGTGACTGGGAGATAATCAGTATTCAGTAAAGCTGAACTGGAAGTAGTCTACAGCAAAGAAGTAAAAACCTCCTTTAAACCCCTGCTAAAACTGTCTGGAAGTGAGGCTACTTGGTAAGAAGCTATCAGGACTAAGTGATGGATAAACTCCTTGTGATGAGGAAGAAGGTAGGGCATGAACTCATCTTGCCTGTTTGCTCCAGCAGCTGAGGCAAGGAATATGCATGAGTGATTGAACTTGGCATTCATATAGATGTTGTCACTAACAGATTTTCTTGTGCCTTCTGAGCTAAGAGGGAATCCTGCCTTTTCCACCGGCTGGGGAGGCTGCAGATGTGCCGTGCCTGGTCACAACCACCCAGCCTCACTGTGAACACAGTCAGTGTAAACTGGCATTGACGTGTTTTCATGTAGTGAATGTTCTGCAAGCAGCAAGAAAAACTACCCCCCAACTAAACAGAAATGAGAAAAAAAGCCCTGCCTGGTCTTCAGCCTTCTCATTTATTGGGACAGTAACTCGTGGCTATTGCCTGGCTACTATTGTTAATGGCAGCACACACAGGAAGGAGATACTTGTATGAATTTCCCAGTTCACTTCCTTTTCACTGTATTTCACTGTAATCTGTCTATCCTAATGTGATGTATTCCAGATGAACTGAGCAGGAAAGTCATTCATTATTGTGAAAAAGGAGGGAGTTGAGTTAAAAGCCTAATTTGTCAAGTAAATGAAAATTGTCTTTATTCTGATTGCTTGCTTTTGGTGAAACGTGGACAATTTCAGAATCCCTTTTTCAAAGAGAAGAAAAAAATTTCACTGTTCCAATTATTTCCAATTAGAGCTCTTTGGGAAGCACTAATTATTATCTTTTGCAGGAGAGAAAAAAATAATGAGCACTTCTATATTGTCACCACTAACCTTGATTAGTCCTTCAGATAAAATTCCAAGAAATGCCTTTTACGTTGGTTTCATACAATATTCATTATACTTCTAATTGGCAGATTTTAAAAATTTAGAGCTGATTAGTATCTTGAATATTTTCTTTATTCAATTATTACTGCCAAAACTGTCTTTGGCTCAGAGAAGGTCCAGTATATACATCTTTACATTCCAAGGGAAAGAGTGTTCTCCTCTTCCTGTGTGTATTTGCTTGCCACAAAAGAAGCATTCCAAGGAAGAGGTTTCCCAAATTCAAGTCTTGAAATATGTGCCCTAATGTGGGACTTACCTATCTCGTTGGGAATGCTCATCTGCAGAAACATTCAGAACAATCCTTCACAAGATTCCTGTTAACTCGGTCCCTTAAGTTCCAGATTTCTTTGCTGGTTCTGTAAGTGAGCTTGCAGACATAATTTAAGCTTACTTGATTCTTTTACGTATTCCTTTCAGTATTTGGTGAAAAACCTCCCAGCAGAAAAGCCCAATACCAGTTTGAAAGTACCCTGTATGCAGCACATCCCCAGCAATCAGGGCATGATGACCAGAACAGAAATTACTTTTTTTTTTTTTTTTTTTACAGGATAGCTCTACTTCAGTGAGGTTTGCAACTGCTAAGAAAAATGTGGGCAATTTTGACATCCTTTCAGGAAGAAAATGGAATTTTTCTGAGAGTCAGTGCTTGTAAGATCTTGTTATGAATTTCTAATAACAGTGATTTTTGATACGTGTACATGCATAATTTTCATTATCACAATAGAAACAAACTGCTACTGATGCAAGATTCCCAAAATCTTCTTAAAAACATCCAATGATATTTTTAATTAATAGAGAATGAACAGAGAAACTGAATGCCCTCAATGCATGCAAGAAAAGCTTGCTTAAGTAAAACCAGCTAAACTAATCAATTCTGAACTTTAATTCAAGCAGCATAACAATAGTGTCAAGATTTCAGCCACACCTGGTCTGAAAGTTGATAATCCTGTTAAGACACTTCAGTTAACTACAAAAGTAATTAAGCACTCATTACCTAACTTTATTCAAGTGTTACAGGTTTGATGTGGTTTTGACTTGTTTCATGAGCTTCAGTTATCAAGTTATTTTCCACTGACTGCTTTTTCTAGTCTTATGTGAGTTGGTGGTTTTACATCCTCTTGTATTTGCTTTAGCAAGCACACTCATTTAGAGTCTGTAAATGGAGTGTAAATTGCCTCATCTTTTCTCTTAACTATTATTAGATCTTACTTGAGAGAACAGAGCCATTAAACTATTTCTAAGGCATAATTTCTGTATAAAGAAATGGAATAGAGGGAGACTGAAAGCTGGGCAGAACCTGAAACGAGGGAGTTAAACGCTTCAGATGTTATATTTTCAGCTTTTAAGGTGCCAGCAAAAATCCTGAGCTTCAGTACTACTTTTCGACTGATAAAGGCAGTGATCCCATCAGCATCCTGTGAGATAAAATGGTGACCTTGCTTCTTGTAAAGGAGTGGGCTTGCCTTTGTTGTAGCCCTGTAATTTCAAGGGAAAGTAAAAAAAACTATGAAGTGCCACTAGATTCTAAGTTATCTTCTGACTATAATGTGCTTTTATTTAAAACTGGCGTGTAAGCCTATCAAGGTAGATACATTTGTGCTAGTGTCCCCTCTATTTAATGACTAACCTGCAACTTGAACCATCAACTTCTGAGAGGCTGATTTGATATGTGTTATCTGGGAACAGCCTGATATAGAAAATAACAAGAGATGGCCAAGCTGAGTATTTATATGATGTTCTTTTGGGAAAAGAAGTACAAAAAATCCATATGATCTCAGTGAAATTTGGTTTTTGTTTCTCTGTGTTTTGGAGAGTATTGGGTATGTAAATATTCTTCTCCCCAGCCCCTCCGTATTTTCTTTCAGTAGACAAGTTTCACCACCTGTAATTATTTTCTTTTTGTTAGAAAAATAATTATGTCTCTTGAATCATACATATGTGAACTAACACAGAAAATGGAATGTATTTAATATTTCTGAAGGGAAGAAATATCAGTTCAACATGCCTACTGAACTCACAAATTCACAAAATACATTGTCTGTAAGATTACTGTGATGTTATGCCCACGGTTCTGTTAGCAGTTCTCTAAAAATCATAATTTCACCACTTCTCATTCCTGATTTATCTGAACTTTGGAATTAACGATTGCGGCTAATTACACTTCAGAGTTCAAACCTCATAAATGAGGGGAAGGAAAAAGATGTCACCCACAGACTTGACCCATGTTCAAGATCTTGTCTGAGGACGAATCAGTCTTGATTGGCATGGGGTACTTTGCTCTTTTAAAGGCAGGGCAGCATAGGAAACCTTGAGATGGAATTTAGACTATCCCAAGGCTTGGCAATAACTCCTGTGTTAGGGACTCTTCTTCCCCCCGTCCTCCCTTTCATGGAGTTTGCCATTGCTGTTGGGGGTAGATTTCAAATTTAAATGTAAAATTCTCTTTGAAACTCTTTTTTTGAATTCTTGTTAGGGATTTGGACTTGTGAGTTGATTCCTTTTTGTGGCAAAAAGACCTGAAAGGCACATTATGGTTTTCCAGTCTGTTTTAAACACTGTTTTATGAGAAATTGAGGCTTTCAACAATTGTAAAGGAATAAGACACCCCTGAAACCTGAACTTATTAGATTTTACAGATAAAGCTATTGATATTTTTTGGACTTTCAAACAAAATGCAGGTAAAATATCCTCAATTGAAGGAGATTGTATCTGTGCTTTTGAAGTTCCTTTCATTCCCTGTATAAATGAGTACAAAATGCCTCTTGAGCATAGGCATGTAGAGCAGAAATAAAATGATCAAAAGGATTTCCAGCTCTCAGATGGCTAATTCTTCTTTCTCTGCACGAAAATCTGTAATAAATTCAAATTCCTGTGGAAAGTACTTTTGAGTAGACTTGTCATCTCCAAAAGTTATCCATGTGTGTTACATATTTGGTTTGTGCCTTGATATCGAACTTGCTTTTTTGGAAAATGCAGGGTAAAGGAAGCACCTGGGTGTCTTATGCTCAACACAGGCTGTTCAGCCTATAATAGATATAAAATAAGATGTAGTTGAGCCAGTCAAGAGAAATAATAGCCAGTCTAGGTTTAATTTCTAATTCAGTTCTATTCCTAGAATTAATTTGTAAGTGATTATATCAAGGAAGTGAAAGAATGATACCTACAGAATTAATCAGAAATTCTCCTTTCAAGCATTATTAGCAAATAAAGATTTCAGGCATGGTGCTCAGGTGTCTGGCTGCACAGCTTTGAGGATGAGGACTATGAAAAGATAGTTGTTCCTTTGCAGTCCAGAGCCATGGGATTGCCTGCCAGGGGAGGATACAAAGAGTAGCCTTAACTTTAAACATGTTTTTAACCTTGCAGTACTAGAAATGTTAGTTTGAAAACGTGAATTTCAGGCACCATGTATTTGCGGAAAATCTGAGTATAGAAGAGAGTAGGAACTGATTAAATGGTTCTTTTAACCACTGTGGGAGATGCGTTACTAGACTTGTATGGATATTTGGTTTGACTCAAATTTCTTTTGTGATGCCATGAGACTCTGAAAGGAACACCTGTGGTTTATTTTCTTTTGGACTACTGAGCATAAAACTCCTTAAAGGCACTCAGAACACTTCCAGATGTATTTCTACAGTCTTCACATCAGTCTTTCTTACAAAATAAAGTGAGTTTGAAATCCTTAATTAAATTCTGGAACCAAAAATGTTGTCTATACCAGAGCTCCTCCTGTGAAGCCTTAAAAGACAATATTTATCATGTACTTATTAAAAAGTTAATTATCTTATATGCTTGTCTCTAATTGTGACCTTAATCTTGAGTTTTCTATCATTCCCAAAGTCCATATTTTAAATTATATTAATAACATTATATGCACACACAATTAGAAGGTAGAAAGAATTTATAATGTGGCTTTTTATGTATTTTGTGTTGTAAGAAAGCTAATCTCGTCTGCACAGGAAGCAGACCTCTATCGAATATCTGGAAAATTCCATGGATCTTGAAATTAAACTGTTGTGATTTACTGTGAGGCATAAAATTTGTGAGCACAAAGAGAGGTTCTCCCAGTCACTTGAGTGTTTTGGGAAAAATAGGTTCCCCATGCTGTGAAAAAGAAGTGGAACTTTGGGGGTAGCTGTCCATCCATGAAAGGAAGCGCAGACTCCCTGTTCCAGAATCCGTGGGCCGTCAGTGCCACGGGGACTGTTGGACACCGAAGAGTTCTGCTGTATGCAGATCTGTTCTCTCTACTTGTGCTCGTTGTTCTGAAAGCAGTGGGGGCAATGAAACGCTCAGCTGCTTTTTCAGACTCATGAAAACATCTATGTTTTAATGTATACAATATAAAATACGTGTAAGTAGAAATACAGTATCCTCTCCATGAAGTATTAGTGTTAGCAGATTTATTTCTTCAGTACCTCTTTTCTTTTTTCCTATGTTTATTTTGGTATTGATTTTTGCTTTTATTTCAATCTTAGCATCATAGAACTGACTTCAGTAATTCTGTTTAGATGATGCACTTCTGGTAGAATTCTTGGAATCAGACTTATCAAATTGCTTTTTTAATGATGGTTTTCCTCTGGGGTTTTAGCTGGTGAGTTTGTGCAATATGTTTTAGAAACTATATTGCTTTCTCTGGGAAATGGTTTATTCATACAGCAATAACCCAAACACATTTTATTGTCAGAAATTGCATAAAATTCAGTTGTGGTGCCTCTGCAAATTTTCTTCTATACAAAGAATGAAAATATCTTGCAGTGAAAGATCATGACTCACTGGCATTGGTAATTACACAGCTCTTTTAAGTTTAAATATTAAAACTATGCTCTACTACCTAAAAATGACAATAGTTTTCACTTTATCTCACAGTCACAAAGAGAGTTTCAGTAGTTTAGGGAGATGATGATGATGAAGGAATTCTGCCAGATTTGTAGATGTTGAGAAAATTCTTCCTCTGTTTGTACTGGTACTTAAGAGATTGTGTTCATATCAGATAACAGGTGTTCCATTGAGAATATGAACAGGATAAAATATCCAAAAACTTAGTTATTATTAGTGCTTGGCAGCTTATATTACTGCCATACATAATATTGTAAGATGATGTGATGTGCAATACCAATTTTTGTGCCTCAGACTTTTTACAGATGTATTTGGAAAGGTCATTGGAAAAATCTGATTAATTTGATTCACTGCCATTTCAACAACTACGGAGCTCATGTTATTATAGTATCTATTATTTAGTTTCTTTTTCTTCAGTGCTCTCTCTACATTGACAGAATCTAACTTAGCCTGATACCTTACAGCAACTCTTCTATTTTCAAAAATATCCATTTTAATTTGAAAATGCCACTAGTGAATGAAATACTGTCTTACTATATTACCTAAATGTTTTACACTTACAGTGATGTTCCAGTAATAATAATAATCATCTCAAACTATTTCTATGACTTTCTTACCTTGGTGTATTTGCTGGAATGCAAAATCAGTGGGAGATTGCTGTCCTTGATGTGTGTGTAAAGACTTTCTACGAGACTCTTACTGGGAGTTTTTAAGCTTTCCTTTTTTGGCTTTCTCACCAGCCCATGGATTGGGGGTTGTAGGGAGCAGCAGCAGGAGGAGGAGGAAAGCTGCAGCAACCACAGCTCCAAGGAATGTGCGGGAATAGGGAACCCACACCTCTGAGAGAGTGGGGGAATGCCCACAACTACCTTTAGCTTGAGAGGATTGCAGCTTTTGGGGATTAATTCTTGAAGGGTCCTTAGAAAATTAGGAGGTGTGTGTTAATACCTTGTGAAGTTGAGGTTTATGTATGTTATTGCTGGTATTGATTCTGGGCATTTCCTGCCTGTGCTGCTGATTGTGTTGCTAATAAATCAAAGTGCTTTGATAGTGAATTGATTGGTAGGTTTTGAATTGAGTAGCTTTCCTCCAGACAAGGTACTTAATATTGATTAACACATTCAAAAATTTTAGGAGTAATCCAGCAGCAGCAGTTTAAATGCAGTTAAACCAGTTTGCTGGTCTTTCTCTCCCATTATTCTGTGTGGCTGCTCCTAATTGGATTTACATCATAGCTAAAAACCACCTAACCCTAACTTCATTAGTGACCCCCATGGAATGCAAGGTAGATTTCAGATCTTCATCATAAGCATTCAGTTAAGCAATCGTCCACAAATCAGCTAAACGTTATTGCATTTTATTTGTACTTCTGTCATGAGCAATTAGTGTTAAAAAAACCAAAC
Source organism: Dryoscopus gambensis (assembly GCA_013389985.1). Lineage (NCBI taxonomy): Eukaryota > Metazoa > Chordata > Aves > Passeriformes > Malaconotidae > Dryoscopus > Dryoscopus gambensis. Next base: position 39,627 of record WEIT01019515.1, on the reverse strand, counting down.
AAAAACCCCTCACAAACAGACACACACACAGGTACATGCACACCCTCCCTCCCCTGCAGCATTACTGAAAATATTTTCTAGGCAGCAAAGTTTGGGGGAAAATGTAACCAAAAACCCACCCAGCTGCCTGCCTTGGGCAGCTGCTTCTCATTCTGTCAGTAATTGCCTGCATTCTAGGTGCTTCTCTCAGGACTGCAGTGAAATTGCATGCAGAAGGCCTGACTAAGTGGTCACAAGGGTCTATTCTGGCTTTAAAATCTAAGAAATTACTGGCTCCTGAAGGTTGCTAAACCCATTCAATTTCTACTGAATGAACTGGAATTGAGTGTACTGAGTTCTTTGCAAGGAAGCACTTTTTATAAAGAAGCCTTCAAAGATTTAATAAGCTATAAAAGGTGAGATTGAATCTGCTCTGATTAGCACCTGTAAATGAGCTTGAACTGACTACAGTGATCAGATGCTGACAGCCCCCTTCTGCATAAAAGTAAAGATAATTACCCAAGAAGTAATTTCCTGGATGGGTTTAGCCTTTCAGAGCGTGGTTTTTCTGTATGTATTGCTGGCTGGAAGTTCCTGTCATGCTGAAACTCAGCATTTGGCATTGTTTCTTAATTTTGTACCTACAGAAGGCAGCAGGAAAATTTCCAGTGACTGCTGTGAGTTTTGAGTTGGGATCTGATCAAATATTCTGCGGTATTTTTTTATCACTAATGGCAAGTACATGATTTGGTTTTCAAGTCTATGCGAACGGTGGTGGATGGGGAAAAGAGAGCAGACGGTTTTAAGTTTTTTAATCTGTTTAGAAGGCTTCAGGTTCAGGGTGTCTTGGAGCCCCTGGGATGTTTACAGTTCATGAACTCATTTACGATCAATTTTCTGTGACTTTTTCAGCCATATGTTGACATCCTGTAGCTTGTGGTTATTTTCCAGTTGACAAACTGGTGCTGGAACATGAATTGTGTACTTCTGAGTCTTCAATTAAACATAAAAGTATTTGTAAGGAACTAGGGAAGAAAAGAAGCTTTATAATGGTTCTCTCCAGTGTAAGCCTCAAACTGATGAGACAGAGCAGGTCAGCTTCCTAGAAATGTTTCTCACCAGGGTTTCCTAGCCAAGGTACGCCCCTGGCAGTCTCCAGATAGCAAGCAGGTCAGTTGTGTCCGCCCTGTGTTCTCCTAGAAGTCCAAAATCCTTTCTGAAACACAAACCCCAATCACATTGTGGCAACATAGTTGCATGGAAAATTATATCCTCCTAGCCATGATAGGTGTGATGTTAAACACAGGCTCTCCAGAGAGTGGCACCATAGGTCCTGAATTCTGATATATTGTCACAAGGTCTTCATCAGAGAGCCCTCTAGCAAGAGCAAGATGAACCGTGGTTCCTGTCTATTAAAAACAGAAAGTGTGAGGAATTTTTTTCCAAATTATAATGTTGTTTGGGTTTTGGTTTGCATTTTATTTTTTGCGAGATGAGTGCTTTAAGGGCAAGGGCCTGAGTAAAGTGAACTGTTTCAGGCGTATCTTCATATATCAAAAGTTGTGGTTTCCAATAATTTCCAATATATCTGCACAAATTAAGTAAGAAACTCTTGCCTTGAGCTTACTTAAATTAGATTTAATATTGATTTTGATGGTGGATAAAAGCTGTTTGGACCCGAGCTATTTTCAGAAAATGTCTGTAATCAACTAATAAGCTTTATTCTTGGATTGTGTTGGACTAACAAAGCTTTAGAACTGGTAAAATAATGTATTCATGGAGAGCTGACCTTTCTGTATTTGGATCCTTACATCAGTCTTTTCTGAAATATATACTTTTTTTATACTTTTAAGAACTAAAATACAATTTTTCTTTCAGGAGTGTCTCCTAGTATGGTTTATTTTTCCTGTTTTACAGTGGTTCTTCTAACTATATGAAGTAGCAATTCAAAATTATTTGTACACATTGAAAGAATTTGAAAATTATTTCCTGATTATATGGAGACAACTTTCAAAAGCAAGTTTTATTTGATATTTGTTTTCCGTAATAATTGTGTAAAGTTATTGCTTCTTATTGAGTAAACTCTGTTACTAGAATAGCTTTGAAAAGTGTGCCAAAAAAGAACTGCAATCTTGTCAAACTACGTTCTATATAGAATTTAAATGAATCCAAATTTGAGAGTCATCTATTTTAAATTGTCTTTCATTGTGGCAGAACAAACAACTGAGTTTTGAATGTGACACAGCTGCAGAAACTCTCAAACCACAAAAAAGCCCCAGACGAAAAGCCCTGTAATGGTAAATTTGTAACTGTGGATGGCTATCTGAGTCACTCTCAAAGTAAAGGGAAATCAGGTTTTACTTATATCAAACAAAGTTAGAATATAAAAAAAAAAATGCTAAAAGGGAGGTGCTTCCCCAAGGGGAAAGGCAGGAGCTGAGTGGACACCCCCTTTATTAGAAATCTGTGTCAGCTGAAGAAAGCTGAGAAGTTTGGATTCCTTCTGACACCAAATGAATTTGTGCTTTCTCTCACTGTGATGGTTTTGGCCAAATCTAGGGGAAACGTCCAAGGGGAACGTCTCCTAAAAAGGAGATGCCACCCCTCCCCCCTTATCAGGTTCGGGAAAAAAGAAAATTCTCCTCGGAGGAAGGTGAAAGAGAAAATGAAACTATTTATTTAACAAACAGTGAAGTTAGGAGCCACAACAACAAAAAAATAACAAAGCCTCCCACTGAGGGGAGGGAACCTGAAAGATTTGAAAGTCCTTCTGTGGGTGCGGTTTCCCCTTCTCTCCCGTGACGCTGGAATCAGAGCTGGCCGGCACGGGGTGCGGGGGCCCCCGAAGGCGGTGGAGCTCCGTGGGTCTCTGATGCTCTGATACTCCTGGTGACAGGATTCCGTAACTTAGCGAGCTGGTCTTCTTCTAGGATAGCAGGATGGCCTTCCTAGTAGTTCTCTCAGCTTCCCCTTTCTGGGCTCTTCTCCTCTCTCTTATGTGTTATCTCACCGAGGGTCAGCTGGTCTCTGACCCTCAGTGGAAACACCTGATTTGACACACCTGTAACTCATCCAGGTCAAGTGGGGGCTGAATAATGTGGGATACAGCACAAATCACCCCATGACACTCGCTCATGGAGATACTGGAGAGTGTTTCCGCAGAGCTGCATTTGCTCAAGAGAAACACTCAAGGGTGTGCTTCTCTGCTGAGTTTAAGTCCATAAATTGTAGCTTGAACTCTAACAGCTGCTGGAAGACACAGGAATATTTGACTTTTTGTTAGTACTGCACATTAGCTAAAATTTTGCTGGGAATGGAGAAAGATATTTCTTGGGCTGCCACAGGTACATTGTAATTACTGGCATGCTGTGTTCAGAGAAATGGAAGACAAAGTACCTGGGATTAATCATCTGAGAACAAGATGGTTCTTCCAAGTTCTGTGGTAAGATTTCACAACTTTTTCCCCTGTTTTGGTACAGGGGCTTTGCAATGGTTCAGTTATTTGCTCTTTATACTGGATAGTGTTGCAGGCGTCAGTAAAAGTTTGAGGCAGTGCAGTGGTGGTGTATGTGCTTCAAGCAAGAGATGGGGTTTTTTTCCCCTTTAAAGACCTTATATTAAAGAGATTAAAGGAATACTCTACAAAAGTGTATCCTCCTGCTTTTCTTTCTGTTGCCTTATTCATACTTGGTGTCCTCCATTGTTTCGTTTGGCTTTTAATATTATTTCAGGAATATTTTGCCCCTGATGCATTACTTCCTTTATTCAAGCCTATTCATTTTCTAACTTGCTTCTCCATGTTGTACCTCTTTTGTAGGTTTTTTGTGTTTACTGTTCTTGGCAGATATAGCTGTCACATAGTCCACGGGTTCTCATCTTCTGCTGGTAGTTCCTTTGATACCTTGGTTTTCAGAGCTGAACCCTCTTTTCTGAATCCTGTGGGCTTCAGAGTGCGTTTATCTGGACAAAAAGAAGCGTGTAATAGGCTTTTTGCCTCCAGTCAGTTGACAAATTATGGTTAAAATAAAGTAATATTATGCCAATGGATGAAAAAAAAAATCCAGTACAAAGCACTGCCTATGCTTTCACTCTACTTTCACTGGGATTTTCCTAGAAAATTGGAGGTCAAGTGTAAAACTATGTAATGGGAAAGCATCCTTTGCTCTTCCTCCTTGCAGCTTTACCAGGTGAAATGAACCTATAAAAACTGCACACGTGTCTGTACCTGAAAATGGAATATATGAATTGAAAGTTATATTTGTAAAAAATGTAGAAAGGTGGTGGGATACTAATGACTGAGTTCTTTAGAGCCTTGTTTTACTGTTTTCAGCTCTGGTACATGGATACGATGATGGGGGATGTGTGTTCTCTTAAATTTAAATTCCTTAAATTCCTGATGATAATACAATTTTTTATTTCTTTTTTATCTTTTCCATAAAATAAAAAATAACATGCACAATAGGGTCTATTTGTGATCAGAATTTCTGGTACTAGGAGATAACAGACATATTGTCATTAAATAGAACAATTAATGTTCTTTAGAAGGTGTACTTTTCATCATAATTTGAATGACTGACTTATTATGGGTTCTGGAAGATACTGATTAATTTATTCTTCTAGTTAGGGGGAATTTGACTTGGTGGAAGTTAGTGAGGCTTTTACAAAGTTTTAGGTGTTTGTATTGCACCTTGAATAAACTCTTCTTTTAATGCCAGGAGGCCAAAATCCTGCAATGGGAGAAGAGTGCAGGGGGCCCTCGGGAGGGGGCTGCTGTGCGCTGAGGGCAGTGAAACCAAGTGCCAGCACCTCCCCCCCATATCACCCCTAATAACACAGAGGAACAGTTGGGACTTTGATCTGTTTTCCCAGTTGTAAGGAATCAGGAAATCTGGCTCAAATAGCTCCTTTTCCTGCACTAACGGGCTGGGAAAGATGAGAAAGCAAAGTGGTTTAAGGCTCTGATCTGAACCTTGTGATGCACGCCCTAAGAGGTGTTGGAGATTTCAGTCAAAAGGTTAATTTAAGGCAACTGTGAAGTTTAATTTTACAGTCTGTCTTGCACTGTTAGGGGGAGAAGTTAGTTTAGCAGTAGATTCTGGGGGATGAAATGCAAGATCAGACCTTCTGCAGTTGATCTCTGCTCCATTGTTTTCAGCAGTAGACAGTTTTATTTGAATCTAACAAGCAGCAATGTTTGCACAAACACTTGGATGCATACGGAATTATGGAGGAAATGTATTTCTGAAACAGACTATTCCCTCTGCAAATGCCTGGGGAAGAGAGAGGCTTGAGGTGAGAATAAGTAAGGGGGTCTGTGTTTATTGCATCTTGCGATTGTTGTCCGGGGTGCCACACCCCTCACCATGGACTTTAAAGTGATCCTAAGCATTAATTTAATTGTGTTTGGAGTGCGAGTGTCACTTAGTAAAAGTAGATGCCCTGACAACAAATTAGGATCAGGATGTGTCAGAATGCTCATCTTTAGTGACTTGTTGTCAGTACGGAGAGTTTCTCAGAGAAAGCTGAGGAAACATATTTGGCTGGCAACAATTTTTGCTGGTGTGTTACAAGATTACCTTCCCTATGTCTTTTATACTCTGTGCCATTTAGGGGCCATAAATGTGCCTCATGATTCTTCTCCTCTTCCTCTTGGGACAGACTATTTGAAAGGGCACAGCTTTTAGACATTCAAGGTTCATAATTGCAAATTAGCACCAATCTTTATGCGCAGAGTTCTATTTTTATCACTAAGAAAAACATGATTATGTGACATGAAATCTCAGGTTTTTACTGTACCAGACTCTGGATGCTGTAATTAATGTAAAGAATAGTTAATGCAAAGAAATCTACTATGTATGTATAGTACTGCACTTTAATTAGAACTTTAAAAATGCCGTAATGTCACAAAAATCATACTATTACTGTGGCAGAACCTTTCTTCACACATTTGTTACATTGTTTTGTCTTGTTCAAAAACTTAGTGCTTACAGCAAGAAGGACAGCAGACTTTTTAATTGACGGGGGGCATTATTGTTTACTAATAGTGGATATGAGTCAAAAATCCTGAGTTCAAGTCTCAAATTTTGGAAACTTGAGTTTTTGGTCACTGAACTATTTTAAATTTAAATGGTAGTAAATTAAATAGTAAACAAGCAGAACATGAACTGTTAGCTCCATGGTAAGTAAAAATACTGCAAAAATGTAATGAGGACTAGCTACAGCATTAAAAAAGTACTGTAGATAAAATAGCCAAGCTGTTTTTAGTGTAACACTAGAAATTCCAGAAGATACCAAGGTCAATCAGCCAAGAGTAAATCAGTATTTAATACACTTCTTGCTGCACCAGAAAAGGCACTCCAGTATGGACTTAGATCAGAAGGTAATTGTGCAGCATTGCAGCAAAAGTGTAGCATGTAAATTTTTGGGTTTCATACTAATTTTTGTAAATTACTAGCTTTGGAAAGAGTTCATAAGAGTCAAATGTTTGGACACAACATATAGGAATTAAAATGTATCTGATAGGAGTAATCTGTTTATAGTCCAGTTACAAAAAAGGATGGTGAAAGTGAGTATTTTAGACCGTAAGCCTGTTTTAGGCTCTAAGCTCTGGGTTCCTTCACCCAAAATATTGGTGTTCCATAATTATTTTGAGCAGTCTTAAGAGTATTCCAAGTTGTGCAGGGTGGAGGTGGCTGTGCTGTCCCAGCTCATGGCTTTCTCAGAGCTGGCATTCTCCTGGTGAATCACCCCTGCGTTGGATGCTGTCTGCTCCCACAGTGTCTGACTGGAGGACTCCAGCCTGTCTTGCAGGATAATTTCAGACCCCTTTACACATCTGAAGTGGTCATACTCTGGCCCCAGATCTTCCTAACTTGAGTCTTGCTAGTTGTCTGTGATGTGCTAAGCCAAAAGTAGCTGAGAAAAGTGTTGATGTGCAGTGCTTTAGGATAAATAATGTTCTTTATTTTACTGAAAAGAGTAGCTATTTATAGCATTTTCACTCTCCCAGAAAATTAGGTTGCAGACAGCTGAATTTTCTAGCAGTTATGCAAATTTGTGAGAGAGCTTGGACTTACTAATGCTGATCAAGTAATGAAGCAACACAAATATTATTTTTTTTGGATTTCTCAGGTTTTGGAGACATCACAGAAATGCTAATCTGACCATCCTCCAGAAGTGCTGTGTAGTTCCACAGAGCAGAAGGGCTCTCAGGCACAAGTTTCAGGGAAGAGGGGGAAGCAGAAATTTATTTGGCTGAAGGGATGATGAGAGTCCAGCTGGGTCAGGTGGGAAGGACAGGGACTGACTCCTCCTGGATGCTGAGGGACTGCTTGGTGGTGGCCCGGGCTAGAACTGGCACAGAAACCTGAGCCTTGCTGCTTCTCTGCTGAGTCCCAGTTCTCCCTGAGCTCTACATCTCTGCTTTGCCAGTGAGGAATCTTTAGATGCATAAGGCAAATGTGAATTCCCGTGTATTGTCCTGATAGTAAAACCCTCCGGATTGATATAATCACACCAGTCAGAGTTAAGGCAGGGTCATGATTTACTTCAGATGATTCCATGAACCTTTTGTTCATCTGCACACATAATTGAAAGCCAGGCCCCTTTGTAAATGGCATTTTAAAGAGTCTGACATTTAGTCAAGGTGACCACCAGCTGGTAACTTTTGGAAAAATCAATAATGCAAATAGTGATGTGTTAGGAGAAATACCACAGCGAGATCATTTTTAGAATAAAGCTCATCCTACTTGCATCATTGTCATCCTCCTCCCCACCCCTGCTTTGCAAAAAGGGAAAAAATCACTGCTTTAACTACTCTGCGTGCTGTGTGACACTGCAGTGACTGCTTGTATGGGCAGTCTACCAGTCAGAGCCTACCAGTCAGTTATTTGGCTGTGTTAGTGCAGGGCAGCAGTCTGGTTTTAAGCTTGCGTACTTTTCTTTTGCTAGCAGCAAAGCTGTCAGGATAGTAAATGAAAGCAAGGCTCGTGATTTTGAAATGGATGGTCTGAATCACGTATCAGCAGGCATTCTGTTAATATGGTTATGCTATTTAACAAGACAGTCTCCAGTCTAGCAAAGGAGGATATGTTGCTTTTGTTTCCAAAAGTTAAAGCCTAGACAAAACAATATTTAATCAAGGAAGAAGATTAAAAAATACTATAGAGCGTATAAATAATTCTGGTTTTTCCTGCTGACAAAATACTTGATCATCAAATAGAAGTCATGCTTGAATTCCAGTTTGTATTTTTGTAATAACATATTTTAGTGCCACTGCAATGTTAAACATAAGTTTGTTCTATACCATCTACAGGAAGCCCCTTTCTGAAAGGAAGGAAGATTTTATAGACTCACATGAGACAATGCATCTGTGCTAAGTTCTTTAGCAGCATCTGACAGTTCTACTCATGATGAAAAAATGTGGAGCTGAGAATGACAGAATACATTGAGAATGAAGCTAAAACGTAGGAAATGTTGTCTATTGTCTCAGGCTCTATTAAGAGGAGCACTGTAAAAAATGAAATACTACATTTAATATATCTGCAGTTACAGTGTGTGCAGCAAAATAGGCAGCAGGAGAGATTTGTGCAGGAAGATGCCCTGTAGGATGCCCATCTTTTCTGAACTTTATCAAAACCAAGAGATTCTGTAGGTGACATGGGAAGACAGAAGGCAGCTCACCAAGCCTGCCCTGTCCTGATCAGCAGGGGAGCACCCTGGCTGGCTGTGCCGCGTGCTGGGCAGTGCCTTCCTGCAGGCTCCGCTGTCACAGGGGGAGAGCTTGTCCCACCGCTGCCTGCAAACGTATTCCTGTCCAGGGGAATGGATCCGGGCATCCTACGCCTCTGTGTTCACAAACACACATCCCAAAATGAAACACACAAGTGCTCCTAAGCATTTGTTGGCTGGTTTTTTCATTGTTAGTTTTATTTCTAGTTTTTGTTTGTTTAGCTTTTATTTATTGGGGATTTTCGAATCGATATAGTGCCAAAAAGGCTTCACAAGGGCCGTGATTTTGGCATCTCTTTTTCCAGAAGTCATGAACACAGGAAACTTTGGTTTTTTGCATACTGCTGCTAGTCAGAAAAAAGAAATCTGACCTTAACATCTGATGACTGATCTTGAAAGATGAGAGAAATCACATAAATATTCATTGTAAAACTGTAATAGCTGGGTTCACTGTGTTGGATGATCACACTCTTGTATGAGTGTGTTTTCTTCTATATGGAGACATTAAAATCCATATAAAGATAGTAAAAGGTCAAGTAATCTCTTAGCACAGTAGGCAGACTCTCACCCTGTGGAAGTGGAGCTTCAGGACCTGCTTCCATAGCCTTGGCTCATGTAAGCCAGGAGAAAGAGTCATTTGACCAGATTTTGCCATGGCAAGACCAACAGTCTGCTCAAGTGCATGAATGTCTTCTGGGGAGTGTTGTCACTTCTCGAAACTGGATTGGAAAAGATAGAATATGACTTCCTCAGTAGATGGACACCCTGGAGGTGGTTCAGCTTGTCATGCCAGATAAGATATGTCCTTTGCCTTTGTATTAAAGTTCATCTATGTTTATTCGACTCAGATAAAATTAGACAAGGAAAGTTTTAAAAAACACACCAAACTCAAACAACTCAGCCTAAATGAAAAGCTCTGTCATGTGCCACAGTAGATAACAACATTTGATATCCATGTCAAAATCTTTATTTTGAAATTTAAAAAGAAAAGATCATGAATATAAATGCAGTGGTAAAGGCAGTAAGTTTATTTTCCTTTAGTCTTTAGTACTGTATCACTGCTCCAGTTCTGTGATAGTCTCTAAATAGTTGATGAAGATGGTAATTCCCTGTTTATTGAAAAGCGAAAGTGAGCCTTGTGTACTAACTACTTTTCCCTTCTCATTTTACATTTGTACCAACAGTGTTTGGGAGCTGGGGAGTCCAGTAAGAGTTTTGAATAATACAGTCCTGTTTCTTTTTCCTGCCATAAAATGGCAAATATCTTTCTCTAAGTATCCTGTAGATTTAATAGTCTTTTTCTTAACACTTGTTCCCTGCCTTAAATCAATGTATGCTGATTTCTACATTCCTTTAGCAGGCTTTTGTCTTTCTCAAGGTTCTTTTTCACTGTGAATTGGGAGTTCATTCTGGTGTCTGACATTTCTGTGGGCAGAGGTCTATTGCACCAGTTGCCTCTTCTCTCCAGCATTAGTGGCCCTGCCTGGAGTCAGGCTGTTCTTTGGCCTCTGCCCCCATGTCTGGTTTTTCTCACACTTTTAATTTGTGCCTATCGGTGTCACAGTGAACAGTTAATGCATAAGTACTCAGTCATGTTAGTGCTCATATAGATTTTACACCACGTGTCCAGCTGCATGCAGTTTTAAATGAAAATGCCCAGTACATGATAATTAATTATAGACACAGTAGCTGTTTTTATATTCTTTGAAGAGCATTTGAGTGAGAGTAAAGCCTTTGTGGCTTTCGAGGTGAACAAAGCCATTCTCATCAATAACATGCTCTTGTGCCACCCTGTCTGATTGCTGGATTTGGACACCTCTATAAATAATAACAATTATATGATGCCCATCAGCCCAAACCATTCTGTATTTCTGTGATGAAGTACAATTTGCTGTGTAATCTTCAGTGTCCTTTTTAAACGTAGAGCTGAGGGCTATTGGGAGGTAGATTGTTTACAGAACTTTTTCTCCTCAACCCTGTGTAATTATTTTTCCACTGGCACTTCCAGTCACAAACTGCTATGTTTTGTGGTGCTCTGTCATCAGAAGGATCAGCCCTCTTCCAAAAAGCCTGATGTGAATGAAAGTGATAACTATTTCCTAGAATACACTGCAGATAAAAGAAAATGTAATTGCTTCAGACTGGAAAGTTAAACATAACAAATGTTGTCATCTTTTATCAATGATAACAACAGGTGAAATAAAGAAGGATGGGAAGAATTTTCTTGAGATTATGCAGGGTGTGTTGTAATTGTCTGTGACAGGCTGAACCCGAGGCTGGTCCTGACCCTTTTTTAATATATTTACTCATAGGAGACTAGAAAAGAAAAGCTATGACTTTCCCAGAGTTGGTACCACATGCTTTGGGACAGTCTGGTTTTGTTTGGCTTGTCTCATGAATAAATTTTCATCATGAAATAGCTCTATCAGGTTCAGACACAAACATTTATTTGCTGATGATCTAGTCTACTACTATACAAAATTCAACTCCTATTAGTCTGCAGATGAAATATATTTATATGGTAAAATAGTTATGGTCACAGAGAGATACTGTATAAAAAGGACCAATTTTTTATGCTTTTCTAAGGGTAGCTGGGTGATATGGAAGAGATGATTTATGAGCTTGATGCAATAAGCAGTGGCTTGAAGGCTTGAGAGACTAAATAATGCATAAAGGATTCAAAATATTTATTTGAGGGGAGAAGGAGAAGAAATTACTTTGAGATTTTGTATAACTTCCAGTAACACACTAGTCTTGCATCATAGATTACTCCCTTTTACTAACTTGTCAAATGTATAAATTAAAGAAACAGCTGGAGAAATTCCACAGCAATATTACAGTGCTCTCTTCCATTCTTTTTCACTAAAAAGCATCTATGTAAGTTTTTATTGATTCCTAATGAGATAGCTGAAGTTTTAAGCAGCTGTCTTGTTTAGCCTCTATTTTTATTAGGCAAATACCAGGTGTTCTAGATACCAACCACCTCTTGTGGACTAAATCAGTGTTGTATTTTCATTTCTGAAAGCAGTTCCTGTATTCTTAATGACTTTATTTCTTAGATGAACTTCTTTTGCCCTGTCAGGCACTTTCTGAAATATTTAAGATGTTATTTTTCTTACATCATCTTTTGCCATCAATGTTATTCTTAGAGATCATGGAAACCACGTTTGTCAGCATTTATGGTGTCCTTCTGATGGACTTTTTCATTGCTTTTCAATTTCTGCTTATTTCTTATTACTGCAAGCAAAAATCATATGGTTTGGTGGTCTTTTCATTTTGCAGTCACTTTCACAGAATCACAGAAGGGTTTGGTTGGGAAGAGACCTTTAAATATCATCTCGTTCCAACCCCCCTGCCGTGGTCAGGGACAAGAAATGCCCTGACCAGGTATCTGTGGGCAGATGAGGACAGCCAGTCCCTAACTTTTGTTACCACCATAATGCTCGTGGCCTTTAGGGACACTCTTTTAGGTGTTGAAGGGGGAATGTAAATTTAAGAAAATTTAATGTTACTCTATAGCCATTATTTAGAATAAATAATTATTTTTACACTAGTTTTAAGTTTTCTTCTTAAGAATTTTAGAATGAGAACTAGTATGTATAATAGTAGTAGTATGAGTAAAAAATATATTAATCTGTAAATATCTTAAACATACATTTAGGCTTTTCCTCCGTATCTTTTTGGGATCTCATGAGGTGCTATACTATGCACCAGATTTTAAACAGACCTTTTGTGTTAAATGAGATAATGCAGAGTGGAGGACATACATAGCATTTTAGGTAACCTACTCGGGAATTTGTGGTATTTATGTTCAGTCATAATCCTCAAATTTTTAAGTGAAAAGCTCGAAGTTTCACAGGAAGTCTTACCAGAGTTCAGTGCTCAACAGAAGTCTCAATGTCCTGTGGAGTAGGTAGAAAAGCTTCCTTTTAGTTTTCTTGTCCAATGTTATTGAAATCAGAGGGACTAGAATTTATAGCTTTCAGATTTAGGGGCCAAGCCCTGCTGTACCTTCCCCTTTTTATCAGGTGCATAATGTCCAAGATGATATACAGCTTTCCCTCCTAGCAAATACGTTTTATGTAACTGTGAGGGGCTGGGATGTTGTTTCGAGATCCCTACCAGAGTGGCTTATCCCACTGAAATGTTATTCCAACTACGGAACACTCAGATCTCTTTCTCCAGTGCACAAAAAATATGTCCAATTTACTGGTCAGCTGGGGCATTTTGTAGCAGATTGTTTTGGGGGTTCTTTTCCTCCTCAAATTCAGGCAGTGCTACAATTCAGAAAAATGACTAATCAATTTCATCTGATTTTAGCTTGCTGTTTGCTTTACTATGTTTATTTTTGATAGAACGGCTTCATGCATCATAGGATATAATTTGAAGGTGCTATGAATGCTTACTCAGTCAGATATAGACAATAAAAGTGCACAGAGTAGTATAAGGCAGGCAAACTTTCATTTTCACATTTATACCACTGATAAATTTCAACAGCATGTAAATGATTTGTAGATTCTGTGTTAAAATTCAAGCAAGTGGAGTAATGTGTGAAACTTTTGGGGAAGACAAACCTGATACATCCAGAGAAACGTCAAAAACCCTGTGCTTGACTGCAGGAATTGGTGCTCTGACTCTGATGCACTTGCTGTTGTCTTACTTCTTGAACTTTCCTCCTCTGACTGAAACAGATTGATCCAGTCAAGGAATAGGATACTATTGTTAATATTTAATCCTTACTAGATATCCAGTATATTATTTGAAACAGAGGTGATAACTGGCCAAGTGTAAGCACCAAGCACAAGTGGGTTGCTGTTCCCTGAGTGCCTTTGTGGGACAGCCTTTTCTGTTTCACAGGAGGGGAACTACAAGGAAAAATCAGCATTGTCAGCTGCTCCCCAGTATTTGATGAGAGGAGATTCCTGAAAATTAATGAATAGTAGATGGAGGGAAAAAAAGTGCTAAGCAGTTTTTGCTTGGAAGCTGAGGTCCCTCAGGCTCTTCAGGGCCATGTGCTTTCACTGCTGGTGCTGTGAAAGAATGAATATATTGATAATCCAGTTTGCTGCCTCCCTTCCTGGTTAGTCAAAGCTGATGCTATCTACAGCTGCATGATACTTTTTAACTGTGTGAGATAGGGAAATAATATGAAACGTTAAATTTGAAATTCATAATGTCACAGTAAGGCACAGCCTACAACAACAGGCTCTAATTTAGATGCTAAACTGAGGAAATAATTTTGAGAATTTTAGCTCACTCATAGGCGGTAAAACAGCCAGGGAAATATTGGAGAATCACTTCACTAGAAACAGAGCTAGATGCTAATGGAAACTGCATGCTGTATTTAAGAAAGTTTGCCCAAATATGACAAGACTGAATTTTCAAATCCCTTTTTCTTGATAAACTGTTCAAGAGGGACCATATACCCACAGAAACTTTATTAGTGTTTCTCCACTGATACAAATGTAGAAAGTATTTCTACTTATCTGCTGGCTAAGCTCACATTCTCCACTCCGAGCTGTGAAAATACCAGAACAAAAATTACTCAAAATAAATACACATCACAAACCAAAGCTGGGTAGCCATCTTTTCTGTTAGAGTAACATCTAAAATGAAAAAATGAAGTAAAATGTCTGTAGTTGGCACATAAAAGGTACTACTGGAACTGGATTGCTACTGCAAGGAAAGAAAAGTGGTTTGGATTTGCACTGAAGTACTTTTTCTCTTCTTAAATGGAAAAGAATGTATTGTTTTAGGATGCTAGGAGGCATTTCTGTCCTTCACACGATATCCTGCGATACTTCTTTGTGCATCAATGGTTGTTGCTGCTTGCTTGGTGGTGAAACAGCTCCTAACTTCACTTCCTTTGCTATTACAATGGTTTTTGCCTTGTCATATTTTTAAATGTAGATGAGAAAATAAATTTTAAACTGAAAAAGGATGCGTATAACTCAGACTTCAGGCTTAGCACATTGAGCAGGACTGAGTTCTTCATCTATAAGGAATAGAACTCTTCTTCCTTCCTCCCAAGGGTGCTACACAATATTTTGCTCTTTAGGTGTTATTCAAGATGAGGTTTATAAAACGGCTGGTAGCCGTACACGTAATTAAGTGTTCTTAAGAAATGAAAATATATAATGAAAGCTAAAACTAAACTAAAATTAAAAAGTGGAAAAGGAGTGTAACATGGAAATAACTTGCAAAAAGCAAGAACAATTTTTCCTTAAAAGCAGAATCTCTGCTATTCAGCTGTTCTAATGGTGTGCTTTTAAATATATTAAGGAACTGAACTAAATAATGCCTGCACTTCTAAACCTTTGGCAGTAAACTCACACTGGTGCTTCAAGATCCTCAAGAAGAGCTCCAGACTGATGATAGTATGTTAAATCTTGTCTCAGTAAAAGCCAAATATTATCCAGCCTGAATAGAACAGTAAAATGAGGTGTGGAGTGCAGGCGAAGCAGAGAACCTTGTCTCATTTTTCCATATATGTCCTACAGTGCTGAGCTCACCTTCAGGGCCCTGCTGTTTCTGCCACACCTCATAATGGGCTGCTTTCCTCTGGCCCAGTGAAAGAATTGGGGCTGGTGGTGTTGGGTAATTGGTACACAGTGCAGAAGGATCAGTAATTCTGTGTATTGTAAAAGTTGATGCAGTTGTGAGACTTCTGGTGATCTCACAGTTCTCATTGTAACTTCACTGCAAGGTACTTCAGCGATATTTCTGTGTCTTTATTTGCTGGGTTCTTGCTTCTAGTGTGGGAATAACCTGCTTCACATATCTCCCCTGACCCCTGCTCTAGTCCTCAGACCACTTGCACCCTTGTGTAAGCCACAAAGCAGATAATGCACAGAAAGCCTTGCTGCACACTGATCTGCTGTGTGGCAGCAGGATTACAGCAGCTGATTTGTTTCAGTTTATCAGTGAAGAAATCCTATACCTCACTGACTGGGGATAAAAAAAGGCATAAAGAAGAAATAATTGTGCAGGGAAAAAGGTGCGCAGAGCAAACTCTTACTTTGCAAAAGTATGGTAACACATAAACCTGTAGTGAGCTGATTAGGTGTAAAAGAACCTGGGAAGACCTGGCCTTACATATTTATGACCCAAGAAAGCACTGGCTCTCCCAGTGAATATAAATGTGAATATAAGTGAGGTCCTTAGGAGAACTCAAGGGTTGGAATTTCTGCAAAAGTTTCGTTATATTTAATCCAATTTCTCTTCAAGGCAGGGTCTTTTCTAAACGTTGGGCCATAACAGATGATTCTATCTACAACCTCTGGCAAATCTAAAGACAAAAAACTTTCAGAAAAACCACTGAAAACCCTTAACAAACTGATAGATTTCCAGTCCTAAATCAATGCATAATGCAGTATTTTAAACTAAAGAAGTAAAAAATAGCCTTAATGTTTTCCAAACTTGTTCTCTGCCCTCATCTAAAACTTTCAGATGAGCACTGTGCATGGTGTTGCCCGATGGCAACAGTGGGTTGTAATTTAATTATGAAATGTAAAAGCTTTCCTAGAATTTTTTTTTCTGCTACTTGTAATATTGTTCTCATTCAGATAGGGCCAGATTCCTCAAACTCAGCTATCACAAAATAACTTGCCTTCCCTCAGGAAGGAGAAAGAAAAGCAAGAAATTTCTTCCCTTACTGTACTGTACTCCTTAGTTGCCAAAGCAATGCTGTAATACAAATTCATAGTGATTTTAGACCCTATACCTCTTCATGTCCCTGTATTTAATTTGTATATTCCTGTTACTCCCTCTGAAACCAGGGATAAAAGGCAAATTCTCAGTGTCTGTGGGATTCAGCAATATTGTGACCTTATTCATGGCTAGAGCTGGTCATGTATTTCTTTTACAGTCCTGAAGTTGCCTTAATGTTGGTTTCTGAAAAACTGGCTTTATGGACAAATTGCCCATGTTAGATGTGTAAGAATTATAGTAGGGACATGGTAGATACTAAAAATATAATTTACTAATAGTTGCTAGTTCAATGAGGATTTAAATCTATTTTAAAAATTTGAATGCCCTAATCTCCCTAATTGGTTAGGAAATTTGGTGGTTTTACCCTCCCTTTTTGGGTAATTTTTGGCACAGCTGAATGTATCTGGAAAAGGAGAATCTATGAGCAGGGAATGCACAATTTGGATATAAAACAGTTGCCTTTTGGATCTGCGAGCCAATAAATAGCTGGGATTTAGTGGTCTCCTAAGCTGAGCATTAGTATGCTCCCTGCTTTGGATAAGATGCCCAAAGAGCTTTTGCTGGCAGGCATCGCTCAGGAGAGGAAGAGTTGGCTCTCCTGCTTTCTGAAATAGATTTGTGATGTTGTTGCCTTGCCACGTTCTACCCTTGTCTCTTAATTTGTCAGTGTTTTATACCTTAGCCATGCTGGTGTGGGTTTGTCCCTGGTGAACCCCGGAGCAGGTACCAGTGTCCATCCCAACCGTTCTGCCTGTGAAGTGGGTTTTATCTCTGTCTTGTGTGGCTCTGCCCCTCAGGCTCCCCCACAACCTTCTGACAGCACAAGGGTTTCTGTGGATGCCTCAGACAAAATCTCACACTGGGGGTTTGGATCCTTGGAAGGTGGAAAGTACTGGAGGATGTGGAGCTTCCTGATGCACGACTTCTTTCCTGTCAGTACTGAAATCTCTTATCTGAAGTGCACTAAATCAAGGTGTTGGAAAACCTGCAAATTTTCATGTTTTTCACACAGATTTTGTAGAAATGAGATTAAGGGTATGGAAATGGATAGAAAACTGTTCTTTTCGCTTTCACAGATATGATCATGCGCAATATTTGGTATTCAGAAACTGCAGAGAAACTGGTATCCTGTGGGATGCTTATCATGTTTTACCTGACTTTTTTTAACCGGGTTGAACTTTCTGGGAAGAGCCTTGGTTTGTAAGACAGTTTATTGTACTTTATACTTGAATAAAATTCAGTAACTCTTTAAAGGTGTTTTCCAAATTAAAGAGATTCTTGGACTGATGTTAATTATTGCCTGTATGTTTTAAAAGTTCAAGAGGGCTCTAAGTCAGAGTTGTTAAAACCCATAATTGGCACATAATCAAGCATCAAATGTGTGATGTTCTATTACAGGTGCTTGCTGGTTAGTTCTAGTAAAAAACCAAATTCTGGTATGGTGTGGTTGAAAGTTCATGATTCAGAACTGACTGGATGATGCCTTCAGATCACCTCAGTTCAGGAAGGGTCTTCAGGCCAGAAGACTCCATGAATATATGATCAGAGTTGCCAGCCCCAGGTTTGAGGATGGGGTAGAATTTATCTGTTTGAGACTTGAAGAAAAAGTTACTGAGATCCCAAAGTTGCATGGAATCCATATTTTCACTCGGGTTGGGTGACTCTGGCTTTTAGCTAGTGCAGTTTCGCCTTTTTTGTCTTGTGCTGCACCTGACCTTTTGTCTTTGTTATATTCTTCAAGCTTTAAAATCTTTGTAATGCCTCTATATTAATTTTATACATTAAAGTTATGCAGTCCTTTTATATGCATATTATCAATTTCATAGAGATATTTTTAATCCCAAATTTCCCACACTGATTAAGTAGTAGTTGTTCCAAATATTTTTGCAGTACTACTTATTTATAACTGCAGATATGTGGCGGGAGCTGTAATGTGAATTTCTGGGAGATTAGTGCTGGCTGTTCTGAGGTAACTTAGTAAAACTGTTCCTTTGTGGTAACTGTTGGTTTTGGTCAGTACTTTGTAGTTATTATAGCTCTAAAAGAGCCTTGTATTTAGAAAAACAGTTCAATTAACTAATGGAATTACAAAGAACCATACTGCTGTATGCTGGTTCACTTCAGCATATTTAAAAGCAGTTTCCCCTGGAGATGTCATTGCTGGGTCTTGGAAAATAGCTGTGACAAGACTGGAAAAAAAAAAACAGAGAAAAGGAGGAGCCAGTTAAAGCAAGGATGTACCACAGAACAAAGAACAAGAGGGAAAGTAACAGAGAAATTTTTTTTTTCCTTAAAAGCACTGAGTGGGAAATTGGTCAGTATTACACTGCAATTGGGTGTGCTGGTGTGTGCGTGCTGTTACCTTTAATGTTTTCAGTTGAGAAGATGCACCTAATGGAGGTTTCCCTTCTTGCTTTGATTTCAAGATAATTATTATGGTAAGGTCCAAAGACCCAGTGCTCAGTCAGGAAGTCTATAACTTTCAAAAACATCCATTGTTGGTAACAGTTTATTGTTCTATATCCTGTCATTGTTACAGTGAGCTTGTGAGCATTTGCTCTTGCCTTTTCTGCCTTTTGACGGTAGCCTTCTTTTGAGTCCAGTCACTCAAAGTGTGGAGTGGAGTGATATTGTCTACTTCAAATTATTCTTCAGTCTTTTCTCTATACCAAAGTTGTGAGGAGTCTGACAGGCAGGGCCTAGGCGCTGCGGAAGATCTCGCGATGTTACGGCAAGGGATAGGGCCCCTCAGCTCCTCTCCTCTCTAGATATGTTATCTCTTAAGACATACCAACCCTCTTCCTGGAATGTAACCCCTCCTGGTCCCAGTAGTTTTCCACTACCCCCTACTAACCTGAAGAAGACCAGTACACCCCCCTGTGACGTAGTGAGACCCTCTCTATATATGTGTACCCCTCGAGCTGATTAAAGTCTTTGATCGTCCATCGTATCGATGTCTGCGTGTCTCAGAACCGAGCCGTTCGAAAGGAAGTCGAGCGACCGTGCTGTTTCCTCCACCCCAGGCCACCCTTGTCCTTGAATAAGAGACAACACAAAGTACATTAAGTCTCACCAAAATTTTTTTATAATGATGTGTAACAAGTTCAGTGCAAGGAAGAGCAACACAGGCAGCACCCAAGAATGTTTTTGGATGCACTTGAAAGCTTGAAGAAAATCCCCCAAACCATTTTACTTTCTCTTAGGTACTGAGCAGGCTGCTGGATGTCTAAGTCAGCAGCCCCCATAAGGTAGAATTTACCAAGACTGTGCTCTCTGCCGACTTCTATTTCTATTTTGCATAACTAATAGACTAAGCTGTGCAGAACCTGTGATCGGAGAGTATAAGGGACCCATGTGTCCTCAGATAAATAAGGTCATAGCCCTAGAGAATGTTCTCTGCAAGAATAAACATGTTCAAATGAAACTTTGAGAAGTCAGTATGGAGTTTAAAGAAGCAGCTTTTCTCTGCTGGTGATTAATTTTGCTGCAGGCATTCTGTATCAGCCAGAGTTTTCCCAGCGTGTTCTGAAAGAAATGGAGGTCTACACTGCAGGTGCCGAAGTGACAAACAGTCCCTAAAATGTGAGGTGGCGATACGTAAAATGGTCTTTATTGCATATGAAAATAATTTTTTTTCTTCAAAACTTTGGAGAAAAGATTTTGAATCTTGTGCTGGTCAACAATAAAGCTGTCTTTACTCAGTTTTTTGAGGAGGGATATATGAGTATCTGAAAAGCATTCTGGTGTTATGTGATTAATAATTGGGTAAAGTTAATGAGTAGCATCTGTTCTGCTAGAACAACAGCTTAATAAAGGTGTCAACTCTTGAAGATGAAGGATGTTTGCAGATGAGTGGCAGCAGTAGTTGTTGAGGGCTGAACCAGCTATTAGTTTCTTAAAAGGGGATTCTGCTTCAGGGAAACGAGCAAGCTTCACTGATTAAGAGTAGATTCTGTCATTCCCCTATCCTAATGTATCAACACATCAGTTTGACACTTTGGATTCCATCTAGACTCACACAAAATGAATGAGCAGAACTTGCTAGTCATTTTAAGCTGAGTGCATCAGCTTGAATATTTGACAGGTCTGATCAGCTCAAATTTTGCATGAGGTTGCCCCAAGAGTGAATTGAGTGAAACAGTTGTCCATTCTGTTATAGCAACGGCATGAGCAGAGTTTCTTTTAAAGCTCTCGAGCTGCAGTCTCGGGTTGTGCCTTGCCTCGCACTGGCTCAGGCACTGCTGACTCGGAGCTCAGCGATACGGAGAGCAAGGCTGAGCCCGCTGCCGGAGGGGCCGAGGGCGAGCAAAGCAGACACATCCTGCCACTGAGTGGTGATGGAGATGTGCTGCAGCCTCATTACTGTAATTGGTGCCTACGCTGGAACCAGGGTGCCTGATGGCTTCTCCAGGTAGAAGAGTTGGTTATGGCTGGCCCAATTACCACTTCTCCCTTTGCAATTGCTACTTTGGGCAGACAGTGCCTAACCACTCTGGCTCCTTCCATCCTGCATTTCTTGTTCTCTCCTATCCGTATCCAGATGCACTGATTTGATTATCTTCATACACCTTTGAACCTGCAGAGAGAGGAGCAACCCTGGCTCCGGGTATTTCCCTTTCACATCACACAGTGGCCATGCTTTTCTTTGCATAAGGTGTTGCCTCTTGCTTACCCAGCTTTGAAGCCGGTTGCTTCTCTTTATCATTTTCCTGTCTCTTTCAGAGGAAAATCAGTGTAACTTTTCACAAAATACCTGTAAGAAATAAATGAGAAATAAATGAGTAGCACCTTCTGAGGCTGTGTAGAAGTGAACCAAGTGCATCTGGAAAGTGGCTGTTGCAGACAAAGCACCCACCTATGGAAGGAGGCCATTTCTGTAAAGCACTATGCTGGTAGGGAAGCCTTTTCTCTAAAAAAGGAGATGGCTCTGGAACTGTGTCCTGTCATTCCAGTATCAACTACTGCAAATATTTCATGTGATTATTTTTCAGTGCTCCAGTGATATAAGATTCATCTTTGGTTTGAGTATGACAGAAGTGCTCTTTTCTTTATATACTGTTCCTGCAGCAACAGCAGAAACTTATAATACCGCAGACCTTTATTTTGCAGTACAGTTACCACACCCGTTTATTCACAAGACTCTGCCTTCATGCATATTATACATATTATGTTTCCCTTAGCACGTAAACAATAAGGAACCATTTCACTCTAACCTGCCATGAAAAGCCTCTCCAAGAAATGATAAATTCCACTGCAACCTATGTTTTGCAAGCTACAATCAATTTCTAGCTTTGTTTCATTATGTAGATCATTTTTCTAAACCCTTAATAGTTCCAGACTAAAAAGCAGGAAAGCCTTAGCAACTCTTCCTGATGTTTTTTGTGGCTCAAAACATTTGAGTGATGTAAAGGTATTCCTTGTGCTGTGAGTACTGTTGGGTGGTATTGTAACCATGGAAGTTTTATGTTAATTGTAGATTAGTTTTTACTATGTATGAGCTCATTCTAACAAAATCTTCATTTCAGACAACTTGTTAAAACCCTGCATTTTAATTCAATGATCCATTCTAATTTCTAGCTTGATTTTTATAGCTTCTTTCTGTAATTATATTCACAAATATGCCAAAATATGCACATTAATCTTAATCATTTCTGTTAATGAGTTACAAATTTCATTTCATATCATGGCTAGGTACAGCTCACAGTGCTGTTCTGCCTATTCACTGGTGGTTCCTGGAGCTACTCAGAGCTTTTAATAGAGGATGCTCTCTTAACTTCATTACCAAAACAAACACAGTGGTTGTTTTGCACAAAATTTAAATGAACAGTTCTGTTCAAGCTGAAATTAAAAAAAAAAGGGGGGGGAGGGAAGAGTACAAGAAATACTAATGCTGAAACAAAACATTTAACAAACAGCAGATGAAAGGAAGACTTAATTTCCATTACCAGCACTAAAGACAAAGGAGTGAGGAGGCAAGCTTGAATAGCTCTCTGCTTGGTTGTGAGATGCTGGGGGCTGAGGGAATGCTGTCTGCCTTTGTGAAACAAAAAAAGAAATTTACTAAAATCCAGTTCAATTTTGTAGAAATTGCTGGTTCTAACACACAGGCATGTGCAATATTAATTTGCAAGAACTAGAGACAGTATCCTGGGAAGCCTGAGCAGTGAGATACATGAATAGGAAAACTATGGGGATTTTAAAGGATAATGCTTATAAATTTGTTACAGATTAGGTTTAGCTGTGGTAGATGACAGAAATCTAAATAACACTTTGCATATGCATTATCTACCTGAAAATGGACACCTTCAGAGTGGAGTCAAATATAAATTTGTGAATAGAAAACCGCAAGATTTTATTGTGCATTTCCTGGAAGGATGTTAGTGCAATGCAGGTATTGAACAGAGTTCGGAAATCAACTGGTTTAGATTTAACATTTCACCTTGCATGCAAAGCATTGTAGGACTTCTATATTTTGTTTTAACTATTCAGAGATGCTTTAGGCCAGAAATCTGCAACCATTTTCATTTGAACTATATAGAAAGTAGTTTCCTGCATATTTTTGATGTAACTCAAGGCATTTGAATATAATTGGAATTTTTAGACTTGAACAAAAGCAAGAAATACTTGTGCTAATCAGTAAAATGCTTTTATCTTACATTCCATATTTCATGCCTGATTCAGTCTATCATATCTTCTGTTTAAATTTTTATCACACATTATTATGTATGCTTATAAAACAGTACTTTCACTGAGCTCAACATATACTTCTTAATAAAAGGTTGTAAGTAAGAAAGAAAAATACATTGATAATGTAGCCACCCAAACTGCAGTTGGTGAAGTAAACAGGAAAGATTTTCCTCACAGCTTAAGATAAAAGCTTTCAAGAACCCAGAGAAAATACTCCCAGCCTCCAGACTCTGAGAAAGAGCGCTCCCTGGAGACACAGACTTACAGGCCTTTGTTCCAAGTCCAAGGTGTTTTGGACTCCTGGTGTTTTGGAATTCCTTTGGGACACATTTTCCTTTTGCTTAAAGAAATAAGTCATGCAGGAAAACTGTGTTTACTGTCTGTAGTCAAGACATTTGCTTATCAAAGATATGTGAAATACTGCTGCTTACTACAAGGTTTTCTATTTTAACCATTCCTGGTTTTGTTGGCATTCATCTACAAGACAGGCAGCTGGCTCTGGTAGTTAATGCCTTTCTCTACGGAAGTCCTGGTACCAAAATGTAGCCATAAACATAGGCTTTGACTGATTTTTACTTTGATGAGAAGTTCCCTTGCTTAATGAGAGAAGTTGTGGGGTTTTTTTGAGCAAAGCCTTACTTCCAGGATTCTATGAAAACCCCATTAAAACTGAAGAGGCAAAGCAGCGGAACAACAGCAGCTGTTCTCAGGAAGTCCTGTGTGCTAGGAGCTCCTATTGGAAACTGAAGGTCAAGAAAGACAACGGTGTTCACTTGCAGTCGTGTGTGCTCTCCCTCCAGTGGAAGTGAAGGAGCTTGTCACGCCTATTGCACTGCAGAAAGTAAATGAGCTTGCCAGAATATTATATCTAATGATATTATTTGCAGTGAGAATGTAAGAGTTTGTTATGGCAACTGCAAGCAAATGTAATCTTTTACAAAAAATGTGATATCAGATATATTGTGGTAACCTCAAAAGGCATGGGAAACTCATTTTTGCCTTTTGGCTGAGCACTGCAGGAGAGAGAAGAGGGGATTGCAGAGACCAGTCTGGTGAAAATAAACACAGCACAGCAGCAACCTTGGCCAAGAGAGGTGGAGGTGGGAGGGGAGACTGGACAAGAAAGGGATTAACCAAGGGAAGCTGAAACAGAAGTTTCAGGCAGGACAGTGGAAGTCTTGCTGATGAAGGATAGACAGAAAGATTTGGTAGTAAATGCAGTGGCTCCACTTGTGTAATTAGAGTTGTTCATGGGGAGCTGTCAAGGTTTAACATTGCTTTGATAATTGGAGTGTAGGATGCATAAATAAATTACTTATGAACTGTCTTGAAAAAAAAAAACCTACAAAAACCCCTCATTAGATAAACTTGCAGTGTGGTAAAGCACAGTGTTGTTTGTGTCAGAGATCTGAAGGGTGACAGGTCTTTGGACAAACATCAAGAGAGGAGCTTGTCTGGAAAAAGATGTGGAGCACGGGTCCTGTGACACAAGAAGTTATTTGCATTAGCTCCAGTTCTGTAGCCAGTGCAGAGCAGTGCCTTGGTGTGAGACTGAAATGCTTCTGTTTGAAAGCCTGCTATGGGGGGTTGGCTTGGCCTGGGCACATTGTGCTGGTTTATTCCAGAATTCAGGGCTTGGTTACCCTTAGCGTGAAAATTGTCAGTAAAAGGCAAAAGGGTTTAGGTCTTTACTTTTGTTTTGCAGTATAGTGAAGTAAATCCCAATACTGTTTTTGTTAGCTATGAAAGCCCTTGTGATTTATTTGGTAATGTAAGGAGAATCTTTCAGTACTATTTTTGAGAAGTTGTGTTTCCAGTTTGAATTGCATTAAGCATGCTTCCACTCCAAATGTGACCAGGGACTTTGACTTCTGCTGCAATATTTTATTTATAATTTTTTCAATGACACCTTTCTATGGTTTTATGAAAATAAACAGCAGTGCTTTTACCTTTTAAGAAATTTACCTGTTTAAACACTTAAAACATTCTTCCGTCTTTATCTATTTTATATTTATTTTGAATATTTTATTTTTGAGTGTTGCTCCAGTCTTTAATGTTTCATTAAAGGAATCAGAGCACTTTTTCATATTACTTGGAATCGATTTCACTCTAACCTTTGCTGCAACCTTAGTGACTCTTTTCTCTAGGAGGATGTTTTGCAGCTTCCAGGGATCTGTTTAGTAGCAATGCATCTAATAGCAAGTTTACAGTTTTTTCCATGTAAAATGACAAGGAGATAAATTCTTTCAGGGAATTTTCTAGAGATATCTGAACTGGACAAAGAGAGTTTTTCCATGAAGCCTAACAGGAACTGCAGGGCCTTACAACGACCAGAGGAACAGCCAGGCCTTTTCAGAATATGTTTGTAGTACTCGCCATGCAGCAAAAGCTGCAGAAACCTTTGTTCATTTAAATTTCATGTGAGAACCTGAATTATAAGAGTTGAATAGGAATTATAACAGAATAAGCCAGTGATTTTAGTTCACATTTAATGCTGAGCTCATATGGTCACGTAGGTTTTGGTTAACTTGGAGTCTATGAACCATTACGAGCATACACTCTGGTTTTCAGCCTTTGCTCAAGATTAGAGTTGAGGTATTTAAGCCCTGATTTCTAAGAAGATTTAGGAATATGTCTGATTACAAATTTGAGATTAGTGGCTCCATACCCACATTGTAAAGGAGATTACGTGTGGTCTTAAGATCTGCCTTTAATCTTGACATTTAACTTGAGTACAGGGATTAAAATTGAGAATATGGGTACATAAGATTTATATCGGTACCCACAGGTACTGAAAAGAGCCCTACCAAATGATTTGGGTAAACAGTACAAAATCCTCTAATACTTTAAAATGTTATCTGCAGGAAAGGAATTTTCTTCAGTTTTAGGAAACCACTGGAATTTAATAGTGGACATAAAAATGAAAATTCTAACACCTATATTTTGATTTTTTTCCTTGTGTCAGTTCACCTTTTTTATAAAAATATGCAGCACTAAATTCTGGCTTTAAAATTATATTTTCAAAATTAATCTCTGTCATTTGCTTATAAAGATGAGTATTCATTTGATCTGTACTTCAATTTGCCTCTCATTATTAATTTTACAGGCAATAAAAAGCTCTTTGGTTCAGACTTTCTATAGATTCCCATACAGGAAATTTGAATGTAAACTTCTGCACTTAAAAATATAATGAGAAGCATTAATATTTATGCTTTAGTAGTTCTCTGAGGTGCAGGGAAACCTCGGCTTCTGTAAACCAACCTTGACAAACCTTGAGAATTGGGGCCATTTATGTTCGCAAACAAGCCTGAGTGACCTGGAACCTCCTAACAGCAAACAGAAGTGAATGATCCAGACAGATGTTTGGTTTATAGACTATTTGGGTCAAATTAATGATGGGAATAATCCAACTATTTCAACGCAATTTCCCTCCTTGGCTTTACTTAACCTTTAGAAACCTGGTCACAACTCAGAGGTGTAACTTGCTAGTACAGGATTGGCATAAAGCAACAGCAAGAACCCTGCAGGCTTTTTTGTGAAGGCCATACTAAATTTATTTGCTGGGTTACTTGACTAATCAGCAGAAAATATATATATTGTGTGAATTTATATGCATGCATGTGTACATGTGTAATATTTATAGGAGCACACAGCAGCGACAAAGATTTGGATTCTTTCTTTCAGTTCTATTTACTCCATGTCCTCTCTTTCATGAAAAGAAAGTAATCATGTATATTTGAAAAAAAAAACATCAACGGAGGATGGGAATAAATTCTGCTACCAACTGTAGATGCACTAGAATTCAGTATTAAATGAAAGACATAAAAATGAAAAAAAGAGACAATATCTTCCACAGGCATGCTTACAGACAGATTTGTGTTGTTTTTTGAATAGATATTGAGTGTTAGAAAGTTCAATCCAAGCATGGATATCTCAGCAATAACAGCCACCTTAACTGTTTTGTAACCATGGTGGAAGTTGTGATGGCCTCCTGAGCTCGTATTCTGTCCCATTATTTGCACTAATGCAATTTCCTAGCGCAGAAAATGGGGTGGAATGTTTTTCTGAATGTACATACTTAGCATAAAAAGAAAGCAAAAGTGGGTTTTGACGACGGGATTCTCAGCTGTGGCACTTGCAGTTAGTTACGAACCCTTTCCCCAGAGGTGCCCTAGCACAGCCCTCACTGTGCTGGTGCAGCAGCACTGGCCTGCACTGAGATGGGGGTATTATGTCACGTGCTCCTAGGAAAAAACAGGGGTGAAAGGAAATCACTGCTAACCAAAGACAGAAATTTAAAATCTTGCAGGGGAGTTAACATTCCAGAATTCTAATGGAGTATCACTATAGAAAAGGTAAAAAGTAATTTCAAAATTTATTATAATTTTAATGGGGTGTACAAAAAATTATTCAAGAGCAGCGCTGGACATTGTGGGTGCAGAAATATGAACAGGCTTGCAGTGAATAAGAAATGTCATCTGAGGATTGTGGAGATGTGAAACAACCTCTCAGATATGAACAGTTCAAGGTCAGTACGTTAAGCAAGGGACTTACACATCTTTTAAAGACAGCAGAGTGTTTTTATGTGGTTTCAGCTGCCACACTCTAGCCAGGGTTCTGCCTCACCAGACTGCATTATAACTGCTTGTGCTGGGAAGGAAGTTTGTGTGGAGTTGTGGTTCTCTTTGATTCCTGACCCCCTGACAGATGGATTCCTGTCCAGCTTCCTCATCCTGAAGTCTGTTCCCCAAGGAAGTGAATGATGACCGTGTCACAAACATCTTGCCATGAAACTGCTATTAATGGGGATTTCTATTGATATCAGCTAGCTTTGATTGTTTTCTCTTTCTCT
This sequence comes from Dryoscopus gambensis, assembly GCA_013389985.1. Lineage (NCBI taxonomy): Eukaryota > Metazoa > Chordata > Aves > Passeriformes > Malaconotidae > Dryoscopus > Dryoscopus gambensis. The sequence continues at coordinate 11,669 of WEIT01019515.1, read as the reverse complement.
TGCTCTGCAGCTGCACACTCTACACACTCTATCCAAGGACAAACTGTCCCCCAGTGGCTTTTTAAAGATATTTCTCGATAATGCCAGGGACATTCCACCCAAAAAACTAAAAAAAGGAGTCTCATTTCTTTTGACCAGTATGAATAATACTTCAGATTGTTTCATGAAATGGGCCTGGGAAAAAGCCAGTCCAAGGGAAAGAATGTATATATGGAAACAAAATCATAGTGGATTGGTAGAATTTTTTGGTGTATGTTTTCTGAATAGATAAAAAGCACCCATGTTCTGCCAAAAATGCAGTTAGCAGGACTGTACCTGAAAGGCTCTTTGAAATCGTATTGAGGTAGTGCAGATCCAGCAAAGAACTCTTATGTCCATTAACATCATGTTATATAAACAGTGTTTGTGTGGACTCTTGTCCTCTGTCCTTCCAGAAGAGCAATTTGAGGGAGCAAGTCTCCATGGATATTTATTAATAAAGATATATTTGGGAATAAAAAATAAATATGGATATCAGCTGGAATGAGCTGTTGGTATTTAAAAGGCGGAGCAGTTGCTGAGCTGGAACTTGTAACTGTATTCACTTGCAAGTAAACAATTTGGGGCTGAAATGTTCTGTTATGAAAGATGGCTTCTTCTTTACTTCCAGTGTTCTGGAATTTGTAAAAGAAGAATACTTATTTGAAACCTGCATACCAGCATTTTCTTTAGTCCGCTATAATGACACGGCATTTTATTACCTAATGCTAATATTTAGCTACTAATATTTAGAATTCATAAGTGTATTCCAGGTGCATCTGATCTGAAAGGAAAGGAGCAATACATAATTGCCTCCACAGAACATTATCTCAAGGGAACATCAATGAAACAGTCACAAAACCTTAACATGTTCTTGTCTTGCACTGAATTCATCCCCTGTCGTGTAATATAAACTAGAAAGGAAGAAAGCACGGCTGGTTTTAGTAATGTAATGGATGTGCCTTGTATATGTCTTATTTAACTCATTTCAGTGACAGTTATTTTAAAAAATGGTGGATTTGGTGTCATAGTGGCTTAAGGACAAGTGAAGTAAAGTTAAATACAACCCAAAAACTACCATGAAAAAACAGCAGGATGGTTTAATGCTTGAATAATTTATTATTGAATAAATAGGAAAAGTCTAATCCAAATGAATGAGAGGCATAAAAAGACTTTTTACAAGAGTAACTGTTTAGACTTGAGGTAAGGACCACATCAGTTACTTGGACAGTAGAAAGGTGTTGCTATTTCAACTCAAATTTATATATTCTGAATTTTAAATCTGGCCACAGAACGAAAATCCTGATTTTCTCTTGAGAGATTAAAAGCTAGGGCTTGCTTTTATCTGCCACAATATTTTTGCTTTTTCAAATTGTTTCTTAATTTTGTATTTGCTGTTCCACATTCGTGGTGGTGTTTGTATTATGCATTTTTGGTTCAAGGTTTTCTGAAAGATATCAAAAAAAATGGTCTAAGTAATTAACTTCTTTAAATATGTGATCTTTACTGGGAGAATACATTCGTGTCTGAAAAATTTTGGTAGGAAGATGAATAAAGAAAATGTTTTAGGTGCCCTGGGAAGAGCTGCATGCTCTTGGAGGGAGACAAGGGGTATGATCTGAAGCAATTTGTGCCCAGCACCGTTCTATTTCAGTGCTGGTGACTCTGTGGGTTGTCACTCACATCTGGGTGCCGCAGCCTCCTGTCACAGATGTCAGCTCACATTGCCTCTAACAGCTCTGGCAGAGCGATACTGCAATAATGACTTCACCAGAAATAGTTGTAGGAAGCTGCTGGGAAACATTATTTATGATGGTGTATGGAATTTGGATTGCTAATGATTGTATTAAAAGCATTTCTGTTTCTCAAGTGACACTAGTTTTTGTAATTAGTATTGATACTGGGAAACGTGGCATGACCTTTCCCTGTTGTAAGTGGGCTTCAACTCTTCCTTTAGCTTTGTTTTCCCATTCCATATTACAGTTTAACTTGAATAATAAGAAAACAGTCTGAAGGGCTGGGTCCATAGTGCCTTTTCTCTTCATTACTGTGAATTGAGTTGCACTGTGAGAGAGGAGGAGGCTCAGTGTTTGTTTGCTTGCTTTAAATTGGATGTCCTTGAGCTGTGTCACGGTTGCAGTATTGTTACATTTCATCTCCAGATAAAAGTTTGTGTTCTTGAAATTAAAAACAAGTTTCCTACCAGTGGTGGGAATGTTTTCATAGGAAATAAGAGAGGAACAAGAAAGTGTATTAGTGAATCATAGGGTGATTGAGAGAGAAAAAATTATTACCCATTCAGCAGGGGATTTCACCAGGAAAGAAGCACAATTGCACAAAGAGTTGGTAAGAATTTGTCTTGGGATACTGTGTCTCTGGTTGCTCAAGATCAAGCAAAGTGAATTCAAGAAGATGGAGTGTAAAGTGCTGTTCCTTTGAGGTTAGCAGGGAATATACTGCAGGGAGGATGGGGGAACGGGAAATGTCAGAGGGGGGGCGACTTAGGGTTTTGAAACATCACTGACGTGTAAATTGTGTTGTGCCTCTCACGAAAATTAAAAGTGGGAGCCTTTTGTAAAAGAAAAAACAGCACTGTTACATGTGAGCCACACAGTGTGTTGTGGTTGGAATATTATGACTATGGAAATGGATTTCCTAGATTTAAAAACTTGAGCCAGAATTCATTATTATTATTCACATGAATTTTCTGCTCACGAATCTGTGAAGTGACTTCAGCTTTTGTGAATATTTTTATACCCTTAAATATTGGGTAATGTTTTCAATAAATAGGCTTTAATCTATTCATTTGATCACGAGCTCTTTGATTTGCTCACATGCTAGTAATTATTTTGCAGGGTGTAATTGCTTACTAAAGTAATATGTTATGGCCTTTCACTAGATTGAAAGGTTGGAGATACTTTTTTAAATAGCATTGAGCATAGTCAAAAATGAAAATTAATATTTCCACTGAGTATAGCCAATAATCAGTATTTCTGTATGTACCTGTGTGGTTTGGACGATATTCATGTGTTTTGCATAAAATGTAACTTTTTTCTCATCATTAGTTCAAATAGAATAATCCTTTGAGCTTTTTTTAATACATAAATTCTGTCCATGTGCATCAATTAAAAAAAAAAAATCAAGGTCTTTATTAATTTCAGAGAGCTCAAGGTCTAAGAGTTCAGTTTGTTTAAATGCTGTGCAAACGAGCAGCCTGGAAGTGGAAGGATTCCATAACAAAATACTGGGTAGCTGGATAGCTCTGAGGGACCTGCAGTTTGCAGGTGAGGTCCTCGGCTGTTGAGGCACAGCAGCTCCCCCTCCCAAAGGTTACTGCAGGAATGTGCAGCTCTCAGCAGCCTGGATCCATCAGGCCTTTGGGATGAGTAGGAAATTTTGGAGAGAACAAGAGAAGAGAGCTATTATGGGCAGAGGCAGCACAGGGCAAGAGGTCAGCTATAAATAGCTGTGAAAGGTTAGGACATGCATTTTCACTAAGGGAGGTGTACATTTGTTCTGCTAAAGAATGATACTGGAACTCCTGCATGCCAGGTAGCATAAAAACACCTACTGAGGATTTAAACCCTGTCCAAAGGAGTTTATATTTCCAGTGTGAGAATAGAATCACAACATATAGATACATTATGTGAGTTACAGCTAACGCAGGAAGACATTTAAATGCAAAGCGTGAATCAATGTGAACAGTGTCAAATTGTAAACAAGGTCAGGCTACAAAACTGCAAATTCCCAGAGGAAACAGAGAAAACTTGCTGCTCTCTCATATTTATTATTTCAAGGAAGTTATTTCTCTCTACAATAGCATCAGGTTAATAGATCTGTGTTTCTTAACAGGAAATTAAGAATCAGAGGATGCTAAATGTGCCTGCAGTGAAGAATTGCTCCACAGTCCTCACTCACAAGGACCCTGAGGTGCTGGAGTGAGTCCAGAGAAGGCAACAGAGCTGGGGAAGGGTCTGGAACACAAGTCTGAGGAGTGGCTGAGGGAGCTGGGGGGGATCAGCCTGGAGAAAAGGAGGTTCAGGGGAGACCTTATCCCTCTCTACAGCCCACCTGAAAGGAGGGTGTAGCAAGTGGGGGTCAGTCCCCTCTCCCAGGCAGCAAATGACTGGTTGAGAGGAAGTGCCCTCAAATTGCTTCGGGGGAGGTTTAGACAGGATTTTAGGGAAAACTTCTTCTCTGAGACAGTTGTCAAGCACTGGAGCAGGCTGTCCCTGGAAGTGTTTGAGTTGCTGTCCCTGGAGATAATTTTAAGAGATGTGTAGATGTGGCACTCAGGGACGTTGGGTTAGTGGTGGACTGGGCAGTGGTGGGTTTGCTGTCAGACTCGATGATACCTGCCCGAGAGATGCCTCTGCTAAACTGAGCAGAGCTGGTGTACCAGGGAATCTGGGGAGGACAAGAATAATTGTGTGGATGGGGTGTTTTTTGTTTGGAGGAGTTTGGGAAGGGCAGAAGTAGTTGGTGTGGATGTGGTGTGGTGTTTTCTGGTTTTCTGATGGCTTTCACATATGATATGTTTTGTTTTGAACTAATGCCTAATGTCTGAAGGAGGCCTTGTGCTAAGGTGTATAGGCCAGAAGAAGCAGAAACATTAAAGTAAATAGCTCTGAAGCAAATATTAAGACAAGAATAGAATAAAATTCAGATATCTGTATCTCCTGCACAGAACTGTACTAAAAGCATCCGAATGTTATGTCCTGTGGAAGGTAATGATTTTTAAAAATTATAATCCATCATTTTTAAATGATCTTAAGGATTATTAATTTTATGGGGTTTTTCCCACTAAATAAATTTAAATTTGTTTTCAGCTAATGAAACCACAGTCTCTTCATGGGCTTACTAGCAAACAGTTCCAAAGAAGATGGGAGTTTTTGATAAAGGAGAAAAAATATATTTTCAAAATTCCATGTATTTTAACTGTAATTATACCTGCAAATCATTTATCTGGTTAACAGAGGAGTGAGCTATAACTATTATGGTAGTATGACTCTTAAGTGCAGTCCAGATCAGTTTTGTTAAGAGCATTTTGCTGAGTTTATTTCTTCTTAAACTCTTTGCTGTTTCCTGACAATGAAATATGGCAGTGGCTTTTTTCAGAGAATGTTAGGCTGAGCTAACATGTTGAGGCCTGTGCTGCTTTAGCTGTTAGTTTGTGTAAAACCATCATGATTCAAGATCTGCCCATCAGAAGATACTGTAAAAGGGTATGAAATCACCCTCTCTATATATTTAGCAAAAAAAAAAAGGGTAGAGGGGGCTTCCTCCTTATATATGGAATAGAAATCCACAGTGGATCCCTTGCTGCTTTATGAGACAGAATGTTAAGCACCCTAAGCATGGGGCAGATTTTCAGCTGCATGTCAACAGACAATAGCAGAATTACAGCACGTGTCTGTGAGAGCTGTGCTGAAGGCAAGAAAAGATTCCATGAGTTCAGGCACCTTTCCCCTTTTGGGGGAAGCAGAGGTTTCCTTGCCAGTGAAAGCATCTGGTTACTGAGGCACACAAACTGTGCCAGTGCAGGCATCTCTTACCAGCACTGGCCTGGCTGCTGCACTTTGCTTCCCTGTCAAGCTGACACAAAGAGAAACTGAAGTGGAGGAGCTGGTACATGCAGGAGAAGTTGATTTGAATCAAAGATACTGATCCCAGCTTTTTCAGTCAGGGAACTGTTTAGTGGCAGCTTCTTGACACACCTGCTGAAGTTAATAAATTCAGGAACTTCAGCACTTTGGCAACAATCAGAGGACAGGCTTGGGCTCTCAGCTGCAGACTGCATCAAAAGAATTCACTACATGCATTCTTCCAAATTAGCCTAATAGTGTCAGACTTGGCATGTGTAGTCCCCTCTGTGCAGGAGCAAAAGTACAACATAAGGCGCTGCTCATTCAGTGCAAAAGTAGTAATGGGAAGTTGATGCTAATGGTTACTATGAAAGTTGCAATTTCTCTGCATCCATGCTACTAAAACTAAATACCACGCAAAGTAGCAGCTGGAGAACAAGAGAAGCCAGAAGTGAACACACTGCTCTGTATTTTAGAGGAATAGGGCCACTCCTTGTTTGGGTATTGTGGGATTACTAGCCAAAAATTCAGCACAATTTCACTGGCTGATCCTGTGATTCCATGTGGTGTTGTGGTCAGTGCTGTCAGCTCAGTCTCTTTGGAGTTGCTTCACATGAAAAAGAAGGTGCTGTAGCACATTTGGTTGAAAACCAGCAGATGCACAGCTCTGAATTAGTTTTGGTTTTAGATCTCCTTTTCAGTGCAGTTTATTATCAAATACTGTGAATATTCTTAGGGAACTCAGCAAGAAATCAAGTTTGCTGTGTGAGCCAGGGTCAATGTACTTTAAGTCCTAATCTCTAGGCAATAAAGATCTTGAAAACGCTGTATGTAAAGCCTCAGTGCTCTGAAGTGAAGTTACTGTTCAAGAACACTGTTCCAGATGCAGAGACGGACGCGAGTGTGTCAGTGACAGGTTATGATCTAGAATTGGCTATGGGAGTTAATGGCAGAGCAAACATTTGTTCCTGGACCAGAAAACTCCGAGAGGAGCTCATGTGTTATGCTAAATTTCTAGTAATTACTTAGACCCATGCTTGGGCTTCTGTCAGCCTGCTTCTTCGGTGCATTAATTTGCAGGGGAACATGGTTTTACGATGAAGAGAATGAAAGTGATTTGGCAAAATAAGGAGTCATTTGTTGAACATCATTCTCAGCAGCCCATCACTCATCTGCATACCTTTTAGACAGGGTACAAGTGCAACCAATAAAATTTATTTTTAATATTTATTTTGTTCTTAGCTTATTAGAAGCACATGAAAAAAGGAAATTTGCCCAGTGATTGTGAAACAAATCACCAAATTCACAATAGATCCAAGGTGCCTGTTTGCTGCAGGATGGTGAGCAACAAACCTTGCTTGGTTTGTGTATGATTTAGAAAAATAAACATTAGGAGCAAACAGCTTAGCAGATGTCCAGAAGCTCATAAAGCCTTTCAGTACAATCAGATCCAAAAGAAAATTAAGTACTTCTGTGCTTGAGTTACTATACAGCTAAGAAAGCATCTGTTGCGTGTGCACCCAAATTGTGGTTTTGTCATTCCAGATGTTGGCACATGAAACAGCCATGAGGCTGTATCGGGAGCAGTGTTTGCAGGAAGAGCCTGGGGAAGGCTGGACTTGCTTGTCCCCAGTGTTGGCCTGTGTTTTCTCCCAGGAAGAAAAGACTTGAGAACACTGACGTCAAACTAGCTGGAGCTTCCCTAGCTATGATACAAGAAAAATAGAATAATTTTGTTGGCCTGATGTGAATATAATCCTCTTTCCTATTTAGATGTACCGTTCTGTTATGAAAGCTACCCTTGTAGCTCTAAGAGATTTGTCAAACCTTTCAAAATGCCTGAATTGCTGGGGAAGTATGGGGTGGGTGTCTGCTAGAGTGGTAGTTGATAGTGGACTGAGAGTCATTGCTGCTATTCACTGGGTGGTGGGAATGTTTGTGCCATTGAAAACTACATTTTCCTGCATTTGAGCTATTAATCATCTACTTCTTATGCTGATTGCCAGTATTTGTTGGGTTCTATAACCGTATTAAACATATACAAGTATTTCAGAATGAGGAAAGAAGTGTTTTGAATTAAACTTGGTCTTTCAGCTCCTGGAATTCATCCTTTCTTATTTGACTTTCTAATGAAGCTGGGTGCACTGAAACTACCTATTGCTGCAGTGTAGCTGACATGGAAAACTTCATAAACTCTGCAGAAGTGATCAAGAAAGCAACTGCAGCTCAGCAGCCACACGCCTTATCTCTGCTTTATCCATCTTTCCATCTCCTGGTCCTTCTTGTTCCTCTTTTCCACCGGCTGAGAAAAGAGCTGAGCAACATAAGTGGCTTCTCGAGCTAAGCAGATTTTTTGTCACCTGCAAAATCCACAACTGGTTGAATGTGATGTTTTCTGTGATATAAGCCCAGCATGAGTGTTTTAATACACGTTTTTAAATATCCAGAGAGAAACTGCTGAAAAAGCCAAAGGGAATACACTCAGATTTCCTGCATTTAGATGTGCTGGCTTTTTAGGAAGTTCTGAGGCTTGGCAATTAAAAAAACCCAATAAATTAAAATAAGACTTAAATGGTGGGTGAATTTTACACAAGTTATACTAAATCAGAGTTGAAATCCACCAATTGCAAAATAAAATATATAATGAGGAACTCTGCATATATCTGACTGGAAAATAACTTGCAACCTTTTTTTAAGCAATTCAGAGAAACTTGGGTAATTTCTATTGATGAAAACAGGGAACATTTGCCATTAACTGATAGTATAATCTTATAAAAATATGTATTCACATGTATCTCTGGTTTAAAAGAAAACAATTTCAGTGCTTTATTTTCAAGTATTGGTGGTTTTATCCACTCACTAAACTGTAGGTTCTGCCCACGCACTGTTTTTTTCCAGCTATTGGTGTATTCATATAATATCTTAGTCCTTGCTGAGCTCTGTGTGACTTCTGGCTGATCAGATCTTGAGCAAAGTGTGTATTTATGTGTTTTGAATACAAAGTAATTTCCTTACGTGTCTCTAAATGCCCACTTCAACATTTTAACTAGAGAGCATTTTCAAAGGGAGGTTCAAGTCTTTTAGGAAAGTTTAAACTACAATGTATAGATTTGACATTTTAGTAGATTTCTAATACAGGATCTTTTGGAATGATTATTTGTGTTTGCATTGTGTTCACAAAATACTGTGAATTTTAACGCAATGGTTTTAGTGGGACTGCAGAGGATATGTTAAGGATTTTTTCCTTCACTATGTGCAGGGATTTATATTGTTGGTGGATTAATTAAAATGGGGGGAAGAGCAGGCCTGCTTTGAGGGCGTTGTCCTTCTACTGACATCTTATGTTTACAGTCTTGCATATTTTCCTGTATCCAGTTAATAATATGAATGAGGTAGAAGCAGTTTTTATTTCTCTTCTGTGCTCCACGTTTGTTCTCAACCCTGAGTTACCGATGGAAAAGATAAGGGCATGAGGTGAAAAGCCCAAGGTTCTAATGGGATGGCTCAGAGGTGGATTGGCAGTTTTCTGGAGTGTAGAGTAAACATTAAGTAAATGGAAACCTCAGCAGTTGCCAGGGAGAGAGGAGCTCCTCAGAGGAGACTTAAATGACTCAGGAGTAAATTCTTTCATTTGTGGTGGTACCACTCTTGCCTCAACCAAACACCTCTGTCCCCCAAAACCATCAGGATTTGGCATTCAAAGTTTTTCCTTTTTAAAAAAGTAATAAATATCTTTAATACTTAAAATTCATAAATTATCAATATTGTGGAATATTAGTGTTGACTTTGAAAATCCTCATTTCTATAATAAAAAAGAGAAATTTCCAGATATATTTTTGCGTAAGTGATGGTCCTGCTTTCTTGGGGTTAAAAACAGTGTGTAGACATTTGTGACTTTTTGTTATAAAAATCAGGACATCAGAAATAGATTTGACTGTAACAGTACTACACAGAAGGTAGATTTCTAGTCTAATTCGACTGGGATCATTATTAATTTTAATGTGCCAAGTGATGCAAAATCCTTCCTGAATGTCTGACTGCAAATCTGCATGCAGGCTATAGAAATACTTTAACCCAGTTGTTAAAATATACCAATTTATTATTCAATACTGGTATTGTTGCTTGTAACAAGAAACTGAAGCAAAAAAAAAAAAGAGATTTAAAACATTGAGGGATCAAAGTATTTTGAGAACTGGAGGACTAAAATGTAATGGTCTTCTCTTGTATTTTGTTATGTTGCTTATACATTTTAACTATAACCTGGGAAAAACTAAAATGGCCATCAGTTACAGA